>JANJGK010000008.1:3077179-3162179 GCA_039081455.1 Macrobrachium rosenbergii
GGGAAAACTCGCTGGTATGCAAGCAGTTAGCTTGCGCATATATATATATATATATATATATATATATATATATATATATATATATATATATATATATATATTGTAATGGACACTTCTCCACTACAATATGAACACTTCCAATTCTTAAAAAAAAAAAAGTACTCACAAACCGGATACAAAGTCCGCAATGGGTGGAATCGTACCACTAATTAAACTGTGCAAGACCAATTCAGGGGGCAAAATAAACACTGCTAAAAATTATTAAATTTAATACATAAGTTGCAGACAGAAGTAACACCTGAGCCTCAAGGATACAAAAATTAGATGAAAACCAAACACCCTTAATTATAAACCACACTTACACAATTAAAGACAGACCTCAACACACTTATACCAAAAAAGGGAGGGGGTCCAGAAAGGAGGAGGAAAGTCAAAAGATAGAATACCCTACCATGATACACGCTAAACTCAACACTCTAATAATTCCTCCATGGTTATTAATTGCTCCCAAATGTCAGAGGAGAATCTCCTTGTGGCAGGGTATCACAGGATCCACTCAGGCAGATTTGGATATTAGACAAATAATGGGTCCACCTAATATGTCAGCAGTGGACTAGAGGCCGTGATCACACATTAATAATCAGTAGATAAATATTTTACCGTGGACAGGAGAGGTCCCACCGACAGTGATACTGGATTGGTGGTGCTGAATAATAAAGGGCAGCTAAATCCTTGCAACTGCAGGGCGAGGTGGATCCAAAAATAATCAGGCTGCCACAACCAACAAGCAAGTAATAATCAAAAACCAGCAGCAAAAATAGGCAAGTTCAGCACTCCTGTTGAAGATCCAGAAACAGACTGACTATACTCTCCAACAGGAGCTTCAACAAACCCCTCTGCCGCACGGGGAGAGTGGGAGGGGGCCATACACACCCATGACCATGTAAAGAAAAACAATTATTAAATAATATGCTTAACAAGCAAACCACCGGTGAGGAGGAAAAACAAGCTAACTCTGAATACCTGAATACAATATTTAAACAGAAATTTAAAACATAAAAATTTGAAGTAATTATTTAAATTAAACTGATAGCAGCATACTGACACCTCCCCAGACAACAAAGAAAATTGAAAAAAAATTTTTTAAATACTTTAAATTGAAGACCAATCAAAAATTAATTTTCAGTGAGATAAAAAACATGAAATCACGAACACAGAAATAATGTAGGAATGCAACCTACAGGTTTTTAGACCTAATACAATATCTGCAAAACAACATTACATTTCATCAGAAATACCAGATTAGTACAAAAATGGCATAATAACCAAAAATTATGAAACTCAGAAAGGGGGGTGGCAAGTACTAAGGGTAGCAGATCACAAAAATATACTTATGTACAAAACATTACTACCAACACCTTGATAATTTTACATAATGAAGGTTTATAAACCAACAACCCTCTAAACCACTTAAACACGTGTTCCAAAAACCTGAGAGCTTCACATTACTCTTACACAATATTAATCGGGATTCTGTATTTACAGTCTAGACCAGTACACTTTCCACACACAACACTGTCTCATTTTCAGTGATTCAGGGCACTCACTATTATAGTGTCCAAAACATTCCACTGTCTTTATATATTAGTAATTTATCACCCTCAACCTAAGAGGGTCCTAATCAGGGCAGCACACACCTACCCAGAACAACACAGAGAAGACCAGCACGGATCTCCCCCGCTCAACCGACTACACACAAAATCTTTGAAGCGTAATTATAAGCCTGAAAACACAGAATAACCAGATTAGTAACAATAACAATCATCTAAACTCGGGACCTCCCTTAACTTTAAATAAACCTTATTCTAAAAATAAACCTAATCATCAACTACTGATCACAGCAGTTCACCATAACCCACAATCTTGAATGGAACTTATCCTAAAGTTTAATAACTAATGCATCAATACACTGCCTGCAAACAAAAGAACGAAACTACCATTAAGTCTAATACACGTCAACTATACATTCATCGTACACATTCATAAACCTACCCCGCCAGCACACATACCGTAATTAGAACGATACAGAGATTACCAGATTAGCAGCATGGACCTCCGAAACAATCCTTATTCAACGCTGCGAGATAGGACATCGGCAACTATATTATCTTTACCCAGAATGTGGACAAATAACAAATTCCATTCCTGAAGCAGGAGACTCCAACGCATTAACCGTTGGTTTTTATTTTTGTACCTACTGAGGAAGGTAAGGGGGTTGTGGTCGGTTAGTATCTTAATAGGCGAACCTGTGGAAGAAAGATAAACTTGAAAATGGTTAACAGCCAACACCAAGGCAAGGGTCTCTTTCTCTACTGTGGAATACTTACGCTGGTCGGGAGACAACTTTTTGGAAAAGAACGCAACAAAGTGAGAAACTCCCTGTTTGTCCTTCTGTAACAACACCGCTCCAACACCAACATCACTTGCGTCAGTGGCAAGCGGGAACGGAACGTCAAAATCAGGAGCATTCAAAATAGTGAAATTAATAAGTACCTGTTTTAATTGTTCAAACGCATTTTGTGTTTCATTAGTCCAAACGAATACAACCTTTTTACGTAACAAATTAGTTAGAGGTTCAGCAATATCAGAAAAATTCTTCACAAACCTCCGATACTAACCTACTAAATCAAGGGATTTTCTGACATCCCTCCGACACTTGGGAATTTCAATATTCTTGATCGACTCAACATTCGCTTGCTTAGGAGCAACCTTACCACCACCAACCTCGTGACCCAGATATACTACCTTTGCTTTAGCAAACTCACTCTTCTTTAAATTAATAACCAAACCTGCTTTTTTCAAAACTTTGACTATAGATCACAATATCGTCAATATAGATGACACACCCCTCTAATCCATAAACCAAAGAATTCATTAACCTCTGAAAAGTAGCAGCAGCATTCTTCATCACGAAAGGCATAACTTTACACTGAAATAACCCTTGCTGCGTCACAAAAGCTGACAAGGCCCTCACCCGCTTAGACAGAGGAACTTGCCAGTAACCTTTCAATAAGTCGAATTTACTAATAATATATATAAATATATATATACATATAATATATATATATATATATATATATATATATATATATATATATATATATATATATATATATATATATATATATATATATATATATATATTCTTAGTGGGTCCTTCGGCTTATGAGTTTGTAAGGGACCGCATACAATGCGGTCTTACGGGTGCACGTGTGTGTGTCATCCATCGGACAAAACAAGACGACAAAGCATCCTTTCTCTCTCTCCCCCCCTCCCGCATGTCAGCGGTCATCACTCGAAGGAACGCAACTTCTACCATACAATATTCCTGCCTATTTCTCTCTAACCATTGTTGTCTCGATTCATGTACAATCACCACTACTTGCATTGCCATGCAAGCATTTTGATCATGTACTCATAATGTTCCACCGAATCTTGTGTGTTAAACTGTATGTATGTTTCTGTTTGTGAAGACGCCAAACGTCTAGCCATATCACATATATTATGCTATTGCATTGTACTCATTAATCTGTCTCAAATCTCATGCAAATGTCCATATGTGGAATTTCCTGACCTTTCCATTGATATATGTTTTATTATTGTACGTTTATTATGTCTCTCACAATCACCATCTGTTTGTCTGTCCGCAAGCACAGATGTCCGAAACATAATCTCTGTTTTGCCCTGTCTGTGTGTAGAAACTACTTTGCGGCCCACACCAGCCAATAACAACTTCGAAGATTCTGTACATGAGTCAATAAGGAACCACCAATAAACAACACAACACCCAGCCAGTATGTCACTCAATACCATCCTTACAAGTTAATTATTAATTACTGTAATTTATGTAGCCCTGCTCTACCTAAGACCCATGTAATCCTGTCAATTAAAGCTAAAAGTTACCCCAAGAGACAGACAATTACTTAATTAGATTAGGTCACCAGTCGGAACTATGTATTGAATAATTCGATTACTTCTGGAACAAATGAATTATATGCAACCCATTTATTACCCACCTAGTCCCAACAAAAAAAGAATGCACTGTTACAGTGGGGGAATTTACCTGAGCCAATTAGTCCTCTTCGGACACAGAAATATTTTCCCTACTTCAGTTAAAACGCAACAGATGATCGTTCTCGTAGCTCAGTCATAAGCAATTCGAGTATTTTAAATGCTATTCCTCTTCCAAACAATGGTATGATCAGGTTCCAAGGCTTGACTGAATATTGCTTATACTTGACCTCTCCCTAATTCCTACTTACTGCCAGGGGAATATCATATGCAATATCACCAGGCAATAATGGTTACTTCATATACTAGAATTTATATAGGAAATATGGTTCCACCAGGATCTCTAGTCAGTGGCTGAGGAAGGGGGAAAAATGGAAATAGAAGGACAGTGGAAGAACTACCAGCAATCGGCAACACATTGTCAATTCCAGACTTGCCTTTAACGTAGGCTACCTGAGCACTGCAATGGACGCCTGGTATCTGGAACAACACGTAACGTCGATTCACTTAGTAAATAAAAGACAGGAAGGAGACAAAGGACAGAATTATCAGGGGCACGGATATGCATGCTGCCCTGGAAGATGGCTGGGTTCTTTCTGTGACCCTAGGTCGGAAGCGGGGTCTCTGTGTTTTCGTGAACAGCGCTCCTTCAATATCCTCCAGCAGTCTGAAAATTGAGAAAACACCGCCAATACATAGTACAGAGAAAAGGAATGCTTAAGAACACCCTCACTAGAGGTGACCAGGTGAAAACCTCCCTGTTGGATAGGTCCCTAATACTAACTTATAAGCCGTTAGGAACTGTTAATTTTGAAAACAACTAGCCCACTTCCCTCTGCTTTTCACAGAGAAGCTTTTCCCTGGCTTTCTTTCTTTTGGTTTTTATCATAATTCTACTAAAATACTACAGAGAGGTCAAACAGCAGAATATATATATATATATATATATATATATATATATATATATATATATATATATATATATATATATATATATAATCAGAAAGCTACAAATGTCCTTTAATATCCAATTCACTCTACCTCGGAAGTAATATATTTTCATATATGTTACCGAAGGGGAATTTTTAATTGATAATAAGTCCACCGTCCCGTGGGGTCGAACCAGCGACAGACGAGGAATCAGGACTACAGTGACACACTAACCAGTCGGCCACGGGACGGTGGACTTATTATCAATTAAAAATTCCCCTTCGGTAACATATATGAAAATATATTACTTCCGAGGTAGAGTGAATTGGATATTAAAGGACATTTGTAGCTTTCTGACTGTATATGAATCACGGTGATGTGATAAATAGTCATATATATATATATATATGTATGTATGTATGTATGTATATACAGGGTGTTTCGAAATTAGAGCCCCCCTCTACAGCATAAACTAAATTTGACAGGAACAAAAACAAAAGTAATTCAGAACAGGTATTTATTTAAGTTTCTCTCTGAGTATTTAATATTTTGTGTGGCCTCCATCTGCCTGTACCACAGCCTGCATTCTTGAGGGGTATGATTTCAGCAAATCACAAAAAAGCTGAGACTCAAACTCCATTTCCCTGAGCACTTCGGTCACCTCTCTTTGCAGGTCGTCGAGGCTTAGTATACCATCATAGTTCACTGTGCGCACTTCAACACGATCCTTTAAGATACTACCAATGTTTTCACACACATTAAGGTCAGGGAAGCTACCTGGAAATTCACTTGATGAGAAGAAATCGATACAACTGTTTCGAAGCAGCTCCTGTGTCTGAAGAGCCTTGAAACATGGTGTCTTATCATGCAAAAATGTGACTTCTTCAACAGATAACACATTTTCAGGATCTTTGAGGAAAGGAAATGCTTCACCAGTAAGCACAGTTTCTCTGAAGTATTCGCCATTCCATGACTGTCCTTTTTCTTTGATGATCCACATTAACCGTTTGGCTGTGAAACAGAAAAATTCCCAAACATTCAGGAAATTTCACAACTTACGATCGTGTGAGGACTATTTTTCGAAAAATTATTATTCGAAAAACAATTATTCGAAAGACAATTGTTCGAAATTCAATTATTCGAAAACAATTGTTAGAATGTGTAATTGTTCGAATTCACAACTGATCGAATTACAAGATATTCAAATAAGCAATTCTTCGAAATGAATATTATTCGAATGAGTAGTTATACGATAAACAACTCAATTGCATTGTTTGTTATTTAAAAACATTTTTTAAAATACTTAAAAAAACTTGCTTTGGTAAATAAACCACCGGCAAAACTTTAGTGTTATTTTTGACGCTTTCCTATCTAGAAGAAATCCCTTAGACCTTATGATGGCTGAATTCGTTAGGAGTGAAAAAGGAAAACCAATGTTATTAGTGGATGGACATTTATTTGTTAAAGACAAGAAAATACAAGATAAAACATATTGGAAGTGCCATAAATTTTCAAGTTACTGTAAATGTCGTGCTATAACAGTAAACGAAGATGTTACTATTTCTAAAGAACATAATCATTCAGCTGATCCAGCTGATATAGAAGTGCGAAAATTTATGGAAAAAGTTAAAGACGACGCAAAGCATACACGTGACTCCCCTCATTATATAATTTCAACCGCAGCTTCAAATCTTAGCGAATATGGAGCTCAAGGATTGCCAACTGTAAACAGTATTAAGCGTTCGATTAGAAAGGTTCGCGCGAAAGAAAATTGTGGACTATCAACACCAAGTGATAGGATGGATATAGTGTTTTCAATCGAATATATGAAGACATTCAAGAATGACGATTTTCTTCTTTTTGACTCGGGCAAGGGGGAAGAGAGAATATTAATATTTTCCACACACGCAAATCTTGATGTTTTAACTTCGTGTCAACATTTGTTCTGCGATGGTACTTTCAAAACTGTACCGACACTGTTTGAACAACTTTATACTATACATGGCTCAAAGAATGGGTTTTGTATACCTTTGATTTTTGCGTTGCTGCCTAATAAAAAAGAACAAACTTACGTTAGATTTTTGCGAAGCGTCAAAGAATTGACATGACTATCAAATATTGATTCAATCACTACTGATTTTGAACAGGCCGTGATAAATGCTTCCAAGAATGAATTTTCCTCAGTCAAGCTTTATGGTGGTTTTTTCCATCTATGTCAATGTTTATATAGAAAAGTATGCAATGCTGGTTTAAAAATAAAGTATGATACTGACGTAGAGTTTTCAATGAAAATTCGAATGCTATTAGCACTGGCATTTATACCAGAAGAAAGCGTTGTTGAAACTTTTGAACAGTTAGCAGAAGAGGAGCTATCTCCACCCGAATTACTTCCGGTACTAGATTATTTTGAAGATACGTGGCTTGGTCGGCCAGGTAGACGTAATGCGCGCCGTGCACCTTTGTTTGCTATAAATATTTGGTCTTGCTTTGAAAGAGTTAAGAATGATTTCCCAAAGACCAATAACTTGATTGAGGGTTGGCATCGAGCATTTTCTCAGCAAGTCGGCGCTGCTCACCCATCATTATGGAAATTCATCGACGCCCTGAAAAGAGAACAGTTTCTCACTGAAATTAAAATTGCAAAATTAAATATAGGTGAAGAATGTGAGAGAAGCACCCGGAAATATAAAGAAAGCGCAAAACGTCTCAAGAAAATAGTCGATAGCTTTGAAGAATATGAAGACGTGATCAAGTATCTTCGCACAATAGCCAATAATTTAAGGCTGTAATAAAATGTCTGATTTCCTTTTTATATTGGTAGTATTATTTTAAATTGCTTTTAAAATATTTTTGTTTTGTCATTAATGTGCAAAGACATGTAAATAAAACTTTAATTATTTTAAAATATTTGTTAAATTGCTTTTAAATTGCTTTTAAAATATTTTTGTATTTGTCATTAATGTGCAAAGACATGTAAATAAAACTTTAATTATTTTTAAATATTGTTAATTAACATTAATCCTATTTTCCTTTATGGTTAGGTAAAGTATGTTATGAATTCTTTAGAAATGAACTTTAAAAAAACAAACAATGCAATTGAGCTTTTTCTCCTATAACTACTCATTCGAACAATATTCATTTCGAAGAACTGCTTATTCGAATATCTTGTAATTCAATCAGTTGTGAATTCGAACAATTACACATTCTAACAATTGTCTTTCGAATAATTGTTTTTCGAATAATAGTCACCAAATCACTTACGATAGTGCATGTCATCGCTGATATCATCCAAGTTTGCAGCCCAAATGATGTCATTTTTATGATTTGGTTTCCTGACTGTGTAAATGAAGAATTCATCTGATGCGGCAACATGGAGAAAGTCAGCTTCATCCCAATCTTTAAGAAATGAACCACAAAACCATGCACGGTCTTCTCTCTGTTGCTGAATGATGTTGGGCTTGCTGATAACATGAAATGGCTTCATACCAGATTTTTTAAACTCACAATATACAGCACTATAACTTCTCTTCTTTCCCCTTTTTGTTTCTAGTTCAAGCACCAGTTTACGTAAAGACTTTCTTAATCTACCCACTGCCTCAGCTATGATGTCTTTTGACTCCTGAGAAAGGACTTCAGGTCTTCCAAGATTCTCACTCTTTTCGTGATGACAGTCATATGGATTTTTGTTCCAGTCTCTTTTAACAAAGGATTCATCTCTTTTAATGTATTTAGCTATCCAGGAACGTGAAATGAAGGATGCGCCAGCATCCCTGGCTTCTCTGAAGGTTATAGCCCAGATTCGGTCAATCCATCTGATTTCCTGCGAGTCGTTAGCCATGGCTGTCTCTAAATCCGTCACTCAGTCTGAAAATACATGAAATGTAAAATGAAAAATAGCTTAATAGAAACTTAAAATAATGTACTTGGAGATAGGTTATAGCAGAAAACTTCATAACTTTCCATTTGTTCTGTGGAGGGGGCCTCTAATTTCGAAACACCCGGTACAGTATATACATATACTAGCTGACCAACCTGGTGCTGCCCGGGAAATCTCTGAATGACAGCCAATAAACTCTCTCTCTCTCTCTCTCTCTCTCTCTCTCTCTCTCTCTCTCTCTCTCTCTCTCTCTCTCTCTCTCTCCTCCCTAACACCCCCCTCTATTCTCTCTCTCTTTCTCTCTTTCTCCTACCTAACACCCCCTCTACTCTCTCTCTCTCTCTCTCTCTCTCTCTCTCTCTCTCTCTCTCTCTCTCTCTCTCACTCTCACTTCCTCTCCCTCTCACTCGCTCTCTCTCTCCCTTTCCTGTTAAGATAGTTGCTTCACTTACATTGCCCAGCATTTTGACATTTTATATTTCACCCCTTCTCACACCCCCATTCTTTCGGGGCCTGAAGTTGGACTTAAAGGGCATCGGGAGCATTACTATTCATCCCAGCAACTTCAGAAACTATGGATTAGACGCTAACATCTGTCGTTTTCGATTATTTTTATATGTTACCCCTTCCCACCGCCACCCCCTTTGGTGCCAGTGATGTCTTACCTACTGTGTTCTTTCCCAGATAGTAAGGCATATATATACGAAGTTTGGTTGAAATTGTTCAGCGCATTTAAAAGTTACACTGGAACATACACACACATACACATACATACATAATCCATATATATGTGTATGTATATATATATATATATATATATATATATATATATATATATATATATATATATATATATATATGTATGTATGTATGTATGTATATACATATATATATTCACACCCAGTTTTCGAAGACAGGTTATAGATGTAGAAAAACAGAATGGTGAAGAAACTTCCTGCTAAAAATTGAATGATTCATTGTCATGTATTGTCAGCTGGTGAATCCAGCCGCAATTTATATATAAGTCTTCAGCCTCAAATTAACACGAAACAAGGTGGTCGTTGAAATGTACGGTCCTTAAACATTATAAAGTTTTTTAATATGCTCAGAAAGAACTGAAAAGAAAAAGACAGCCGTTTTAATGTCATTTTATCAGCGGATTACTACCATTAAGTACAATAAATGGAAAAAGGTTATTGTTGTCATTTGTGCTATATCAAGATGGTGGACATTCTCCCTGCTATAGACACATTGGCCTTTTCTGTGTATTTGTGGTACACTACTTTAATCATGAAAGACATCATACAGTTTCTTCTATTGCAAGTCCAAAACTATTTTGAATTATAGTAAAAACTTCAAAAGACTTAACATCAGGATTATTGGTAGTAAAGCTTTACCAACTGTAGTATTTGTTTACATAAGGATATAATGATTTAAGTTAACTTTTAAATAAAGATACTGCCACATTCGGCTCAGGCTTTTGGACCTAAAGAATCTGAAGAATAAGAAGGCACATTAACATTTAAATCTTGAATATTAAAAAACTTAAATGAGTGTATCACAAACCTGTATGTGACTTTTTATATGAGTTATATATATATATATATATATATATATATATATATATATATATATATATATATATATATATATATATATATATATATATATATATATATATATATTTATATTCAGTAAGCTACAAGCGTCCTTTAATATCCAATTCGTTCTACCTCGGAAATAATATATTTACATATATGTTACCGAAGGGGAATTTTTTAGTTGATAATAAGTTCGTCGTCCCGTGGGCTCGAACCAGCGAAGGACAAGAACTCAGGACTACAGTGGACTCATTAACCCACGCGGCCAGCAAGTGAGGTATAAGTGGATATCGTCTCCCATATACAAATCCCCCGTCGAATTCAGGTGTTTGTATTTAGAGACGATATCCACCCACCTCTGCCATGCTAACCGTGTAGTGCGTTTGTCTTTTCCTTTAGGCTGCCTTCAATATAGCGGTCAAAGAGTACTCTCACTTCATCATAGCCATTTGACATGCTGGTGATTCGTGCGATGGAAGCCTCCTTAAGATGACATCTTTGTCATGGTGGGTGTCTTTTTCATGCATTGCAACACTGCCATTGCATCAATTATTAGCACACGATCAGTTGGAACTTGCATTTTAGAGGTCAAACCTGTTGCAGGTAGAGCATTAGCTACTACTTCAATGACATGCATGAGGCTCGCTTTGTCAGTGCAGAGGAGCAGGGAACCATCCACAGCAAACATTGACCTTGGCACCACAGCCATTTCGTATTCACCAACTGCAGCTTCCAGCTTTGGAACCAACTCCAGTCGAAACTGTTGAATAACCAGAAACTGTGCTAGCAGCTGGCACACTTCCCTAAGTTTGATAACTTTGTTAACAACTGACACTCGGGTCTTGTCCATCCAGTTGGGGAATGTCTTCAGTTTCAGTTTTTTTTTCATCTTATCCCAGATGGATATTTTGGAAGTTTTTAAAAGACGATTTTCAACAAAGTCCTCATATTGCTTTTGACCTAAGTTTGCATAGCTGAGGCTGTCCTGTTTTGCTTTAGGAGAAATGAGTGCAGAGGAAACAATGCACTTCAAAGGTGTTTCGATGACATAGGAATTCCCATCACAGTAGAGTTCCAAAAAGTTTCTGAGTTTAGAAACTGATAATGCTCCCCTGATTTGGTTGCATTCTGAGAGTGGTGAGGGAAGCTTAGCAAGAACTGGTTAACAATTTGAACTAGGTGAGGTGTGGTGTGAAGCAGCTTATCCAGGGCATCTTCATCTTGAGTGAGGCCAACAATGCCTCCATATTTTTTTAAACCCTTTATCTCTTGCTCCAATCCCTGGTGAGTAAACAAACTTGTGAATGGAATTTCGGATTTGTTCACGATAAATTCTGCAGACCTGAGGGCTTCCAATGTTGCTGAGTCGCCTTTCTCCAGTGCATTCATTTGAGCAATGTGAAGTGGCATCAACCTTGCATAATTGAGAAGGTTATGGACAAAGTAGTATTTTATTTGATTCTCTAAAGCAGCGAGGTATCCCTCCCAATCTCCTTGCCTGTAGGCACTGATCAGGTGCAACAAGCTATCAACCTGCTTTAGGTATTGGTCGAGGTATTGGGCCAGCTCTCCGACTCCTTACTGCTTCTCTTGTTTTTGCCCAGTCATCTGAAGATTTAACATTTAAGGTTTTGTAAGAGTCATATTTTCAAAATCTTTTGGCTATGTTTTCTGAGGCTACATACAGGTACCTTAACTAGTTGATTATTGTCATTCAATCCCAATGGAAGCAAAACTACCTATGAAGTAATATATATATATATATATATATATATATATATATATATATATATATATATATATATATATATATAAATATGTGTGTATACAAATGATGAATGCATATAGTGTCTTTCTTATGTCAGCAGGTTAAGCCGCTGTAAGTTGAACTAATAATTGTTTTCCACTGACGGAATGCAGTGAAAGTTAATCCTCCTGAAATTATATTACTTTCTGTAATAAAGCCTAAGTTAATGTACTGAAATGAACATGGCTGTTATATGGTAAAGTTTCAGAGATCTCGAGACAATATAATAATTTAACCTCATTATATACATATATACTGTACAATATATATATATATATATATATATATATATATATATATATATATATATATATATATATATATATATATATATATATATATATATATATACCGAGCGCTCACGCTCGCCGTACGCTTGATTGTTTATACCGTCGTCAGATGCTGACGATCTATTCGGGGTCTGATTCAGAGGGTTCTCTCCTAACTTCCGTGACAAATATTATAGGCTCTCCTTTTCCCAGATCCAAATAATGATCTCAATCTTTGATATTTACTTTCTATTCCACTTTGAACTCGTGACGTTTTGTTATACACTCATTTACTTTCTTGTTATTAGTTTAGAAGTATTAATCTAACAGATGAAATTTATCTCCACTCTTGCATTCAGAAGAAGACCACCAGGGACTGAGAATGACATAACAGAGTTTACACTTAAAAGAAAGTGACCGGACTATTTTGGAATCCATAATTATTAAATTAACAACAGTGCCGCCGTAAAACTCTCTAACATCTTGCATGCCATCACTCACCGTTTGATGGCGTCGTTAAACTGTTTCTTCTCTGTATGCTTATTTTCTCTTCATCATTTTGTAACACATATTGCCAAGAGCTTGCTTTTAGCTACCTTTTGGGTAGACAGTGGCCAGACTCTTCCTTGTGCTGTGAGTATAATATTTTAGTAATTTTGTCCTAAGTGTTGATTGCAAGTTCATCTTCCTATTGATTTTCAGGTTGGGTCACTTGTGGAACGTCGACCTACTACAATCAAATTCACCATGGATAGTGCTTATCCATCATCCCCTTGGATTGCATATATATATATATATATATATATATATATATATATATATATATATATATATATATATATATTGTCAGGATAAGCCCCCATTCTTTTCTTTGTATATATTTGGTTTTGGGCTTTAATTGTTGAATTGGCAGTTGTTTCGGGAACATCGCTTTCTTTCAAATAGCCTTGTTGTCCAATATTTAATTGTTGGTTAAGTAAACAAAGAGTTCACTTTTGAGCTCTCTCTGCATATTTTTGTCATTCCATCCTCGCCACGCATCCAACCCTCAAACGTGAGTATTTCGTGGCGGCACAGAGAGTGATTGGTGTTTGGTGATGGTTCTTTTGTGATAAAGTGTGAGATCACTCTTGTTATATCATAAGTGACAAAATGTGTTATCATTGTGTGTTAAATGTTTAGTGTGTTAATGCTTAATGTGTTAAATGTTTGATGTAAAGTTTCTAAAATGTATTGTTTATCTGTGGAACACAAAGCTCCTATTACTTTTAAAGTATTAATTTAAGATATTTGTTCACAGCTTGTTGTTGTTGGTTATTTCTTATTACAAGGGACAGTTCAGATAGTGGATTCAGCAACCAAGATCCATGCACAGAGCCAGCCAGTGTTCCATGTATGCAGTAACAGAAACCGCAGTCCGCCTTCAAGCTTATCTGAGAACCTTTATATTAACTAGCTACTAAGTTACGTATGCTTTAATAATACATCAGGTGCCAAATTTCCCTACATATTGTCAATAATATCAACTTATTAAATATTTATATATTTTATATAAACATATTGTATATTTCACCTAATATCTTTAATGCAGTGTAATTATGGAACTTCTACATGAACCAGTGGCAAAAATATAATTAAAATAATTATCTAATATTGCATAAACATCTTTGAGCCACACCTCAATGAGAGGAATTCCTTGACATATATATATATATATATATATATATATATATATATATATATATATATATATATATATATATATATGTGTGTGTGTGTGTGTGTGTGTGTGTGTGTGTGTGTATGTAGAAGAGAGAGAGAGAGAGAGAGAGAGAGAGAGAGAGAGAGAGAGAGAGAGAGAGAAACCAGGGGATGATGATGAAAGTGTGGCTGAGCGAATTACCAGAGTGTCTAAGGTATGTCTGGACAAAGAAAAGACCCAGAAGGAATGAGTGAGTATAATAATTACTTCTTTAAAATCATTACAGTGGTAAAGTCGGTGGACTATACGAATTATAGGGCATGATGTTATGTATCATTTGCTGAAAAGTTTTGGTAAAATTTTTATAAAGGAAATGAGACCAGTGACTGAAAAATAGATAAGAAAAATAGGGGATATTAAGCGTAGGTCATAAATCAGAAGTGCAAGACGTTTGAAAGGAAAAGGAAAAAGTTTTATGTGGCACACAAGGCCAAGAGAAAGTTATCTAGTACCAGAATTGATAGGGAGGTAATGCAAAGGGTGTTGAGGATGAATGTACTGATATCAGATTACTTGAGAATAATGGAAATTTCAATGATGGAAGTGAAAGATATGTTAGAGTTTGTAGGTCAGAGAGGTGGGCAGTCTAAAGTCTTTATGACATGAGTGTTGTGATAAAGTTTTAGAAGATGGGTCGTGAACTTTGTAGAATGATGGATGCATATACAGTATATATGATACAACACTGAACAGATAGAGTAAAGAGATGTTGCGCAGACAAGACAGCAAGTCTGAAAGTTTTTGCCATAGGAGGAGTATGAAATAAATGTGAGTAACTCTGCAAGAGTAAATGGAGACCAGTAAGATAGAGCACTGCATGTTAATTTGAAGGGTTAAAGAGTGAAAGCTGTTGATGCTTAAGAGTATTGCAAGTGAATATTGTGAATGATGGTAGAGTGGGAGCAGAGGTGAGTCACAGAGTAGGTCAAGCAAGGAGGGTAGCAGGATGTCTTCATAAGACAGGTTGTGCAGGCTGTGAATGCAAATAAAAGAATAAGTTGGACGGACGCCGCAGAGTTGAATTGTTTACACAATATACACGACATAACAAATATTGAAAAGGTGATAACACTGTAGATACATAATAGAGCTAAGAGGATACTATAAATGAAGGATAGATCAAAGTGCTTTGAGATGGTGCAATCGTATGGAAAGAATGGAGGGTGTTAGGTTGGTTAAAAGATTGTAATATTGAGGAAGAAAGAGAGGAGGACCCAAAATGGGTTATGAAACAGGTGTTGGAAATGAAGAGCCTCAACATCTCAAAGTGAGAGAGTGTGTAAGACAAAGGTAAATGACCCAGTGTATGTGTGCGTGGATGATTCATTGAGTTGCTGATGAACCTTTTGCGTCGGTGTATGGAGCAGCTAATATCGGGAGGCTCTCTGACCAGGGGGTTCATCTATAATATAGCGGTAAGTATGAATGCAGTGTTGATTACCGACTTGTATTTTTTTAGGAGCAACCCTAGTGTGTCTTTGTGCCTGCGTCTGTGTGTGTGTGTGTATGGGTGCCTGACCGGGGTTGGGACTGATGGAATGGTGCTTGTGCTCTAACTGCAAAGCAAGATATGGAATTTTTTGAAGGCATAGAGCTCCTGGAGTGACTGAGAATGGAGAGTTTTGTGGAAATATGTATAGCTAGGAGATAAAATTGTAGGAAGGAGTGTTTCCTAGATGGTGTCAGATGGAAGAGCAAGTTTATGAATGTGATGGAGAGAGCAAGTTTATGAATGTGATGGAGAGAAGAGGTATATCTATCTGTCATCTTTTGGGTGAAAAAAAGTTAAGATAGAACAAATAAGGAGAACATGTATGAAATGGGATGTAATGACAAATACAGGGAAGTGGAAGGAGTTCGGGCAGAATATGCAAAATCCAACAATGAGGACATATGGAAACCAAGCGTGCTTGCGGTTATAGGAGAGTAGGATGGTAGGAGAAGCAAATAAAAATTGCATGTGGTTGCATGAGAAGATAAACAGTTTGGTAGAGGGAAAAGAGAGCATTTTACTAGCAGTTCCACAGTAGAAGAGATGATCATGTGCAACATACAGGAGATTGGACTGGATAGCCAAGAAGAAGTCGAGAGAGTGAGAAAAGAAGGATAAAATAAAGATCAAGGGAGAAGATGAAAGAGAACTTAATGGAGAATAAAAAGTTGTTCCATATGGTAATAAGTGCAGAGACAGTTCGCTAAACAAATGTATTTTAGAGTAAAAGATGCAAATGGCTAGATGATGTTGGAGTGAATGTAGTCTTGGTTAATGCAGTGAGCACTTTGAACACAAATCTATAGAGAACAGTGTAGTGTGTTGAAAGCGCATGATATACAGTGTACGATACTGAGAGCAATTAAAAGTTTCCACTATGGAAGTGAAGTTAGGATATGTAGGTATTAGAATGAGAGAGCAACAAAGCTAAATGATGCAATTGTGGGAAGGGTCAATGAAGGAATGTTAAAGTTTATGGAAATGAAGTAAGGAGGATAATTAAGAGACTGAGGGACAAAAAGACTGCAGGAGTTGATGGTAGCACAAATGATTGCCTGTGGCACAGTGATGATACTCTGTCACTGAGTTGCTAACTAGGGTGTGTAAGGAAGGCCTAGGTGAGAGAAAGATTCCAAAGGAAGGGGGCGAGAGAAGTAGTTGTTCCATTATATAAAGGTCATAGCGATAGAGGTAAATAAGAATTATCGGGGCATAACATTACACAGTATACCTGGGTAGGTGCGTGGCAGGATTTTGCTTTAACAAGTAAAACACATGGCAGAAAGATGGATATGGGAATAACAGTGGGTTTAGACGAGAATGCATATTTGTGAATCAGTTGTTTGTGCAAAACGTTGAAAGTACAGGGAAAAACACAAATCTGTAGAGAACAGTGTAGTGTGTTGAAAGCGCATGATATACAGTGTACGATACTGAGAGCAATTAAAAGTTTCCACTATGGAAGTGAAGTTAGGATATGTAGGTATTAGAATGAGAGGTTTTGCTATAGAAGTGGTTCAATGACAAGAGTGTGTTATAAGAGTAAAAAAAGCCACAACAATGTAACTGATAAACTATTTTTCCCAAGATACAAAAAAAAAAAAATGCAAAAAGGATAAAAACAAGGGAGCTTTCGACCGTTTGCGCAACGGTCCTCTTCAGCCAACTGAAGAAAAATACTTGTTTTCTTAAAAAGACAAGTTGAAAAGAATTTTCGTGACAGTCCAGGAAAACGTCAAACAATCTTTCGGTGTGGACTTAGCAGTTATGTAATGGCTGTTTCTCCGTATCTGTGGGCCAACCGTTGTGATCTTCTTAACGGCTGTCGCTCGATCGTGCGGTGCTCATTACTGGTGACTATATAGGTGGTTCGTGGGTGGCGAACGACTTTCAGCATCGGTGCCTCCTGTTGTTTCTGCGACAACTGTCACTTCGACAACCTGTGAGGCGAGAGATGAGGGAGACACAGTATCAGGGGCCTCGAGAAACTGCCTGAAATTTAAATTTATGGAATGACAGACTAGCCTGTCTGTATGTATGTCCTCCTGCGTAAAGGCTTTATTGTCATCGAATGTTTTACAAATATTATCAAAGCACCTCCGCTACTCTTCTATGGCCTGCTTGACTACTTCTATATATATAGTTTTAGCTCCCTCCCAATCCATGACGTGATTATTCTCCCAACAATGTTTAGCAATAGTGCTGTTTTGAGCGAAGTCCCTAACCGCTTTTTTTATGTTTTTGCAATCTAATGTCCTTCCCCCTACCTGTCTCCCGAAAATAAAATAAATTACGGAGCTTGCATTTTATAGAATATACTCCTATGTCTCTCTTGTTCCTATTACCATCAATTCTGTGGCTATTATTCTTATTGAATTTGGATTTGATTGAATTTTCATATGTAAAAGCTACTTTAACATTACCTGTACTATTGATTAACTGGGCTGTTGATTTTAATTTTTTATGCTATGGAAGCGTTATGATCTCTTGCTGTGATCAATCTGCTTGAGTGAAGGATTGTAAAACTTTTTCTTAGCCTTAGACAAAGCATCCTCAATAAAATGGGCAGGGTAACTCAACTTGCTAAAAGTATTTCGAATATGGGCAATTTCATCATCTAAATATTGTGGGTCACAAATTTTAAGAGCCCTGGCAGCCATGTTAACAACGATATTTCTCTTTATCTGAATACTATGATGGGAATAAAAATGAACATATAATTCTGCATTAGTCGGCTTTCGGTAAACCGAGAATTCAAATTTCTTTGTGTCTGGATTGTGAAAAACTAGGACATTCAAAAAAAAAAAGGTAATTTGTTCTCTGATTCCTGTTCAGAAGTGAGCTTGATTTGTTGTATCTGACTGTTAACAAATTCTACTAGTTCACTGAATAAATCGTCATCATGAAAGAAAAGAATGAAAATATCGTCCACATAGCGAACCCAAAATACAGGTTTAAACCGAGACGGGCAAGAACTCAGAATAGTCTCCTCCAAGAACTCCATGCAGATATTAGCCAAAACAGGTGAGAAGGGGGATCCCATTGCTACTCCAGATCTTTGTTCATACGCATCACATGGAAAGTGAAAACAGTGGACTCTACGCACAGTTTAGTGAGGCCAAGAAATACTCCAGTGGGGAGTGGGCATAAACTTGAGTCATTATCAAACTTATCACGTAATTTTTCCAGCACATAACCAAGAGGGACATTGGTAAATAAAGAGGGGTACATCCAGACTATACATTTTCCCCGAAAAGCCACCCAACGCCCTTAATCTCTGAATGAAATCATCTCTGTGTCGGATATGTGCGGAGGATAGAGTGTCTACCAAAGGGGCAAGTTGCTTGGCAAGCCACTCAGCTAACATGGATTGAGAGGTACCACACGTAGCTACAATGGGTCGTAAGGGACATCCAGTTTTATGTACTTTAGGGATCCCGTAGAAGTAAGGAAGGTTAGGTGTTTTGCCCAATATCTTGCTGAGTATAACTTTACGTAACTCTTCATTAGGAATTCTAGTTGCAATATCTCTAACTTTTTTGTTGAATGAATTTCGTACTACATTGATAGAAGGCGCTTTATTCAGCCTAATATAAGTATCACTATCATTTAATAATCTTAATGCTTTAGTATTATAATCAATTTTATCCATGACAACAATGGAGCCTCCTATGTCTGCCTTCATTATTTTGGTATCATTATAGGTAGATAACTCCTCCAAGGCTTTCTTGTGTCTCAAAGGAATACAAAGGTTGCTTTTACTTGATTTGAAGGTGTTGTGCACAAGTTTATTTTCATAACTCGTGTGACATATTATTGTTCCCTTCTTACCTGCGTCTTTCGTCTAAGTCGGCAGCTCACGAGTTTATTATTTAGAAGGGATTTATATTAACTGTAATTATATCTCTCAGAAAGGCGTAATGGAGACGAAATGGGTAGCTTCTTACTTTAATGATGAAAGTTAATTACATACACAAGTACAATTACGGTTACAGTTTTACTCTCTTGCTAGTCGAAGTTCAGTTTCTGTCTGGTTAAGCAGCCCGCGGTCGGGGTATGGTTAAGTAGCCCGCGGTCATAGTTAAGTAGCCCGCGGTCATAGTTAAGTAGCCCGCGGACAGAATCTGCTTAAGTAGCCGCGGTCAGAGTCTGGTTGGGACCACGGTAGCTAGGGGGAAGTACTGCGTCTTCTCGTAATGGTGACTAGCGACTCTAAAGTTCTCTCTGGCTTCGTCCTTCTCTGGAACCCCTGCTTCTTCTCGCTATCTTGCATCTCCTCCTCCCTTGAAGTTACTCATTGAAAGATATTATCTGTAAGGCCTCCCCTCGAACAGCTTGATTGGGAAGGACAGTTGTGGGTGTTGTCAAAATCTCTCCTTAGAAGATTTGATTGGAAATGACCTCAGGAGGAGTTGTTACTGGCTCCTCCCTAGAATGTCTAATTGGAGAAATGGTGAACTACTTCTCTTTGTCCAGCCCCTTTTCATGGAATTTCATGCAAATGCCTCCTATTGAAGGCGGGGTTATAGATAGGCTGGAACATTGACTCCTGACAGGTTATAAGTAATGCTTGGTCAGCTGAGTCGCGAGGGCACAGGTTCAAGATTTTATGATCGGTGTTATGGCCCTGGGCGCGATACACTCGTTAACTGTTTTGAGTTCGTGTAAGACGGTTCCTGCTTTTTAGCTTGCTTGATATATCTAACCTCGGTAATGCATAACAACCAAGGCTTTATTGTTGTTCTCTCTCTCTCTCTCTCTCTCTCTCTCTCTCTCTCTCTCTCTCTCTCTCTCTCTCTCTCTCTCTCTTCTCTCTTTTTAAGATTCTACTCTTATGCTTCCCTATTTAATCTTTTCTTTACATCACTACAGAGGCAAGAATCAACCCCTTCAAAATATCAAGTTTTCTTGTGGGTTATGATATTTAAAATTATTGATAGAGGCTAGGCTTTTAATAAGAAAATCTTTTCCAGGACCTAAATTAAAATTCAAACCTATATTCAGTACCTCTAAATGAGTGCTATCCAACCGGGAAGATGAAAGGTTAATGAGCTGATTAGTCTCACCTACTTTTGCCCAACAAGAAGACTGGCACAGTCTGTCAAGTTTTAACTGAAGGTTATGAAAATGCTGTGCCCCTGAAATGTGCAACCTCACCTGCTCGACGCATGGCACCTTCAAACGTTGCTGACTGAAGAACACCTTGCAATTCCCGCTGGGCCTCGCGCAGTAGAAAGAATGCTGTCTGGACCTCCAACTTAGCACGAAGAATACAGCCCAGTTAATTAATAGGTGATGTTAAAGTAGCTTTTACATCTGAAAATTCAATCAAATCCAAATTCAATAAGAATAATAGCCACAGAATTGATAGTAATAGTAACAAGAGAGACATAGAATTATATTCTATAAAATGCAAGCTCTGTAATTTATTTTATTTTCGGGAGACGGGTAGGGGGAAGGACATTAGATTCCAAAAACATATAAAAGCGGCTAGGGACTTTTCTCAAAACAGCGCTATTGCTAAACATTGTTGGGAGAATAATCACGTCATGGATTGGGAGGGAGCTAAAACTATATATAGAAGTAGTCAAGTAGGCCATAGAAGAGTAGTGGAGGGGCTTTGATAATATTTGTAAAACATTCGATGACAATAAAGCCTTTACGCAGGAGGACATACATACAGACAGGCTAGTCTGTCATTCCATAAATTTAAATTTCAGGCAGTTTCTCGAGGCCCCTGATACTGTGTCTCCCTCATCTCTCGCCTCACAGGTTGTCGAAGTGACAGTTGTCGCAGAAACAACAGGAGGCACCGATGCTGAAAGTCGTTCGCCACCCACGAACCACCTATATAGTCACCAGTAATGAGCACCGCACGATCGAGCGACAGCCGTTAAGAAGATCACAACGGTTGGCCCACAGATACGGAGAAACAGCCATTACATAACTGCTAAGTCCACACCGAAAGATTGTTTGATGTTTTCCTGGACTGTCACGAAAATTCTTTTCAACTTGTCTTTTTAAGAAAACAAGTATTTTTCTTCAGTTGGCTGAAGAGGACCGTTGCGCAAACGGTCGAAAGCTCCCTAGTTTTTATCCTTTTTGCATTTTTTTGTATCTTGGGAAAAGTACAGTTTATCAGTTACATTATTGTGGCTTTTTTTACTCATTATTTTCGATCACAATATAGTGATGCACCACAGTGTGTTATATCTCTGTGGCTATTTAATATTTTCTTGGATGGACTACTACCAGAAGTATCTTTGCGAAAGAGTAAAGTTGTGAGGATGAATGCAAACCAGTAATCTGGGACGATGAATGTTTATATAGTGAGGGGGAGAATGGAAGCAGTTGGCCCATATAACTGTATAGGAGTAAATTTAACATATGGTGGTAGGTTGAGAGATAAGGTGAGTCGCAGAAAAGACGAGGCGAGAAAGATAGTGGGTGGTTGTCAAAACATTGGAAAGAGACTGTCGACTGCCAGTGGAAACCTGGGTTCGGCTATATGAAGGAATTCATAAGCTACTTCTCGTTTATGGTAGTAAAGGATGAATGCTGAGTGCAAAAGAAAGAAAAGGGTTTGTAGCGGATGAGATGAATTTCTTGCATAGTACATACGGCATAAGGAGAACTGGTAGGGTGAGAAATTCGGAGATGCACAGAAGTAATATAAAGGTTAGTCTAGTTAGAAGGATGAATCGAAGTATCTTGAGACGGTTCAAGTCATGTGGAAATAACAGACGATGACAGGTTGGTGAAAAGTAGTAGATAAAGACCTAAAAACTATTCTATATCTAGGGTGAGAGAGGTTTTGAAAAGGAAGGGCCTTACTATCCAGGAAGTACGATAATGCTTGCAAAGCAACAATAGTGAAGCAGATAATTGCATATTTCATAAGAATCGTTCAGATAGTGAAACAAGCATGAAATTTTGCACAAGTGCTCTTTAAAGTTCCCTCTATCAGAAAAGGGCGCTGGCCACGCAAAAAATTTAATATGGCGGCCAAATTCCAAGATGGCGGCCAGTATCGACAGATTTTGGCTAATTTTTCACTAGAATGGCATGTATTTGCTTCTAGCAATATGGTAAAGCTCTTCCATACTATTTCTTGTGAATATTATGTTTCTGTAGCTTCCCAGTACAGTTTACCTTTAAATATGGGGGCTATATGGCTGCCAAGAAAAGGTAGAAACAATAATTATAATGAGAAATAATGCCCGTTCAACAATTATCGTTTTAAGCATGGATCTTGGTTTCTGTGGTTTTAGATCCTAATGAGGCCATCTCTTTCGAATAACTCATCAATTTTGAAGGAAAATTAATAAATGTAAAAGAGTGTATGTCTGCACACAACCAGGGCACACTGGTGACATCACTGCTGTGTAACTCAGCATGGGGTTCAGTGCCAGCTAATCCAGCTTTACTAATCCTGTAGTCTTAGACTAGTAGTTGTAGTATAGTTTAGTTTAGTGTCCCAAATGCTTTCTAACAGCCCCAGACCAGCTATAGTTAGATAGCCGCACCTGAATAGACAGGATGTGCCAGCGCGGGAGAGCCGAGCCAAGGGTATGGGGGCTGTACATGATGGTTCATGTACTTACCCGGATGGTGTACAGATCACACGGGACTTAAATGGCACTGGATGAATGATCGGGCTAGGTGTAGGGAGACCGAACCTAGTTGAATCCCATACAGGAATGTGTGCTTTGTTTAAGGTGGTAAAAGGATAACCCCTCAGCCTTAATCAAAAGTGAAATCATGGCAGAATGTGATGCCAATCCAATATTGAGCAGTAGAAAAACAAACTGGAGTTTGTGTTGTCTTTGTCAGAAGGACAAAAGAGGTGAGCACTTGACATCACCTCCAAGTCATCATGTCCTAGACCATGATGGGTACACAATGCTGGCAAGGAACATTCCCATGTTCAGTGAAATTAATGAAATGCCACTGATAATGGATCCAGCAAGGCTGGATGAAGGTGATGGCATAGAGGCCACTCTCAGGAAAAATGCAGCAAAATACCATGTGAACTGTCGCTTGTTGTTTAACAACACTAAACTGGACCGTGCAAGAAAGCGACAATCCAATGACCAGACCAGCAACACTGAGACTAGTCGTGCAAAACTGCGCCGAACCAGTCATGACAATGAAGTTTGCATTTTCTGTGAGAAAGTGGCACCTGCATCTGATCTCAGACAGGCTAGTACTAAGGGCCTTGACTTGAAATTGCGTGAATGTGCAGAGATACTTAGTGATGGCAAGCTCCTTGCTAAGTTGACTGGTGGGGATGTCATTGCACAGGAGTTTAAGTATCACCATGCCTGTCTTTGTGCCCTCTACAACAGAAAAAGGTCCTACCTGAGGAGCCTTGAGAAAGACCAAGGTAGCACTGAGTCAGAATCAGATGTGTATCCACTAGTTCTGTCAGAACTGATGACATACATTGTTGAAAACAACCTTTGTTCAGATGATCCAGTCACATTTCGGCTGGCAGATATTTGCCACCTCTACCAACAACGTCTGGAACAATTAGGTGTAGAGTCACCAAGTGTAAATTCCACGAGACTCAAAGACAAACTTCTGGCAGAAATTCCAGAACTTGAGGCTCATAAATCTGGCAGAGATGTATTACTTGCATTTCAAAAGGATGTGGGAAAAGCACTTGCTCAATCATCTGATCTTTCAGAGGCAGTTATCATTGCTAAAGCAGCAAATATTCTCAGAAAGTCTATACTTGATCATCAGTCACGGTTTGATGGCACATTTTCTGAGGCTTGTGTACGAAATTCTGTGCCTCCTCTCCTGCTCCAGTTTGTAGGGATGGTTGAGCATGGGGCTGACATCAAGTCACAGTTACGATTTGGAGCATCAAAGTCAGACCAGGCCATTGCACAGCTCATGCAGTTCAACTGCTACTCCCGATACAAAGAGGGAGCAACAACTCATAGACACTCCAAAGACAGAGAAACACCATTCCCAGTCTACATGGGACTCTCAGTCTATGCCAAAACCAGGAAGAGAAACCTGGTTGAAATGCTACATCAGTATGGCCTCAGTATCTCTTATGACAGAGTACTGGAGGTCTCTGCACAGTTAGGAGATGCCACAGTTAGCAAATATGTGGAGGAGGGTGTGGTCTGTCCCCCAGTACTGCGAAAAGGGTTGTTCACCACTGCAGTGATGGACAACATCGACCACAACCCATCTGCAACTACTGCCACTACCTCCTTCCATGGAACTAGCATCTCCATATTTCAGCACCCCACCAAGGAGAACACTGGACAGGAAAGACAGCAACTAAAGTTTGCACCTGAGAAAGTGAGGTCGGTGCCTGAATTGCCGGACACATTCACAAACATCTCACCAGCTTCCTTTCAAACAAAGAACCCTGTGCCACCAAACACTGCAATACCAAAGCCACCCACAAATATCTTGGGGCCACAGCTTGCACTGGAGTATCAGTGGCTAGACAAGGTCATAGTCACCCAGGAAATAGATGATGCAGTGAATCTGACGTGGTCAGCTCATCACGCTTCAATGAAGAGAAGCCCAGAATTTGAAGTAACCATAACTTCATTGCTTCCTCTCCTGCGTGATCAGGCTCATTCTGTTGCTACGATCAAACACGTGATGCAGAAAGTGCAGGATGTCATTGATTTTCTGAACCCTGGCCAGATACCCATAATCACAGCTGATCAGCCAATCTATGCCGTAGCAAAGCAGGTGCAGTGGCAGTGGCCTGATCAGTATGGCGAAGACAAGTATCTGGTAATGTTTGGTGGTCTGCACATTGAGATGGCAGCAATGACATCTCTTGGTACTCTTCTTCATGGCAGTGGTTGGACAGGAGCTCTGGTGGAGGCAGGAGTTGCTTCATCTGGAACTGCAGAATCCTTCCTGTCAGCTGCAAGTGTAACCAGGACACGGCAGATGCACCAGGTTACAGCCTCTAGTTTGTACAAACTCCTGAGGACAGCATACACTGACTACTGTGCTGAGAAAGCAAACAACAATGAGCAGGCATTAGAGTTTGAGGAGTGGTGTGACCTTCGAAGACAGCAGAGTCCACAGTTCCACTTCTGGCACATGGTGTTGTCTATGGAACTTGTGATATTCCTACTGATCAGGTCCTTCCGTGAGGCCAATTTTGTCCTCTACTGCCAGGCATTGCATGAGCTGATACCCTACTTCTTTTCCAACAATAATACAAACTATGCTCGTTGGCTGCCTATTCACCTCAGGGACATGCTTACCCTAGAGAGTTCACACCCAGAGTTGCACAAGGAGTTCAAGGCTGGCAACTTTGTTGTGCACAAGACCAGTCGCCAGTTCTCAGCAATGGCTCTTGACCAAGCTCATGAGCAGACCAATGCCTTTATAAAGGCTGATGGCGGAGCCATTGGGCTGACTGAAGATCCGTCAGCACTCAGAAGATGGATGGTGGCTGGCCCAGAGATCATCCGCTTGGTGTCTGCATACGAAACAGAGGTTCAAAGTAAGGAGTCTAATGAGCAGACAACACACCATGAACAAACACCTCATGCGCAGAAGACATTCTTGGAGAGAGTCAGCAAGCTGTCATTGGCTTTGCAACACTTGGGAAGTCCTTTTCAGGAAGAGAGCCAGGATCTGTATTCCATTGACAACAAAGACATTGCCCACCCCAGCTCAGCAGAACTTCTACAGACACACCTTGACAGAGGCCGCACTAAATTTCAGAAGTTTTCAGACTCTTTGGCAAACAATGCAGTCTCCTTCTATGAGCCGATAAAGAAGAACAGAACTGACTTCTTCAGGCAAGAAGCTGCTCCTGTAGAACAGTCAAAGCAGAAACTTCTGAAGGAGGATTGCCAGCTTTTCTCAAAGCTATTTATATCCTGTCAGAGCCGTGAATGTGATCTGCAGGAATTCTTCCAGCACGAGAATCAAACATTCCCAGCTTCCCTTAGTGAGGGTGGTAGGCTGTACACATGTCAGAAGTCTCAGCTGACCTCGGTCCTGGAGAGTCATGTTACACTAGAAGACAAAGAACCAAAGACTGATGTCCTCATTGTAGATGGATCAGCTTTGGTCCATGCCTTGCCACCAAAGAAAGGAAAGACCTTTGAGGGCTATGCACTTTGCGACTTCTTGCCTGTGATACAATCCTATAGCAGCAAGTACACATCATCACATCTTGTATTTGATGTATACAATACATCCAGCCTCAAAGCTGAGACCAGGCTCCAACGTGGTCAAGGAGGAAGGCGCAAGGTGACAGACAAGAACACAATTCCATCCAACTGGCGCAATTTCCTAAGACACGATGCCAACAAGACAGAGTTGTTCCAGTTCCTGGCAGACAAAGTTGCCCAGATGTCTGCCACAAATGTTGTCATTGCCACGAAAGGGTCTGCTGTCCTCAGCACTCATGAGGCTAGTCTTCAGGAACTGGAAAAGTGCTCTCATGAGGAAGCTGACACCCGCATCTTTCTCCATGCCAAATATGCCACAGAACATGGAGCCAAGACCATCACGGTTAAAGCAAATGACACAGATGTTCTTGTCGTTGCAGTCAGTGCTTTCTCCACTCTCCACAATCTAGGGCTAGAGAAGCTATGGGTGGCATTTGGCCAAGGCCAGAGCCTGCGCTGGATTGCTGTGCATGACCTGTGCAACTCTCTGGGCCAGGAGAAGGTGAATGGCATGCTCTTCTTCCATGCGTTCACAGGCTGTGATACAGTGTCAGCCTTCCGGAGCAAGGGCAAGAAGACCGCCTGGCAGACATGGAACATCTTTCCAGAGGCCTCCACTGTGTTCTCCAAACTGAGTCACTACCCTCTCAGAGTGGAAGAGAGTGACCTGAAGGTCCTGGAGAGGTTTGTCATACTTATGTATGAAAGATCCAGCACTGCTGGCACTGTGGATGAGGCTAGACTTGATATGTTTGCCAGAAAACAAAGGGCATATGAGGCCATTCCACCAACCAGGGGAGCTCTCCTCCAACACACCAAGCGTGCTGCGTACCAGGCTGGTTGTGTGTGGGGGCAGGCCACCCAGTGTCAGCCACAGCCAGAGAACCCTGCTGAGTGGGGATGGCAAAAGTCTGGTGAAGCATGGCAAGTCCTCTGGACAACCAACTCGCCCTTAGCCAAGAGTTGCCAACAGCTTACCAAATGTGGATGCAAAGCAGGCTGTCGGGAAAGGTGCAAGTGCTACAAGCTGGGTCTTCCCTGCACAGCTCTGTGCACTTGCAAATGTGAAGTCTAGATAAATATTGCCCTCTCTTCAGTAGATAATCTAGCTTGAGCATCCAACGTGTCATGCTATGCCTACCTTCTTATCCTCGAATTTTTCAAAGGTGTAGGTTGAGAGACCTATACATAGATTGGTTGCGTTTAGTCCGTATTTCTCTTCTTTTCTTTTTATGGTTACAGTCTTAGACACAATGTTGTATGTGACCATACCATTACTATTTCAGTTGAAAATAGCATATTAGTTAAACTGTCTGATCACATGAATATACCATTAAATAAAAACAGTTGGTCTCTATGTCTGCTAGCGCTGTGGATAGAAAAAAAAACTTTTATGGCAACCATTTTGTACGCCATCTTGGTTACAATTCATTTAGTAAGGGTTTTCAATAAAATGTGTGGTATGGAACATTTTTATAACCTAAAAGTCGAGGTTTAAAAAAAAAAAACTGGCATATTCCATCCAATAGATGCTCCCAAACCAGTGAATCTCAACATAGATGGCGGCCATTTTGAAAAATAGCCGCCATCTTGGATTTTCAGGTGGCCAGCGCCCTTTTCTAAGAGAGCGTAGTCTTAGGAATGTTTGTGCCAAATTTCATGCTTGTTTCACTATCTGAACGATTTTTACAGCAATCTGCTGCACTACAAGGGCTACTGGCAGGCACAGAAGTTGCACTGGGTTCATCACCTGCTGGTGAGCCTTCTGTGCATGTGCCTGAAGCGGCTAGCGCTGTAGGAGCTTCACTGCACAAGGAGCTCATTTACGGTTCACCAGTTACAGTATATATGAATGAGGCAGTGACCATTGTATTTCTTTTCATCTACTGTAAAACCGCCCTTTCTTAAGGAAACAACTTTATGTAAAAATATAATGTCATTATATTTCCCTCACAGGGATCATCTTAAAACAATCCTCGCTTAACCTGATAATAGGAATATAGGGATTTATACAATTACAAATCTACAAAAAAATATTTGCATAAACTTATACACGAAAATCAAAGTTTATGTATAAAAACAATGTCAAATATTTAATGAGAAAATTGGTTGCTTAAAGATCGAAAAACTAAGAAACCGAAAAGTAAGAAATGAGACAGCTGTCTTGATTCGTGAAAATGATGGAACAAGGGGTTCAGAACTATTCTTTGCTGGAGCCTCATTTGAATTCAACAAGTCGCCAACTTCTGAAAGCGTCTCTGACAGAGGAGGTTGTCCGAAACGAAAAGGCCTGCCTTTTTTTCTGGAGATTTATGTCTGAATCGGGTCAGATGTTTCGTCTCTTGGGAATTGCAAAGAACTGTTCATGCTCTTGGAGTCGCTGATGCTTACTGCTCTTAATCTATAACACTTCTTAATTTCAGCAAAGAGTTAGCGTAAAAAAGAGGTCAAGAAATGTAGGTATTTGCTCACTATTTTGCAAGAATGATTCGTCTTGGAAGTGTCGATCGCAAAAGCTGACAATGAAGTCAAAAAAGACTTTGTCACAGCTGCATATTTCTTATTTTCGTATTTATTCTTACAAGTAAAATCTTCAAACGCATAAGGACTATTTTTATGTCATGACGCGAACAATGAAATCCGCTGAGCTTGAGAGAGCGCGCCAGCGAGAGCTAATGATGCCTGTTGAAGGTGCCATCGGTTCGAGACAACAGCGGTGCCGGAGTGACAGCTACTACTAAAACAGGAACACTCGCATAGTCATAAAGAGAACGAAGATGACCTAATAAGAACAACTAATGGACAAAAAAATAAAGTTGTTTGTTAAAATTTAGTTTTTAATTTCTTTAAATACTGACTTTAATTTCCTCTGGAACATTTGTGCAAAACCGTTGTACTTTATATATGCAGTAAGATTCTTCTTCAGCAGAATAAAAATACGTTGAACACATTCCTCTGTAAATTGTCACACATCTTAAGTTGAAGGTGAGGCTGATGCACGTCGTTCTCTACACCCCGGTCGCATTCTATGAAGATTATATAATAGCATTATTATATTTTCTATGTAGATACAATTGTTCAGTAGTATATTCATTACAATTGAATATCTCAATAATATACCGTTGCGTAAAATCGTCACGCATCTAAAAAGTAGCAATATTCGCTGACTCATTTCATGTGACAGATTTGCCAAATTCTTGATTAAGGCAAAATATGGCACTCACCAGATGACTCATCATGTTCACAAATTTCAACATTTGCGTCGATCATTCTTTCAAAGTAAACTGCTGTGCATCTATGAGAGTAATAGCATTTTTATCATAAATTAACGGATCCCACTTTATTTAGGGAACATCTGTGGTAGATTTAACATAGTCGGCTGCATTTGTGAAAAAAAAGCGCCTTTCCCCCAAAAAATTGCTACAAAACGTTTCTCAACTGGTTATTGTAGTATCAGGTGTGCTTAATAACATATCAAAAGTCTACCACAATCTGACCGTGAAAAAGGTCTGATTTCCAAGATGGCGTCTTGAATAGTCCCGAAATCCTTAAAATGCCGTCACACTTCGTTATAATGCTGGTGCCTAACACCTTATTTTGGTGACCTGGAAGCCCAGTTAGCATATCTGCATTATACTGAAGTGATTATATATTCGCAAAATCCAGGATATCGGACCAATATGGCCACCTTACATTGAAAATCTCCATTATTCACTCTTATGTATTTTATACAAGTAAATTTAGTATCTAAGCACCTGTTTTGGTGATTTGGGAATCCGAAGAGCATAATATCCTAATTACAGTATACTGAAGTAGGAGGATCAATATGGCTGCCAAACAAAAAATAGAATTATTTATTTTAGCTCATTTTACACAGGCAAATTTACTGTCTAAATACATGTTTTGGGAATCTAGGAACCCAATAAATTTATTTAAATCACAGTATATTACAATGATTACATATTTATAAAATCTAAGATGGAGGTCCAATATAGCTGTCAGACTACAAAAAATCATCATTATTTCAGCTCATATTACAGAAGAAAACTTAATGTTTAAACCCGTGTTTTGGGGATATGGCAACCCAATTAGCCTATCTGACTTACAGTAAACTAAAGTGATTACATCTATAAATACAAAATCAATGACGGAGGAGAAAAATAGCTTGCAAATTATGAAAATCCCCATTGCTCATTTCAATTTACTTTGCTCATGTAAATTTGGTGTCGAAATCCTTTTTTTGGGAATCTGGAAATCCAACCAACTTTTCTGAATAACAGTACATTGAAGTGATTAGTTTTTTCAACATCTAAGATGGGATACCAATAAGGCCGCCAAACTCAGTGATGATTACTGGTAAATGTAATCATAAATCCTATATTACCAATTTCTGAAAAACCAGGTTTACAAATATTCATTGTCGCTTTTTTCTTCCTGTAAAGCTTGATTGTGTGGAGTCTCACAGTTCTCAACTTGACATGGTCCACAAGCAGGTGTGCATGGTAGTTCTTACCTTTGCAACTGCAGTGTGTTTAAGAGGCTGTTTTGCAATTACAGTGGACCATCTGAAGGAGGCTTTCTGGTGCAGCAGTTTTCTTGCTCGTAACTGGCAAGAGTACTGATTCACTCTCATCTTTGCGTTACAATGTTTTGATAAAAAGAAATTGTCTCAGCCAAGTCATTTGTTACCCCAGAACGCCTCCCACCTACCAAGTCCTCGACAAAATATCATAGCTTGAGAGTAATACCAAATGATGGTGTGGACTGGAAACGAAAGTGACATGAATGCATGGATTGGGGATGTAAACTGGAGGACAATCAGTTTGTGCCAGTTATGAGCAAGAAAACTGCTGCACCAGAAAGCCTCCTTCAGATGGTCCACTGTAATTGCAAAACAGCCTGTTAAACGCGCTGCAGTTTCAAAGGCTATGAACTACCATGCATACCTGCTTGTGGACCATGTCAAGTTGAGAACTGTGAGAATCCACACAATCAAGCTTTACAGGGAGAAGAAAGCGACAATGAATATTTGTAAACCCGGTTTTTCAGAAATTGATGATATAGGATTTATGATTACATTTACCAGTAATCATCACACTAAGTTTGGCGGCCTTATTGGTATCCCATCTTAGATGTTGAAAAATCTAATCACTTCAATGTACTGTTATTCAGAAAAGTTGGTTGGATTTCCAGATTCCCAAAAAAAGGATTTAGACACCAAATTTACATGAGCAATGTAAATTGAAATGAGTAATGGGGATTTTCATAATTTGCCAGCTATTTTTCTCCTCCGTCATTGATTTTGTATTTATAGATATAATCACTTTATTTTACTGTAAGTCAGATAGGCTAATTGGGTTACCATATCCCCAAAACACGTGTTTAAACAGCAAGTTTTCTTCTGTAATGTGAGCTGAAATAATGATTTTTTGTAGTTTGACAGCCATATTGGTCCTCCATCTTAGATTTTATAAATATGTAATCACTGAAATACACTGTGATTTAAATAAATTTATTGGATTCCTAGATTCCAAAAACATGTTCTTAGATAGTAAATTTACCTGTGTACAATGAGTTAAAATAAGTAATAATTATTTTTTTGATTGGCAGCTATATTGGTCCTCCATATTAAATTTTGCATATACAGTATGTAATTAGACCTATTTCAGTGTACTGTAATTCAGATATTATGCTCTTTGGATTCCCAAATCACTGAAACAGGTGTTTAGACTAAATTTACTTGTATAAAATAAATTACAAAGAATAATGGAGATTTTCACAGTATGGCAGCCACATTGGTCCGCCATCTTGGACTTTGTGAATATATAATTACTTAAGTATAATGGAGATATGCTAACTGGGCTTCCAGATCCCCAAAAACAAGGTGTTAGGCACCAGTATTACTTATCTAGTTTGCATAATGAAGAGTAACGGGTATTTTTAAGGATTTAGGGACTATTATAGACGCCATCTCGGAAATCAGACCTTTTTCACGGTCAGATTGTGGTAGACTTTTGATATGTCATTAAGCACACCTGATACTACAATAACCAGTTGAAAAACCTGTTGTAGCAATTTTTTGGGGTCAAACTTATTTTCAGCCGACCAATAGCCTATGCTTTGGACGACTTTAGGACAGAACTTTGCATGATTCACTTTCAGATAATCGACCCAAAATAGAAGACAATCAAGGTGAAATCTGCAGACACGAGTTACATATTTATATGGTAAAATAAAAGTCTGCTTTTATCCATAGACTGGTGACGCTGTTATAAACTTCAAACAATCTCACTCATTATTGTCGGTTGTCCTTTACGCTTTGTATTCACAACACGACTCGTTTATATTTAAATATCATCTTGAAAATACTAACCAGGGTTGACCGCAGTTTTTCATTCCATTTCAAAGAGCAGATGACATTCCTAGATTTGGAAAGATTTTTCTGCTCTTTATTCATAAAACCGAGAAAAGTAAGCTAGAGTGGCCCACTCAGCGATCTGACGCGGGGAGGTTCTCTCGCACCACGTTTACCGGCGATTTGTTCATGGCAGGACCAGACGGCGAAGAGTCGTTGCTTTCGGTGATGCCTTGCGCTGGCACGCCCTCTTGAGGCTCCTGCAGCAGACCATCAAGGGAGAGGTGACGAGGCTGACCTTTTCTTGTCTCTCTTGCTAATGGAATCAAATGAATTTATCCGGATACTTTGGAAAACCCGGAACTGGGTTTATTCATAAAATGCACCCAAGATTCATGTTAGCCACAACTTTTTTTTTATTAGTTTCAAAGTTTTTCATAAACATAATAATCGATTTATTTTTCAAACATCATATCGGCTTTTTTGTTTGGAAATCTGCTTTTTTTGGAGGAGGGGGGGAGGGGGGAATACTGAAGCGATATTATTGCGTCGACAAAATCTTTTTGTTTCAGTTGCGCCCCTCTCCTTGTACGAGCTCTCTATGTTCCTTCACATTACTGTGACACAGCTGTTGTTAGATAGATAGATGGATAGATAGATAGAATATAGAATTTAGGCCAAGCGCTGGGACCTATGAGGTGATTCAGCGCTGAAAGGGAAACTGACGGTGTAACAGGAGGAAAACCTTGCAGTTACACTATGAAACAATTGTTAGAGAAGGTGGAAAGTCAGATGGAAGAAAGCGAATATGAACGGAGGTACAGTAAAACAAATGAAAGAAATTGCAGCTCACAGCAGTTGTTAACGTACAGGATAATGCTTGCCTCTTTTAGTGTCATTTACATATTATAGTGCAAGATAACTTTCCGTGAACTCATAAAACCATATCTGGCTATCATGAGGTTCAAAGGAAATAGCTAATAGCTCGTTAGGATTCTTTCAAGACTGAATACACACTGACTATATCTATATGGCGTTGTGACATAAATATAATATGAACTCGGAGTGGCATATGTGGTGAAGCCCAGTTGATGTACAGATTGACATCTATTTGAGTTGCCTTTCGTCTCACAACAAGCCTTGTACTGTAGAGTGCAGTAGAGCAACCTCTAATGAATCCGTCTGAGAATTTCATGAGGCTGGCTTTTCTAATCTGTGATTTCTTCCCGAACTAAATAGTATCTGTAAACGCCAGTAGTCTTAAAATATATTCCATGCGCTCTTGGATTTATTGTTATGTAGATGGAGAAAGACAGATCATTTGCATAGTCCACAATTTTCATGAGGTCACATGTTGACATACAGTATCGTACAGTACATACTGTACATGCATTATAACATATTCCTTTGTCGGAATATGTTATAACCGGTCGAAAAGTTTGCAAGAAGTTCGAATGTGGTTTATTAGCTTTGTACCAAACAACCAAACTACAGACTTGCGTGTCTTTAACGCAAACTTGTAACCGCTGGATGAACAGATACGGTCTGCAACGCTGGACGCGACTGAAGCACTGGACCGGCTAGCCGGCCCGAGCAAGACCGGGCTGAGGCCGCGTCGGTTCGCCTCCTCAGATAATGAGTGAGCCGAGATAAACCGTCCGTCTGTCTGTCTGTCTTGTAAAGTAACTGTAACATGAGAACGTTGGCGGTCAAGGGAGTCTGCTCAGACCGATGTGAAGCACAGCATTATTCGTTAGCCTGATGGAAGGTTACGTCACAAATGCAATTATATTTTTTTTCTCTTTCGTCTTGCAGTTGTAGTTGGAGATCTTTCGGGGAATTGTCCGGTATTTACTCTTATCGTTTTACGCAACGTTGACAATGTTTTCAGGTAGTTCGCACTTTCTTCGTCGTGATTTACAAATACCTGAATGCCCCTGAACGCCCCTGAATGCCCCTGAATGACCAGGTCTAATTACTTAGCTTCTGACATCTGCAAAAAATGGTTCGTTCACGTCAGGCCAAAATTACTAGACTTTTCTATTTAATTGTTGTTGTCCCCTTACATGTGGAGAATACCAAGTATCAAAGTTAACCTCTCTCTCTCTCTCTCTCTCTCTCTCTCTCTCTCTCTCTCTCTCTCTCTCTCTCTCTCTCTCTCTCACACACACACACACACACACGCACACACACCCGTGGATGAAAGATTATCTTTAATGATTGCTAGGTATAGAGGAATATAACTGAACACCACAGGATGGAATATTACCACACACAATATTTCCAATGCCGTATTTCGATCATGGTGGGAGATTCAAGATAAGATGATAATCTACACTCGAAGTGAAACTAAAATACGCCCCTTTGACCTGAGACCGAATTATAAACTGAGAATTCTTCCCGAGAGAAAGAGAGAGAGAGAGAGAGAGAGAGAGAGAGAGAGAGAGAGAGAGAGAGAGAGAGAGAGAGAGAGAGAGAGAGAAGGGCGCACAGGGGCAGAGAGCGGGAAAGTTTGCACATAACACGAGGGTTTTCACTTGAAACCTACTGACATCAATAGCATTTTATTATTGTGAACTGTGGTTGAGTAATAGAAATGCCTTTGGCAAAAACATTTTGATATTTGTTCTTTGTTACTATTCTAACTGCAATAAAATAAGAAAAAAATGTGGAGTATGTACCGGAACTTTCTGTGGCCCAAAGAATATGCGGCCTTCACCAAGAGAACTCGATATGATAAGAAAGACGCTGCAAATACCGAACGCTGGTCTGGGGCCCCCAATATCTACTGTACACACCAATCCGATATACAGTACACAGGGTGTAATTATAGCCAACGCACTGTAACTCACCATTGCAATGCATAAAACCTGCCGACTGATGACAGCGACGTCATTTCGTGGGGAGTGTGGGTTTACTCGTGGGAGCTGAGGAGAGTGAAAGCGGGGTGTGGGATGGGTGGGCTGGTGGGGTGACGGGTGGTGGGTAATTGCCTATCACTGTGAAACGAAACGTACGCATGGAAATGAGCGAGAGACATGACAGCGAATGAGAAGCCGCGCACAACTAGAAACGAAATCTGTGAATAATACGAATATTTGTATTCAATCCGAAATGTTGACAGGTATTAGGAAACCCCTGATGGAGGAGAAGGCTATTTCACATTTGAATGCGAGAGAACGAGAATGAAATGAACGTGTGTATGCAAGTGGTTGTAAATAATGGAAAAGGGTAAATACAGTGTCATTCAAAATAATCATTTTTTGAAGACATCAATATAAAAATGAAACTTATCAATTACGCTGTGCAGTAGCAGTAGCAGTAGCAGTAGGTGTGAATTATTAAGTATTTTTCATTGAGATTTGCCATGCTTGTAAAAGTTTGGCTGTTGATATAGGGTGATTCTTAAGACCACTTGGGTCACATCTAGGGGAGGGGTCAAGGTCACATTCCATTAGGGGGGTGGGGGGAGCGCCCCCTTTTCCAGTACGGGGTAGCCTTCGTAATTCCACTATTTTTTGGCGTAGAGTGCTGATTTTGGGCTCAAATGTCTCAGAATAAGGTGACGAGAAGGTATTTTATTCTTTTGTGCTCAATAATCTATACAAGTGGCTCCAAACCTGGGGTCCGTAGATCAAATTGAAAATTTCATATATCATTTTCCTTCATCATGCTTTTTCTTTCATGTCAACTCCCATTATACACACACACACGCACACACATATATATATACTTATGTATGTATGTATGTATATACACACGAGACAAAGCATAATGAGAGAAAAAGATATTGTAGTTACATACAGGGAAACCCATTTAAATGAAAGGGGTCCTTGGTAACGAAAATGTTGGGAACCTCTGATGTATATAATAGCCTACAGCGAATATAGGAGATGTTATTAGGACTTTCAATCCCTTTTCATAATATTACAGTGATTTCTTCTTGTCTACAGTTCCAGTTGTCTAAGGTCGCATAATGGACTGGTCGAAATGTATAATATGTCAAGAGGTAACCAAGGAGGACTTGGTCTGTTCCTCAGGAAATAAAGGTTTGGGCGACAAACATGAGACCTATGCAAATTTTGTAGCAATGGTTGATACTTTTCGAGATGCTATGTATCCGTTGAACTTAACAATTGACCCAACTGCTGAAGAGTTGGTTCAAAATCAAGCAAAGTGGCATAAGAACTGTAGAAGAGAGACCCGAAGAGACCGTCTTGACCGCCTTATTCAGAGAGGCACAAAACCCAGTTTTATACCAGAACCCATCATGACGACTCCTTCTGAGAGGACTGTGCCAGTGGATCATCCCATAAAAAAGAACAATATTCTCATCTTTAAAATCAAAGCATGTCGGAAACCTCAGTCAAAGAAACTGCAGTTCTTCAGGTCTAGTGCTTCCCTCTTCAGCAGAATGTATATTGCCTCAGACAAACGGGGAGGAGACCTTGAAACCTTTTTTACGCATGAAGCACATTGCTTTCCACCTTCAATGGCCTACAGCGAAGAGAAAATGTACCACTCAAATAAGTCAGCCATTGTGGAATGCATCCTTAATGAAGTATGTGATGATGAAAATGACTCCAATTCTTTGTATCGGTATGATGCAGTTGTTCATGATGGAGGGGCCCTCATTCATTCTTTCACTCCTCGTGGAATTCACACGTTCCAGGATTATGGTTTAAACCAAATGCTCAAACTCATTCAAATGGAATTGTGCAAAGCTTGCCGAGCGGATGTTGTTTGGGACTGTTACCGGAAACATTCAATCACAGAACAAATTCGCAGTGACAGAGGTAAGGGGTCAAGGTTAAAAGTTTCTTCCCTAAGAACTGGGGTGAGTTTTTACGGGACAGTAAGAATAAGACCGAGCTGTTTCGCTTTCTTACGGAAACTGTGATGCAAGGAGATTGTGGCATGGGAGATGTTTACATAACTGATGTTGACAACTACACAGTGCGTCATATTGGCCCTGGGGAAGAAATGGATGGTGAATTCAGACAGGAAGAAGCTGACACCAGAATTGTAGTACATATTCTCTATGCACTGAAGTCTTCATGCACCTCTATTATTGTAAAGACGTCAGATTCTGATGTTGTGGTAATCTTAATTGGCCGCTATGGTCGATTCCATGGAATCAACGAAGACTGCCAAATTCATGTTCTTTATGGAAGCGGGAAAAAGAGAAGAATTCTAGATACTGGCTCAATGACAAATGCACTGGGTCCTACTCGATCAGTTGCACTCCCTCTGTTTGTCACAATCACAGGCTGTGACACAACTTCTGCTTTCAAAGGAAGATCAAAAGCAATTTGTTTTAAGGCATGGAAAAGATCTTCACCAGAACTGACCGAAGTTTTCTGTGATCTTGTGCAACAACCCCTCCAAACATTCAGTGAGGATTCAGCTATTTTCAAGGAACTCGAGAAGTTTTTTGTTAGAATATATGGAGGAAAATCTGGACCTATCAATGACTTCCGCCGCATTATGTTTTGCGAAAGATTTCAAAACGTTGGGTACATTCCTCCAACTCAAAATGCTCTCCTGCAGCACTGTCTTCGAGCAGTGTATCAGGGAAGTGTTTGGGGTACGGCCCATGACCCAAAAATGGAAGAACGTGACCCCTGTTTATATGGCTGGAAGAATTCTGATGGAGTATTCAGACCTGTATGGATGGCAGTTCCCGAAGCGTCTCACGTTTGCCGGGAACTTGTGAAGTGTATTTGCCGTACAGTTTGTTCTCATGTGTGTTCATGTGTAAAAGTGCATCTTAAATGCACAGATTTATGCAAATGTACATGCTAGTGGAGATTACAGAATGGCTTTCTTCATGGTAGCAATAAGTACTATATGCGGCAAAATCCTTATAGACACCTTCATGTTTGTTCTGTATTCGATGTCTGCCTTAGAAAATTGATAATTTTGTTTTTATTTTAATCATACATAAAGGAAAATTATCATTATTTTTCATGTATGTTAGATTATGATCTGTTTTCTGTTTAAATCAGTGTATCATTTCCAAGAATGTGTCTACTGTATTCGGCGTCTGCCTTGCAAAATTGGTATGTTTGTTTTTTTAATCATACATAAAGGAGAATTATAATTATTTTTCTTGATATATTATATTATGATCTGTTTTCCGTCTGTAAATCAGGGTATCATTCCCAAGAATATGTCTGCTTAAGGCTAATAAATTCTGTATAATAAATCTATATTTTGCATTATACGTATATATAAAAATCGCATTTATATGCTTTTGACGGTAAGTTTTTTGTTTTATTGATAAGGGTTGCCCCAGAGATCAAAATTACTTTGTGTTAAGACATAATAAACAATATTCTGGGTCATTTGAGCCCAAAATCAGCCTTCTACCGAAAAACTAACGAAATTATGAAGGCTACCCCATGCTGAAAAAGGGGGGCTCCCCCCGACCCCCCTAATAGAATATGACCTTAGCCCCTTCCCTAGATATGACCCCAGTGATCTTAAGAATCACCCTATATCAACAGCCAAACTTGCACATGCATGGTGAATCTCAACATTGTATTCACACCTACTATAGTGAGCGTGGGCGTGAGAGCGCCAGCGAAGACTGACACCCGAAGAAGACTTCCCTTTTCTCTTCCCACCACGTGACAGCAGCCTCCCCATCGTCTTCCCTTCCAGTCGCGCCGCAATGTCACAAAAAATGAATATACCCCCTTAGAGTACTTTAATGAGTGCTGAAAAGCATTAAGATTTTCAGTTTTCTTCCTCTTTTTCGCCCCAGTCTATATTATAGTTGCGATCATCGTGGATGTTGCTCAGAAGAGTCATGCTTGGCGCAACATTCTGAAGATGATCGGGGGAACTCCTCAACGGAGTCACCGTTGGTAGACCAACAAGCTAACTGTGTACGTGAAGCAATGGCTATATAAGTAAGACTACTTATTCATAAAAGTGCGCCAACTGGCATGCTTGGACGATGGACACAAATTTGTTTTAGTTCTAAGAATTCAAATAGACTTCACTTGAGCTAGAATAGACCCATCCCCACTTTTATGACGTGACGTTTTAAGTCTTTTTTAAATGGCTGAACGATATAGAATCTATGACCGTAGATTCCGGTAACTACACTGAAAAGGTCTGACAAAATGTATAACAAACGTATGTAAGTGGATTTAAAATCTGAAATGGATTATTCCAGTGAAAAATAGATCACCAAAATTTTGTTTGGGCAACAGCACAAGAACAGGTCAGATCTTTTAATGGCTCCCAGTATTACAGGTTTACATTAAGAAATGACATGTCTGCAGTTATTCATTCAATGTTTAGGTATGAAACGATCATATTTTTATGAAATGTTTCCTTTGTTCAAGACTATTGTTCCAGATACATTTCACACTTTTAAAATGGCTCCAATCAAATATGGTGGATAACGATGCCTGTAAATCTGCTGCAATACTGCCAGTACCAAGATATGTTATTATTTTAGGAACCAAAAGCAATTAGAAAATTTTAACTGCTCATTATAAGGGAGAAGCAATGCTGCAGGGTAATTAACATTCAAACAATGTATTTTGGTTAGAGATGTCCTGTATCACTACTACGTCTTCCCAGATTTCTTTACAGGTGCCTTTACACTGACCCCATGCCAATATACAGTACAACGTAGTTTATTTTTCCTCCAAGGGCAAATATTTTTCTTCACACCTTCCACTGCAGCCACATTTAATGACATTCGCCAAAGAAGTAATTAAATCCGCCTGCTCCCTTTTTTAAGATTTCAAGACATCATTCCAGTCTTATGAAGCACTCAGCCCCATTTCGTTGGTTCATGTTGCTGTCTACCCAAGCCTGTACCTACAGACAGACTTGGCAATTGTGGCAGCCCGCAGCATTTGTTATATGTGGATGTCATTCGGTGGCAAATAAGATGAGCTAGAATTCACCCTTTCTTTGAACTTTGATACATGTTCTTTCAAAGTTGCAAGAGTCTGTTTAATAGCCTGTTAAGCATCTGATTGACCCTAATGCTGCCATCAGATTTCCAGTTGTTTTCAGAAAACTTATTTCTTTATTGAGTTTACCTAGAATCAAAACTATGACCTTAAGCAGCATGCTTACTGTTGTCTGAGCTGCATTTATAATGTATACAATCCACCATAACTTTTGGGCTAAGGGATTGATGGTGTTTGGAATGGTTAGACATACACTCCAGCACTGATCTAATACATGCTGGATCACTTGGTGTCCAACCAACAACAGGATAGATCTTGAAGCTCTTTTCTGAGCACGGTATACGAAAGTGCAGCAACTGATTATATGCCAACCTTTCGCTTACCGCTGTTTTTCAAGGACTGGTTTCTGCATCATCACTAAGTAGAGGAAGGTCTGCCGAGGGACTATGTGCAGCTTCCTTGTTCATTGAAACCCTGCACGGAGGACAATGTGTTTTTATAATATATAAACTGGGGACAGTTCTCAAAGTAAACAATGGTAACAAAATCAAGGGTTCCCACCCTGTTTACATTGCTGATGCCAGCTTAACCTCATTTTTCAGCCCTGTCTACTGGACCATAATAGAAAGTGTAGGTAGCCATTTCCAATCCACATCTGCTACTTGGAAAAATATCATATCATATTAATTACTATTTGTAAATCACCGTTCGTACAGGCATTTTTCAGCACTACAGGCATTTGTAAATATTTGGTCTATACTTGTTTACAATTTTCCATCGTTATTATATTAAGTAATATTCCTCCTACCGTATATGATCCGTTTTTTTTAAATTACAGGCTGCTTAAGAGCAAGAGCCCGTGCCAGCACAAGCTGGCTGACTTGAAGTAGTTTTATTAAATAATATTGAAGACCCTGAGCTTGAAGACGTTATCAAAGCGTTTTCATATAATTTTTTGTAGATTTCCGGAGCTAATTTACTAAGATTAAGAAGTAGCTGCCTTGAAGATTTATTTCACGCTTCTCATGTGGTCACTAAAATCAGACTAAAACCCCGGTTTTGGTGAATCTACTTTTTCACATAATGTGAACTCAGTCACTCAGAAAATACCCAGTTTTAAAAGACCCTGGATATAGCGTCACCCCCATTCTCCTTTCAAAGCTCCACTGACCCTCCACGACATCTGCTTCGTATTGCGAAAGGTCTTTTTCGTCTTCAAAGTTTCATAATCAGATTAAGCGACCCAACATCTCAGGAATGCCATGACTGAACTGAGAAATGCTGCATCTGTCCACATTACTTACTGTAGGACGAAAAATCAAATCCCGTAGTAATAACGAATAACCTAGCTTATGTATCAAAAATGGAGGATTTATTTAGTGACTGAAGTACTTGCATGGCATTGAGTAAGAACCTCCTCAAGGACGTAATTAAGTCATTCATCAATAATGTAAGAAGACTTGAAAAATAGTAAATAAGGACCTTGGAATTCCGTTTTCCACCAGTTCTCCATCGCTACCATATTATTACTAGTTAGTTAAAACCCATAAAGAAAATATCCCTTCGAAGCCACCACATTAGTCGCTCTGTAGGCTTTGTTTCACATGAACTTTCAAAACTCCTACCAACTACAGTATTGCCGTCCTTAGGAACTATATCAAGTACCCTTTTAGTTTATTCAATAGACCCAATGGGAAAATGAAGCTTTATCTAATATTTGTTCATTATTGACAAATCGATCTGAATCCGTATCAGAAATACTAAAACATGAATTTACGGGATTGGATTTATCACTGACAGTCAGTCAGATGTTGGAATTTATTAAATGGTGTATTTGTGACAGTAAGGTCATTTCTAATGGAAAATTTAGTAAGCAGACATTTAGTATGGCAATACTGTATGTAGCTCTTCGGCACCTTCTCTCAGATTTCAATAGGGAGATTTTTGATGAGCATTCTACTGCACTGCTCATATTATTCCAACACCTGGACCATGTTCCGTATGTCGGTGACATTTTGTTTACTATACATAAACCCGCACACTCTGGAAGCAGAAAAAGATATATAAACTCTTTTTCAGACATTGTCATCAGACATGACCAATTTCATTGTCAATTTTGTATTTGTAGAAAAGCAACAAACAATTATACGCTGCTAATTTGGACAGACTTTTAACAGGAAAATCTCTGTATTCTCTTCAACGTTCCTGCAAGCATTGCGCCTTGTCCCAAATTCCTTGACAACTACAGAGCTCAAACAAATAAGTAGAGACTTGTGTTGTCCAACTAATATTCTTGATACTTGCTACAGTAAAGCTGTGAAATCTTTTTATAATGAGAATAGCAAGAAGGCAGAATGACCTAAGAACACCCTTTGTTTGCCTGTTTCATCTGCTTTGAGTCCATGAAGTCACTGCTGCAAATATTCAGTGTGAATGTATTTCTTTTTTTTCTTTTTTTTTTTTTAGAATACCACTGTAAATCATAATGATGAGAAAATATCCTCACCAGAGTATGAACGCGTCTATAAAATCCTATGTATGGACTGTGAATCATTTTATTTAGACCAGACAAGTAGGGAATGAAATGACAGAGCAAATGAGTCCATGGGTACTAAATACTTTAATGTAGTAGCAAGAATTTTCATAAACTTTACGTCAGTGGCGCTTCTTTTTTATAAATCACCTTAATGCTTCACTCATGACAAGTGGAAGTTAACTGAAGACTTAGACTGGTGGTCGTGGGTCCACGCTGCATGGGCATGGCCTTGAGCTCGGGTGTGGGACTTTGAAGTTTTCCAGAGGCAAGAAGCAAGGTCGGTCAGTGCACAACTGGAAAATCTGCTTGCTAGTATATGTTTGACACCAGGACGAGAGTTCATTGAGTTAACAGGCTGCATCAATCACGGGGTTAAAAATCTGCAACCCGGCGATAAGGATGTTCTTTCCATGAAGCGGAGAGGAAACAGAACTAATTTTTAGCACAACAGTACATACTTCCAGGAACTAGGGCTCTGATGTCTGAGACGATTCTAGTCTCCAGCTTTCAGTTTACAAGTAATAGAAGTACTATAGTATTTAAAACATTGATATATTTCCTATATATTGTCTTATATACTTGTTTACTTGATTGCTTCTGATCTTCACTGTTTTCTTTACTTCTTCAGTCAAGTTCTTCCACGAATGCATATCACTAAAACTGATACTTAATAGTTTCAAGAAAATTATTCCATTGAAATTAATTACTATGAAAAAGTATACACAACCATATCAAGAGCTAAAAAAAAAAGGATCAAAATAAGCTGAGATTTAATTGTCTCATTATAGCACATTTCACTGCAGTTTTCATACAAAAACTGCAGATTGATACCCCATGTAGTCTGAAACCATACTATCTTTGGCACCTTTAAAATATCACCAAATAATGAAGTAGAAAGGCGGTGTGTGTGAGAGAGAGAGAGAGAGAGAGAGAGAGAGAGAGAGAGAGAGAGAGAGAGAGAGAGAGAGAGAAAGAGAGAGACAGAGATAACAGCTGCCAATATAATTAGTCGAGTTGCCAAAATGCTGACCCAGCAGTGTTAACTCCTACAAACTTTTATTGCAGAAATATGCTCCGCATATGTAGGAAATTCGAAACAGCTTGGCTGCTACTTTATTAGTATTGAGCATTTTTCAGGGTTTATGGTGGCTACCTTTCTTCTAGGTTTTTAATGGTGCTAAGGCCATTTCTGGAGTTATTTTTGGGACACGTGGTGAAGGTGAATCAAATAAAGTGTCAGTTTGAAATTATGACTGGGGACAGGAAACCCATTGCTTCTTACAGCCTTTCTTTGATTTTCATTAACAACCATTTTTCTGTTTTTAGATGGTGAGGAGAAAGCCCATCGGCATATAGGCGCGTAGTTCTACTAAAAGTAGATATGTCTGCCGAATACAAAAAGTGTTAACTCAGTCCATGTAATGCCAAGGGTGGGTTACAAAGATTCAAGACAGTGGCAGTGCAGGAGATCATTACTGAAAGCAAAGGCAGTTACAACAAGCCCTCAGTAGGTGGCTGTAGGTGGCTGTACAGGTCAACAGTTTCAGCGTATGCAACCACCTTAACATCGTCTAGAAGATATGTGCCATGAAGATGGCGAAGAGAAGCATCAGTGGTGAAGAACATGACGAGGATGAGTGCAAGGAGGAAGGAGAAGGAAAGAGAAAATTGGATGAGAATAATCAGAAGATTGCAGACAAACTTGAAAAGTGTATACACCCCTTCAGTGAGCAGCATCAAGGTCTGTGCAAGATCAAGAATGATCAAGTAGCACCGAGCACAGTTAAAATACATGATTTTATGGGTACTGGGAATAAGCAGAGCAAGGAACTTTCTCATCCTGGCCCAGTCAATGGAGGTATAGAGAAAGGCAGTAAATGTGAAAGGAAACGCTGCCTATGATGTTGAAACACTATTCATTCAGCTGTTGGATGTGGGTCAGTAGCACAGCGTGGAAGTATCTGACATCTTACAGTTAATACACAAGTCTCAAAGTTATTTGTAAAAAGGATTAATTGGGTAACAATTTTCTTTGAAGTAACTGGTTAAGAAAAGTATCTCTTCATGACATAGAGACCGCACTAACGTCCCTGTGGGGGAGACAATAGAGATGATTTCGGAAATGATTTTTTATTGATAATGACAACAGTTTCCATAATTTTAGTTGCGGTCGTTTTAACAACTTTTAGAATTGCCTTGCTGGACATGGCCTTTACTGTTAATGGTAATGTTTATAAGCAGGTTGAGGGGATGGCCATGGGTTCCCCACGGGCCACCCTTGTCAATATCTTCATTAGCTCCCTGGAGGAGCGTCTCATGGAGGACTATCCCCACAGGTTTTTACCTTTGTTATATCGTAGATTTGTTGACGATACCTTCGTTTTATTCCGACACGAACACAACGCCGAATCCTTTTTGCACTTTGTCAGCGAACTGTACCCTGCTATCAAATTCACATTGGAGAAAGAATCTCATAATAAACTTCCCTTTCTTGACATCATATCTAGGGATATCAATGGCTTCATTTCGGGTGTGTTCCGGAAGACAGCTTTTACTCGACTAGGTACGAATTTTCTATAGCTCTTTTTTTTTAACATTAAATTAAATACTGTTTCTACCCGCCTCCCCAGGCCATTTACTCATACATCCATCTGGTCTTTATTTCATAACGAGATACTTTTATTAACCAATTATTTCAAAACACAATTGTTACCCAATTATTCCTTTTTACAAATAGTGTTGAGACTTGTGTATTAATTAAGAGTTTCCTTACCAGCGCTGACTGCACCTAAATTCAGATTTTTGCGAGTTATCCTTTCTTACGTGGTGATCAATTTCGAAAAAAACTGCGATTCTCTCGCACAGAAAAAGTTTCCTACTTTGAATGTAAACCTGAGACCGAAGAATCCTCTAACCATTGGTTCGTTTTTTACAGTTAAGTATCGTCTCAGCCTCCTCTTCGCATCCAATATTGTGTATAAATACACTTGGCCGAGATGTAATCACGGAGCATACGTGGGACGCACGAACGAGGAGGCTGTTGAGGGTACGAATAGACTTTCTCCCATAGAAGCTTCAGCTACCGTACAGGAAGCAAATTATCTAAACCAGGGGCCTCTAACATTAGGAACCATGCTGCACGAAGTATTGTAAAAGTCACACTAGAAATCAAATGAAAATTTACAGTAAACATAGTATGCCAGGTCTCCATCCATCAAGACCTAACAATCTCGGAATCGATTGTCAGAAAGAGAACTGTTCCCTTGTTAAACACTCACTTTTCATTAACCCAGTTACATATTGCCTAATCTCTCTTTGGCATATGGTGTTTTCTGTTTGCCCTTAGCATTATCCTTTTCTTCCACTCGGTGAGTCTGCGTCTGTGTGCCCTTGACCTATGACCTTATTTGTTGTCTTTGTTTTTACATCTATTTTCAACGCTGCACTGCCATTTCTTGTGGATTTTTTTTTATTTTGTAATACTGTGATTTTGGCTGTTGTGCAAACTATTTTTTTTTGTTAGCCTTGAGAATGTGACAAGTGTCATGAAACGTCTACGAATCAATTTGTGAAACTGAAGGCTTCGTTCCCCTTGCTCCTTGAGGATGAGCACGTTGGAAGGGCCTCTCCTCTGTATATATGTGTATATATATTTATATATATAAATATATACTTTATATATATATATATATATATATATATATATATATATATATATATATCTATATAAGAAAAGGAATCTCTCTCTCTCTCTCTCTCTCTCTCTCTCTGTCTATCTGCCTCACTGTTACGCATATACACAGTATATGTATGTATGTATATATATATATATATATATATATATATATATATATATATATATATATATATACATATATATATATATATATATATATATATATATATATATATGTATGTATATATATATATATATATATATATATATATATATATATATATATATACTGTGTATATGCGTAACAGTGAGGCAGATAGACAGAGAGAGAGAGAGAGAGAGAGAGAGAGAGAGAGAGAGAGAGAGAGAGAGAGAGAGAGAGAGAGAGAGATTCCTTTTCTTAAAATGTTTTGTGTTCCTTAAAGGTGGAGGCCTCATTGCTTGTTCCGGACATTAAATTTGTTGCCAGAGAAAGAATCGTTACGGGAGACAACAAAGTTACCAGCTGTGTGCTCTCCCGTGTTTTCTATCTGTCTGTTCGCTTGCTTATCTGCTTTTCTGGCCATTAGATATCTTAGTTTGTTATGAATTTCAATGGATTTTTGAAGGTTGGACATTTGGCTTAAGCAATGTTAATTATATTATGAAATGGAAATGAATCCGGATTCAGCATATTTGTTTTCCTGATGTCTCCAGCCTTAAGGAAGGAAGCTCTTGGAGCAATGACTCTTTTTTTTTAAGAAATCGCTAAGCTAATAAGCGTGTTGAACATATTTAGGTAGTGACGCGGGGCTAGCAACTTCACCCCGTGAATACCCGACAAAACCTGGAGGGGTAACATTTGGCGCTACGCCCTGTAAGAGGAAAGAAGATGAAATTTAAGCAAAAGTAAATGAAACCGATTTCGCTCACGTAGTTTGGACGTTTAGGCGTATTCGACCTGTAAGATTTCATGGGAAATGAGACAACTAACTTGATCTATGGATAAAGAAATGAGCTCATGGAGGCTGATGCTTCGAGAGTCAAACATCGTCAGAGGGATTCCTTGTCCTCGATGTTACCAGGGAACAGCAGACCTAACTTGATTAGGTCCTAGTGTCAAACATGACTTGAGTCCTCCTTCTTTACCTCGCAAATTAAGCTTCATAATTAAGCTTTGGATGCTTTCTTTTGTAAAAGGGGATTAATTTTCAAAATCTGTTGAAAATTATAGCAGCTGTCCTCGGTTTATTTCTTTCTGCAATTCTTCCGATTCAATAAAGCATTCATTTCCCCGTCGACCCGAGCAGAATAGTTAAGGCCAAGTTGATTAAAATGAAATATTTTACACTCATATTACAAACGAAACACTTTTCTCTTGCACATTACTGTGAACACCTACCATTATATTGTCATAATATAAGCGGAGCATCGTTTATGCTCAGAAACACAGCAGTAATGGCACTAACTGGCCTATGTCAGGTTTTTTTTATTGTTCTGATTTCAAAAATGAACAAATTCCAAGCCAAGCCACAACAATATATACAGTATATGCCCAAAAGTTACTGCCTTCACATACTTAGATATCCAAGTATGGAGATAAGCTTTTTAAATCTAGAGCTGAGAGTCTACTGTATATCCTATCTCCTCTACTCCTTTTAATCTAATGTAAACAGATCAGTTTGACGTTGTTTCTCTTTGAGTCCTTGTCCATAGGCGTCCTGTCTAGCAATCTCTCCTATTAATGATCGGCCAGCTGCGTGCAGACACTCTAATACAGAGCATTGCCTTGTCTGCCTGCCGTCCTTCTTGCTGCTGCTGCTGCTGCTACAGCTGCTGCTGCTCCTGCTGCTGCTGCTGCTGCCTTGCCCTCAAGAACATCGTCCAAGAACTGTGAATACTCCATTTAGTCTCGACGCTCGGCTGTTGTTGCCTCCTTCGTTTCGAGAGCGTTGGAGACTCTCAACGCGTCCGTCTATGATCTTCAAACAGTAGATTGTTCTTCTCTGCCCTCCTCTTGCTTCTTCAGCCTCTTCTTGTGAAAAGTCTTCATCTTGCTCTTCCCTTCTTCGTTCCCTCCCACGGCTCCTCGACTGACAGTCATCGTCAGCTCCTGCCCTCTTCAAGACACTCCGGACAGATCAAGGACGTTAGGCAGAGGAAAAGCTTTTCCGGCATCATTTGTTGTTGTTGCTGCTGTTGCTGTTTTATTATCATAATTATCGTCGTTATATTTCATAAGATATTTTTTCACCTGCATTAATAATATTATTGCAATCTCCTTCCTCACCTTGTGGCCGTTGTAAGGGTTAAAGAATTGCTATAAATATTTTACCTACCTTTACCGTCATGCTTTACTAGTACTTTAGTTCACTCTCTCAGTCTCTTATTTTCATATCATATCATATCATATCATATCATATCATATCATATCAGTTCTAACACTCATTCTCCTCCTGAGCCTTACTCACTACATCTGCCTTCAGCCTCCCACTCCTAGACGTTTCTTCTTTATTCTTTTCTAATTGCCCACATCATCAACATATGTATGTGTGCATATATATATATATATATATATATATATATATATATATATATATATATATATATATATATATATACATACATATATATATATATATATATATATATATATATATATATATATATATGTATGTATATATATGTATATATACATATATATCTATATATATGAGCGTGTAGACAGTATTTACGGGCGCGCGTACACGCACACGCACACAAACACACACACACACACACACACATATATATATATATATATATATATATATATATATATATATATATATATATATATATATATATATATATATATGTTTACATCTTACAAGATCTTCGCTCCTGGCGGCTCAAGTTTATTATATATCAGAGGCAAAAAAGTGCTGAAATCACAAAGGGGTAGTAAAGTAAAGCCCAGCCACAAGAGACAGATATGAAGGTCAGGGGATACAAAGGAAGGGGTAGGAGGGCGTAGGGCTTTACTCCGCAACCTGATATATTTTGATGAAATTGAAAAGTATAAGTAGGAGTCTTTTCTCAATCAGTATAGAAAAATGTGGTAAAAGAGGAATGGGTTTTAGATGTATTTTTTAGATGTATTTTTCTCAGACCTATTATGTGGTGGCTTCTCTGTAATAATAATAATAATAATAATAATAATAATAATAATAATAATAATAATAATAATAATAATAATAATAATAATAATCTTTATTGCGGCTCAGAGCCATATACATGGAAGATACAAACACAATACACACAATCTAGATACATAAGGTAACATGACAAAAATAATTATGGGCAGTATCCACACAGTTGCTGAAGAAGTAGAAAAAATAAGATTCATAATAATGGTAATGACAGTTATTACATGGGGAATAACAGAAAAAATTCTTAAAAATTGTAACAGTAAAAAATGCAGATTGCAGACGATTAATTTCCATCTGGGGTCCTTAGGTGGTTACAGAAGTCAGGTCCAGAAGGCTGATACGAATATTGAAAACTGCAAAACTCTACAATGATATTAAACACAGTAATAACAGGAAGTAAGAGTACCAAAAATAGCAAAGAACGTGGAAATATAATAATAATAATAATAATAATAATAATAATAATAATAATAATAATAATAATAATAATAATAATGACAGATTCTGGAGGTGACCCTGCATAATTGCAAAAACAGAAAATAAGGCTTAAAATTTAAGGAACAAACGCCTCATTATTCCATCTTTCCCACATTTTAGATCCTCTTCTTGTCTCACTGCTTAGGATGCTTTGCATGAACGAATTGCTGCTGTTTCTCAGTCGGGTGATCAGACTGGACGTTGTTCGCCTCACAATGATTTTCCAGTTATCCAGGCGGTTTTCTATGAACATCTGCGTGACGGAGTAATAGCGAGGTGTGTTTGTGAGGTGTCTCAGATTGTCATTGTCAACAACAGTGATACGTCTCATGGTCTCTCGGGTATAGTTCGTCCAAAGGGAACACCCATATATACTGTAGCAGTAGGAGCGGAAGAGCAGCAGTTTCGTTTCTCGGTGACAGAAGGCAAACCTCCTTGCAATCATGTTGCCAGTTGCACATAGTTTACGACGCCTCTGTCCTATATCTGCCGTATCTTTTAGGTCGTCCGTGATAATGTGTCCCAAATACGGAAATTCAAGCACGGATTCCAGACGATGATTTTCGAGGAAAATTAGTGGTTCTGCAATATGCTTAAGCGATCTCGGGAGCAGCGACATACATTGGGTCTTGGTTTCGTTGTATAGGATATCAAATTCCTCTGCATATTGGCGGCAGGTGTCGATGAGTCGCTGGAGACATTGCAGTGATGGGGAGATCAGAACCATATCATCAGTGTAACAGAGGTTGTTTATTGTTGTTTCATTGATAGTGCATCCGATTGGGAGCGAGTTCAGTTTGACATTCAGGGCATCTGTGTACGTGTTAAACAGGTATGGAGAGAGAATGCCCCTTTGCAGGAGCCCGTCTAGGGAGCCGAAGGTGTACGACAGTACGTTACCCCATTTGACACAGAATTGCTGTGTGGAGAACCAACAACATAAAATGCCAATTAGATATAGAGGTGTGCCTCGTTTGTGCAGCTTCAGGAAGAGCTTCACGTAGTTTACTCTGTCAAATGCTTATCTCACATCCACAAAACATAGGAAAACAGGAGAGGCTGATGACAGGTATTAGTTCAGCAGTTCTTTCAGGATGAAGATGCAGGTGTTGGCTGAGTGGTTTGCTTTTAAGCCGAACTGGTTGTCAGCAGTGTGTAGAAAGGGGAAAAGTCTCACTAGAAGAACGGACTCAAGTATCTTCGACGCAATTGTAGTAATTGCAATCGGGCGATAATTGCCAGGGTCAGCTGCATCCTTTAGCTTGTTGTTTATTAATGGTATTAAGTGAACTAAGAGTAGGGAGTCTGGAAGAAATTGGTGAATTATGCACGCACTGAACAGAGCAGCTAGCAAAATGTAAATCATCGGATGACAGAATTTGAAAGATTCAGCAGGCAGACCATCGCAGCTGGGCGATTTATTATTAGGTAGGTTGTTTATGGCCTCGCTGATGTTACCTGGCGTAACACGATCGGCGAAATGAAATTGAATATTATCAGTAAGGAGGTTATTTACATCCCTGCGGGAGTCTTGATCGTTTATGCAATGCAGGATAGTGCTGAAGTGATCGCCCCACATTCTTGATATAGCCTCGTTTTCGACGGCTTCTCCTACTCTCTGTGATAGCTTTTTAGGTTTGGGATTTAGGGATTTAATGTCCTTTCAAAGACGGGGGTAATCGCCAGATTCTAATTTCCTAGACATTGCATCAGCTCTTAGTTGCTTTTCATTCAGTCTGCAGTGCTTAAGGGCAAGTTTGAACTGCGCTCTCGCCTGCCTCATTAGCAGTGCAAAGTGTCCTTGCCTCGGGCTACCATTTTGCCTCCATAGTAGGAACATTTCTCGTGAATGTGTATAAAGATCTTTAACCAATTCGTTCCATCCAGGTACATTACGAGAGTTGCCTTGATGAGAACTAAAGGTATCCCTGCCGGAGGCGAGCATGGACAAAATTATATTCGAATAGAATTCTTTCAGATCTCTCCTGTGATGAACGTTTCCACATTTTGGGTTCGTCCACAGTAAGGCGTCTGCTGGTTGGGCTATTGACCGCAGCCTGGTTTCCGTGGTTTCCCTGAAGGATCTGGTTTTCTGTTGGTTTTTAAAATCCCAGTTAACAGTTGGTGGGCTATCAGTTAGGGGGTTCACGGTAGGGAGGGATGGGGTACTGAATGACACCTGTAAGGGGATGTGATCAAAGCCCATTGCAAGATCGTAGCGAATGTTGCAGGTCACAACAGAATTATGAAGTTGAGGGGACGTGATGCAGTGGTCCAGCCAGGAGGTTGTAACTGTGTCCGTTCTGTTCTGTACATAGGTACAGGATGAGGGAGGGAGGAGCATTACGTCGCTAATTCGGAGAGCGTGATTTTGACAGAAGCGAGAAAGTTCATTATAAAACTGTTTTGTGGGGTGAGAATTAAGATCCCCGATTATACAAATATGATCAGCAGTAGAGTCGTGAATAATGCTGTGTAACTCACCTAGGATCAAGCAGTACTGATCAAAATTATCGTTCTTTTCCCAGGGCATATAAACATTAATTATTAGGATCTTAGAGTCCCCTACTGTCACTTGAAGCCCCAGCAATCTATCACGCCTATACGTCAACACATTCACTGGTCAACTCAGCTCTTCCGCTGCATAATATATATATATATATATATATATATATATATATATATATATATATATATATATATATATATATATATATATATATATATACTGTATATATATATATAATATATACATACATATATATATATATATATATATATATATATATATATATATATATATATATATATATATATATGTTGGTGTGTGTGTATATATATATAATGTGTTTGTGAATACATTCTAACTATTGACGCTTTTTATTTAGGGTAGGTCAGCAATCACAAAAACCAAAACCGCATGGGTAAATGCAACGTGTGTGATAATTTTTGATCAAGATAATTTACAGTAAGTCAGCCAGCTTCTCCTAACATCACTTTCCATTCACACACATTAAGAAAACGACTTCAGGAAATTTGAATTTTGGTGGCTAATTTGAATCATACTGTAACTTTAAAATTTTATTTAAAAAAACAAACCCTGAAAGGCACCCTCCAGAATACGACGGCTGTATCTTTTACTGTCATTGCTTCACAGATATGTTCGGTCCCTCACCCGCCCACCCCCTACCACGTCCCCTGAAGCCAAAAATCGATATCTGGATCTCCAGAACGGCTGAACCGATTTCAATGAAATTTGGCACGATTGGAGACCTTAGTAGGAATCCTCTAAAGCCAGGGTTTTATCCCAGTCGATTGATTATTTCCAAAGTTATATATATATATATATATATATATATATATATATATATATATATATATATATATATATATATATATATATATATATATATATATATATATATATATAATGTCCAGGAATCATAAACAGAAAAGAAAAAAGGGATGTTTCGTATGAGCTTAGGGCTCTACTTCATGAGGGAATGTTACGTAAACACTGGGGTAACTAAAGTAATTGTATTTACAATAAAGGATCAAAAGAAATGGTAACGTAAGTAATATGGAGAATTGCAAAGCCTGGAGTTCTTCCTACTGGAGACTTGAATGGTTGCAAGGCACAGCCCAAGAAGAGTCCATGGCAAATGGGTCCCTCTGCAAGAGAGATTTAAGAACTACATGCCAGTGAGGGAAAATAGAAAACATACAGATGGATCGAGACTGCACTGAGGGTGCCAAGGTCTCGAGGAATGAATGAACATTTAACACTGGGACACAAACACTTGAAATAGCACTGTAAAATGGCACAGTGGATACAGAGATGTACTGGCACTCAATAAACACTTCTAAGGGCTAAATGTTGTGACTGAAAAGCCTTCACTTGTACTTTACCGTGGAGGGAAGCAGGTCTCTGGCGAAGAATGACGACAGGCGGTCGCACTCGTGGCACTCTACACTAGTTCACTTGGGAAGTCCGTCCACGTGGTGACAAAGGGACTGGATCCACGTCAGGAGCTTCAGGTGATGACAGGGGCATGGGAGCAGCCTCCCAGCATTTCGTAGCAACCACCCGCGCGTGTCTGGCTAACTGCTAACTGCAAAGATCTCCCTGTCCTGGCTCCTTTTAAGGTATCTGCTGAGAGTAGGGGCCCCAATGCCGGGCCCATATGGTGACCGTGCCTAAGATGTGTCATCTTCCAGGTGTCTTGACCATCTGCTTGCATCTCCCCAGGTGTCCTGCGGAAAGACAATTCAGCGCGATCACTCTGCCTCATAGAATGGTTGTTTTAAGCAGCTTAGTTCATTTAAGCTGCTTAAGGGAGCGGCTCTCAACCTCTCATCCTTGCCCCTTTCTGACCGTGCCACCCAAGTGTCTGTCCCAGTTAAGGAAGGGACAGATGAGAATACTGATAAAACTTATGTGTTGGTATCTGGGTTAATTTGGGTCAGCTATGCAGTAACAAACCCACTCTTAACATTCTACAGGGTTGGCTTTTAGCGACTTCTTCCAAGTTATGATAGCTCCCCACAGAAGATAACATACACACCTTCATTCTGGTGCGAATGTTGATAATCAAGAAGTAGGAAAAGATGCTCTACATTATGTTACTAGGATACTCCTTCCAACACAAACTGATATTACTTTACTTTAATGCTACTGCATATTAATCTCATTTGATTCTAAGAGCATGAATTATTTAAGATTATGAGGTCAAGGTAATTTGAGGCGGGTGTCAAAATATTAATAATTAAGTTACATATACATGTATCCTTAATTCTAAAAAAACAGAGAAATGCAGTTAGTATGACTTGAAGAAGTGGTGTAAATGATAACACAGTGTTTGTTTTTTAAATGACATCCCCTTTACGAGATACTGTAATGACAGTACACAATTCGCATTTGTAATCAAAGGGCAGTAATTGTCTACAAGCTCAATGCTTAGCTAACAGTTCAAAGGATTGCAAACTTGACAATTGACAGTTGACAGTTTACACTGGGGATTTGACAGCTGTGTGAGTGAGCGAGGCAAAGAGAGTATTCGCTAGTTTTAATTTGCTAAATTTAAACGACACCAATTTTTATGCACTGACTTCCCGTTACTTGGGAGAAGCTATAAACGGTTACTCGCATAATGCATGAATGGACAAACAAACGAATGAAAAGGGGATGGGGACAGGAATAGATTCCCCACAAAAATGGAACATATAAACAGAATGACACAAATGAGAGGCGTGACCACTTACTGAAGGGTGGGACACGTCTCTTGGGTTACGAAGGTGTCGTTAAAAATCACAAGGACAGGAGTCTATGACTCACGATTCGTTAACAAATAGAGGAAGAAAAATAAATAAATAAATAAATAAAAGAGGAAACGATATAGGCAGAAGAGCTCATGATAGGAGAGTAAGGTATTTGTTTTGCATACTTAAAATTATCGTCCTTAGCCTATGGGAGACAGCCAGGACGATCTCTCAGCCCCAGGGCTGGAAAGGGAACCCAAATGGGAACAACCCCTTTGGGAAGAGCTGGCACGCATGCCCTGTGCCAAAGTATGGGCGCAAGGGCATGCCACTTCCCACACTGTTACTCTTACTGCTTTACCACAAAATGATTTATGCATTCAGAGGGGAATGGTATCCTGTATTTTAATTGCCTCTTGTGGTGATAATTAAAGAAAAGCTTCAAGGAAAGATCAACAGAGAAGGATAAGGGATAGAAGTTCCAAAGGAAAGGAAGAAGATAGTGGAGGGCCTTGACATCCTCTTCTGGATTAGAGGTGCCAAGACCTTCGGTACATGAAGCAGGGGCACAGGTGCCAGGAGAGCTCTAGAGCTCTGTGCAAACTACCTGGTATTTTCCATTCCTGTGGTAATTTTGCCGTGAACCTCTCCTACTTGGACAGTTTTCCTCGGCCGGGAAATCAGAAGGCCCAAGGCCAGAGGGCGGTATGAAGTGCCACCTGTGTCGGCTGCTGCAACAGCTGACACAGGGCTCTTCTTCACTAGTTCTGCCATGATCTGTTGCAGCTCTTGGAGTTCATCGGCCAAGTGAGAGATGGTGGAATCCTGACTCGCGATTGTGTCTGTGACGGACTGAGGCAGAGAGGAGGCGGTTGGGGGGTGTGGTGGGGGGGGAGGCGTGAATGGCTCACAGGTAGCAATGACCAGCTTAGGCACGGGTTGCGAGGCCTCACCTTTGGGTGAGCTTCCACTGTGGTCAAGAGGAATCGTCTCTCTTATCAACCCTGGTAGCAGGGCCAGGCCGGGAGAAGAGAGGGGATCCTGATCTGGATCCCTTGAATGGAGATCGGGGGCGGGCTCTGGCGCTGGCACTAAGGCAGAGTCAGGCACTGTTAGTGGGTTCGTGTGCTTGTCGGCCAGGACGGACAGAGCTTGGCACTGCTCAGTGCATGCAAGGGGCATTGGAAGGGATTTGGAATGGGATTTAGCATCTCCTGGAGGAAGATCTGATTGGGGCCCTGGCACTGAGGCAGGGCCGGGCACTGGAATGGAGTCGGGAATCAATCGAGGAGACCACTGTATAACATACTCAGGTGGCACTGGTAGGAACTTCATGTCCTTATGGTACCCAGGGGGTGCCGGGATTGACTGGGGGAAAGGCAGTGGAGGATTACTCATGCCTGTAGAATGAATTGGGGGATCTAGACCCCTGGATTGTTGTGACTTAGGTGGGGACTGAAAGTCCTGTCCCAGGAGGACATCATAGCCTCCGGGAATATAGCTTGCTACTGTAAGATTGCAGATTTTAGATTGGTGAGGTCTTATGACTCTCAATTGAACCGTAGGGAGTATCATTTTAAATTGATTTATTCCCTCGATTGTGACGAGTGTTTGTCTGTTGATGATAGCTCCATAGGGAACTCAGTCCTTCGTATGAGGGAGATTTGCACGCCAGAATTGTCGAATGCCTTGACTCGGTGTGCGGAGTAGCTGCCCCGGGGAGGGGCCACATATATGGGACCTCCAGTGGGAGGGTCCAAGGACTCGGAATTCGTGACGGCCTAGGCGATGGCGGGAGTATTTGATTTATTATTTTTAGGGCATTTCACCCATGAGGGAGAGTGGCCATAAACCTTGCATGCCATGCAATAGCTTTGGTTAAAATCTTTTTGCACTGTCCCTGTGGAGGGTGCAGGCGAGTTATTTGGTGGGTTTCCAGGAGAGGATTTAAGAGGCGCTGTTTGCTTGTTTCAGCATTACTCGGTAGAATGCCCGACTTTCCTACAGAACCTGCGCACAACAGGTTTCTGTGAGTGCCCATTCTTTGGGGGGAGCAGATCCCCCAAGGAAGGGAGGGGGGATAGATCTTCTGCCACACTGATCCCTCCTGAGGGTGGTGAGTCTTCCACATATCAGCTATGCGGCAACACTCTGTCAGTGTCGTAGGGGCTTTTTCTAATATGTGCGTGGCCAGAGCAGGCGGGGCGTAGCGTAGGAAGTGTTCTAACTTAAACTTCTCGAGTACCTCAGCTGTGCTGGTGGCCCCTTCGGACTCGAGCCATTTCGCTAGCACCCACTCCGAGTGGTATGCCCAATCTGACCACGTCTGGCCTACATCTCTTCTCTGCCCTCTCCATAGTCTCCTCCAGCGCTCGGGGGTGATCTCGTACGCCTTGGTGACAACTTGGCGTACAGCCTCCCAGTCTCCTTGGTCCTCCACCGGGAGGGCATGATAGGCAATCAGTGCCTTCCCTCTGAGGAATTTGGTAAGAACAAGGGAAAGTTCAGCGGAGGAGAGGGTGCAGCAGTCTAGGACCCTTTCGGCCCATTCAAGCCATACTTCGGGCTCCGCCTCAGTCCACTTCAGCATAAACAAATGGGTCTGGCCGAGGGCGCTCATCCCCACAGCGGGAGCAGGGGCAGAGGCACTCCTTTGGGCTAGCACTTGGAGTTCATGGGCGCGTTGTCGTTCTCGTTCCTCTCTCTCTTTCTCCTCTCTTTTCTCCTGGGCGATTCTCTCTTTCTCCCTCTCTTGCCTCTCTATTTCTTCACTTTTCTCCTGGGCAATTCTCTCTTTCTCCCGGTCTTGCCTCTCTATTTCTCTCTCTTGCCTTTCTATTTCTCTCTCTTGCCTCTCTATCTCCTCTCTCTTCTCCTGGGCAATTCTCTCTGCCTCCTCTCTCTTCTCCTGGGCAATTCTCTCTTTCTCCCATTTTTGCCTTTCAATCTCCTCTCTCTTCTCCTGGGCAATTATTTCTGCCTCCTCTCTCTTCTCCTGGGCAGTTCTCTCTTTCTCCTGTTCTTGCCTTTCTATCTCCTCTCTTTTCTCTTGGGCAATTCTTTCTTTCTCCCTCTCTTTTCTTTCGATCTCCCTCTCCACCTTTGCAGCATCTAGGTTCCTCTGGACCCATAATTCTTGGCCCGACATTCCCAGGTCTTTTCCTGCCTGCATGTAGAACTTAAAGTCCTCATTGTGTTGGGGTCTTGCAGTCAACATTTTGACAAATTTATTTAGTAGGGCCCTCTAAAGTTAAATGAACTTGGATTGAGAAATAAATGGGATCGGGAACCGACTTTGGTGGGGGCAACCAGGCGATTGGAATTATTTTATTTTAATAGGACATGGGGGGTGGCCTGAATCGCTAAATTGAAGAAATATACTTTATCTCTCGCATGGCCTCAGCCGGTTATTGCGGGGATAGTAGATTTGTCATCTCGTAAGACTTAGAATTAATTTCATCACACGGACGTGGAATTTGTTTCATCACGCGGGACGTGGAATTGGTGGGCGTCACGGAGGACATGGATGGACGCCACAAAGGACGTGGAATTTGAGGACGTCACAGAGGATGTGGATGCACGTCACAAAGGACGTGGAATTTGAGGACGTCATGGAGGACATGGATGGACGACACAAAGGACATGGAATTTGAGGACGTCACGGAGGACGTGGATGGACATCACAAAGGATGTGGAATTGAAGACGTCATGGAGGACGTGGATGGACGTCATGAGGGACGTGGATAGATGTCATGAGGATGTCGAATTGGAGGACGTCAAGGAGAACGTGGATGGACGTCACGAGGACGTGGAATTAGAGGACGTCATGGAAGACATGGATGGACATCACAAAGGAAGTGGAATTGAAGGACGTCATGGAGGACATGGAATTTGTCCCGTGGGACTTGGGAATTGGAATCGTCCCATAAGACTTATTCGTCTCGTAGGCCGTGGATTTGTCCCGTAGGACTTGGAAACTGGATCCGTCCCATAGGACTTATTTGTCTCGTAGGACGTGGATTTGTCCCGTAGGACTTATCTGTCTCATAGGACATGGATTTGGATTTGTCCTGTAAGACTTGGAAAAAAATTTTTTTTGCTGAGAGTGGCCCAAGTATGTTACAGGGACAACTACTTGGGCAATGAATGAAGATTTGGGTAGGCTCGTGCGGAGAGGTGGGGTGAAGGTCGTCTGACTCTAGGTTAATGCAGGTTATTTTTAGGCACTGGTTGAATGAACCCTTTTGTTTACAAACACTGTCTGGGCTTTCCTGACTGCAGGGAAATTCCCGGGATGGGTGGATAATGATGAAATCACCTTGTAATTTTTCCTAGAAGCGGAGTTCAAATTTTGCTTTCCTAACACTTGAACTTAGTTTTAGCTAACCTGAGAGAGAGAGTATCTCAGCAACGCAAACTGATTTCGTCTTGTCCCACAAGGGAGTTTGTCAGCGCCTCAATAATTCGCGATTCCGAAATGCGAAGTGAAAATTTTATACAGAGGAATTTGTCTCACTATTCCTCGAAAGAAAAATGGTTAGCACTCGTTCCCTAAATACCTATCATGAAAGGCATGCATTAACAAAATTTAACACGATGGTTATCTTCTCTCAGTTGTTACATGCGTCCCTATTTCCCTAATTTCCTAGGGTCAGTCATGTTTGTAAACATTTTCTATGCTAATATAAACACATTACTTACATTGAAACTCTCTTGGTCTGTGCACTTGGTATTAGGTTCGGAATTGTCTTGCACCCAGCTTAGCTTTGCTAATCACTGATTTGATGAGTTGCAAACACAACAAAGCAACAATAGGAGGGAAACTTCAACCACAAAACGAGATCTATGAGAAGGTCACCATTTTTATGATTTTCCCTGGTTTTCTGGATCTGTAGAGCACTTTAACAGGTCAGCAACAGAATTTTACATACTTGGCCTTGGCAATCTGACTTTACTGTCCAGGGAATCATAAAAAGAAAAAAAAAGGGATGTTTCATATGGGCTCAGGGCTCTTCTTCATGAAGGAATGTTACGTAAACACTGGGGTAACTAAAGTAATTGTATTTACAATAAAGGATCAAAAGGAATGGTAACATAAGTAATACGGAGGCTTGCAAAGCCTGGAGTTCTTCCTACTGGAGACCTGAATTGTCGCAAGGCACAGCCCAAGAAGAGTCCATGGCAAATGGGCCCCTCTGCAAGAGAGATTTAAGAATTACACGCCAGTAAAGGAAAATGGAAAACATACAAATGGATCGAGACTGCACTGAGGGTGCCAAGGTCTTGAGGAATGGATGAACACTTAACACTGGGACACAAACACTTGAAATAGCACTGTAAAATGGCACAATGGATACAGAGATGTACTGGCACTCAATAAACACTTCTAAGGGCAAAATGTTGTGACTGAAAACCTTCACTTGTACTTTACTGTTGGGGTGGGGGGGGAAGCGGGTCTCTGGTGAAGAATGATGACGGGTGGTCGCACTCGTGGCACTCTACACTAGTTCACTTGGGAAGTCCATCCACGTGGTGACGAAGGGACTGGATCCGTGTCAGGAGCTTCAGGTGGTGACGGGGCGGGGGGGCCGGCCTCTCAACATTTTGTAGCGATCACCCGTGGGTGTCTGGCCAACTGCTAACTGCAAAGATCTCCCTGTACTGGCTGCTTTTAAAGTATCTGCTGAGAGTAGGGCCCCCGATGTCAGGTCGGTATGGTGACCGTCCCCAAGATATGTCATCTTCCAGGTGTCTTGACCATCTGCTTGCATCTCCCCAGGTGTCCTGTGGAAAGACAATTCAGCACGATCACTTTGCCTTACAGAATGGTTGTTTTAAGCAGCATAGTTCATTTAAGCTGCTTAAGGAAGTGGCGCTCAACCTCTGATCCTTGCCCCTTTTTGACTGTGCCGCCCAAGTGCCACCCAAGTGTCTGTCCCAGGTAAGGAAGGGACAGATGAGAATACTGATAAGACTTATGTGTTGGTATCTGGGTCAATTTGGGTCGGCTATGCAGCGCCAAACCCACTCTTAACATTCTACAGGGTTGGCTTTTAGCGACTTCTTGCAAATTATAGTAATATATATATATATATATATATATATATATATATATATATATATATATATATATATATATATATATATATATATATATATATATATATATATATATATATATATATATATATTTTTTTTTTTTTTTTTTTTTTTTTTTTTCTTCGTTTTAACGTGCTATTATTTCCATTTTTATAAGGGGTAAGCACGGTGCCTTCTTTGAAGGACTTTGATTTGGTGGTGGGGTAGGCCGTAAACCTCGATCGGCTGCCCTGCCTGACATCGCTTAGACCGTGGTAACGAATGTGTACATGTATTACCGAATCCCCCGCTCCCTTTCTCCCAGCAGCACGAGGAGAGCTGGGCGGGTAGGCCGACAGTTCGAGACGTGTGAGGTGTCTGTTATGTTTTTAGAAGATGTTGGAGTGGCTTTGTTTATGTGTGTATTAGTCTGTAACACCCATTTGCTTTCAGCAAACCTATCCATTGATTACATACTTAATCCCGGGGTGTCTACACGGATAGCAAAGTGTCTGCCTCTGACTGGTCGGCTGCGGGGATTGAACCCTCGCCCCAGGCTTCTATGAAGTCTGTGGTTGCCGCTCTACCAACCGAACCATCGAGGCTCATATATATATATATATATATATATATATATATATATATATATATATATATATATATATATATATATATATATATATATATATATATATATATATATATATATATATATATATATATATATATATATATATATATATATATATATATATATATATATATATATATATATATATATATATATATATATATATATATATATATATATATATATATATATATATACATATATATATATATATATATATATATATATATATATATATATATATATATATATATATATATATATATATATATACATATATATATATATATATATATATATATATATATATATATATATATATATATACATATATATATATATATATATATATATATATATATATATATATATATTTTTATATGTTTCCTGGTGCAGGTGGATCTTATGACTCCACAATTATTACTTTACTCGAAAATGGCCTTGTAAGATACCCAGGACATATAAAACACAAACAAAAAAAGAAGTACACTGAGCGGAGGGCTCTTCACTAGAGGCAGTGCGTGAAACACGTGGATATAAAAATAGTTATATTTGATAGCACACAAGGTCAAAGGGAAAATTAACTGAAAACACGGTAAATTACTGCCGTAGAAGTCCTCCCGAAGGGGGGGGGAGCTTGGGAATGCCAGGAACACGGACCAAGGATAATTCTGCTACATGCGTCTTCCTGAAACGATATTAGGATCCCCGTTACACATCTAATGCTGGAATTTGGGGATTGAATTACTCGGGGGTGCACTGAAGGCGCCAAAGGACTCCCCGAGGCATTACTTGTGACTCAGAGGAAAGGAGCTGTGAACACGTGGGCCTGGCTTGAACCAAGGAATATCAGGGAATACAAAGTTATAGGCCCAGAAATTAATAAATGCAAAAGGGCTAAGTAATCGTGACTAGCAACTCGTTTTGGGTACATTACCACATTTGTAGGGGCGTAGGGATGACGACGTCTTCTGCCGAGAACCACGTGTGGGAGCGTGGACAAAAGGGCCTCCCTCTCCAAGGTATTTCTTCAAGTCATAGATTGGGGGCGGAAAAGGGCGCCCTTGGGATGATGAAAAGGCCGCCGTTTAATGTCAGCTCGCGTTTGGAGACTTGCAATCCCCCTTGCAGTCTTCTAAGGCCACGTGGAATGGAACACGGGGCACAAAGGGCGGCGATGGGCTCCACGTGGCGGCGAGCGGAAAACGGAGGGCAGGGGCAATTACCTGCAGAGGCGTGACTGCTCGGCTTAAACTAGCGACCGCGTGTGAGAGAGAGCTGTCCTGGCCCTGACCTTTTATTGCTTCTGGACAGGGGTAGAGGGGGGGGCGATGTCCTGACCCAGGTTGACGACGCGGCTATATCATAGAAAACGATTTTCTTTCTTCCCTGTACCAAAGAAAACAGTGCAAAGCCAGATTACTGTCCCCAAACTATTATATTCTCTGAGCCCCTATACCCCGACCTTCAAAGGTTCAAACCAACCCAAAGCAGGAAAGGAGAACAGTTTCATAGCGTATTTTGGCGCTACTCTTTACAGCTCCCCTGGCAAGATAATATTCACACCTATAAACGGGTGCGAATATTGACAACAGCAAAAATGAGCGAAGAAAACGTTCGACTTTATTCTATCTTTTGCTTTGCTACAACCTTTACTTTACTTTATTTGTAAAACTCTGATGCCACATTAATCAATAACAAACTGAAGGTTTACTTTAGGAGCAGAGTGCAATTTAGAATATACAATAAAAGGGTGAACTTGTTTGCAAATTAATTATTGCTCAAATACTTCCTAAGTACTGTTTCTACCCATTCTTTATTCGATTTACTTTACTGGGGTAATAAGGCGCTCAAAAGAAAATAAACAAAGAACACTTCAAAATTTCAAAATAACAACAACAAAATAAAACATACAAGGCAGAGTTTAAAGGGAAACAAATGTAAACCCACTGATTCCTTAATGCTATCCTGGAATTACAGGCATGCTATTAGTTGTGCCTTGAAGAGGCGGCATTCGTGACAATACATTGTAGGTATTAAATAATATCCCCTTTACCAAAATTGTAATAATAGAATTCAATTCTTCTTTTCAATCGACCTCCAATTGTTCACAAGCTCGACGAGCATAACTAATATTTCCCACGAACGCTAATCTGAAGGGACAAGAACTTGACAGCTGTGAGGCAGAGAGATTATTCGCGGGTTTTAATTCGCCAACTTAAACGACGCTAAATTTTTACGTCTGCAGCTTACAACTCGGGTGTAAGCTATAAATAGACTACTCGACTTATAAATGGGAGGATAAACAAATGAAGGGGAAAATGGACAGGGCTAACATTCTCCACAGGAATAACTCAACAAAAAAAAAATGTAAATTAAAAAAAAGGAAACTACACAGAACAACAACGAAGGATATTACTTCATACTAAAGGGCGGGCCGCACCGCGGTGATTAAAAGGCAACGTTAAAATTCGTAAGGGCAGGAGTCTTGTGACTCGAGATTCGTTAAAAAAAAAAAAAGATTAAATGCAAAAGTAAATAATATACGTAGAAAATAAAGGATAACAGAGTGAGGTATTTATGATTTACTTCTTTATCTAACTTCCGTCGCCAACAGACGACGGTCAGAGCTAACTCTCAGCCCAAGGGCGGGGAAAAGAAACCCAAAGGGCGCGACCCCTTCAGGAAGAGTTGACACGCCTGCCTTGTGCCAAAGGACGGGCGTAAGGGAGTGCCACTTCCCACTCTGTCTCTCTTACTGCTTCAAAAAAAAATGATTTATACATTCCAAAAGGGGATGATATCCCATATATTAACTGCCGCTTGCGGTGGTAAGTAAGGGAAAGTGTGAAGGAAAGATCGATAGAGAAGGATGAGGGATAGAAATTCCAAAGGAAAGGAAGAAGATAGCGGAAGGCCTTGGCATCCTCTCCTGGATGAAAGGTGCCAAGACGTTCAAAGATGAAGAAGGGGGCCCTATGCCCAGTTTGCACAGGGCCAGAAGAGCTCGGGGCTCCTTGTGGATTACCTGCGATCGCCCACACCCGTGGTAACTCCGCCGCGAACCTCTCCTCCTTGGACCGTTGTCCTTGGCCGGGGAATCGGAGGGCCCGAGGCCAAAGGGCGGCAAGGGGTGCCATCTGGGTCAGCTGCTGCGACAACTGACCCAGGAATTTTGTTCGCCATCTCTGACATTAACCGGCGCAGATCGCAGAGTTCATCGGCCCAGGAAGGCGGGGCAGAATCATGACTCGCGGTGGAATCTGCGGCGGGCAGCGAGAGAGAGGGGACGGCCGGAGGGGGCGGGGTCGACTTGCTTGCAGGGGTGACCAGCTCAGGCACTGACATTGGCACTGGCGCTGGTGGCGATGTGGTGGTGGTCTCGTCTGTCTGGACGGACGGAGACTGGCACTGCTCAGTGCGCCGAAGGGGCACTGGCAGAGGAGTTGAAGGCCGAGATTCTCCTGAAGGGAGATCTGGCTGAGGCCTCGGCACTGGCACTGATGCCGTGCCGGGCACTGGACGCGGATTTGGATGATTTATTGGGGAATGGGGACCCCGGAATGGTTGTGGCTGCAAAGGGGACGCAAAGTCTTGGCCCAGGAGGACGTCATAGCCTCCTGGAATGTGTTTCGCTACGGCGAGACGAAGGGTCCTGGCTCTGTGGGGTCGGGTGACCCTCAGTTGGACCGAAGGGAGGATCATTTTAAAATCGTTTATGCCCGCAATGGTGACGAGCTTGCGTCGGTCTATTATAGCTCCATAGGGAACTTTGTCCCTCCTTATGAGGGAAATTTGCGCGCCAGAGTCGTCAAATGCCTTGACCTGGCGTGCTGAGTATTTACCTCGAGGAGGTGCCACATAGATGGGACCCTCGGCAGGAGGGCCTAAGGACTCGGGATTCGTTACTGCCAGGGCGACGGCGGGAGTTCCTGCCTTATTATTTCTAGGGCATTTTGCCCATGAGGAAGAGTGGCCATAAACCTTGCACGCCGTGCAAAAGGTTTGGCTGAAATCTCTTCGCACTGCCCCGGCAGAGGGCGCAGGCGACTTATTAGGGGGCTGTCCGGGAGAGAGAGACGCGGGTGGTTTACTGCGGCATTGCTCCTTGGCATGCCCGATCTTTTTACAGAACCCGCACACGACGGGCTTCTGTGATTGCCCATTCTTCGGCTGAGGGGCACCCGATAGGTAGGCGGGTGGCGTAATTTTGCGCTGCAGCGAGCTCTCCTGGGGGTGATGGGTGTCCCATAGATCCGCTATTCGGCAGCAATCAGCTAAGGTGGGGGGCTCCTTCTCGGCGATGTGCGTGGTGAGGGCCGGCGGGGTGTAGAGTAGGAAGTTCTCTATCTGTATTTGTTCGATGGCATCGTTGAGGGTCGTAACCCCCACGGCCTCGAACCATTTGGCACGGGCACGCTCGGACTTGTAGGCCCAGTCTGCCCAGGTTTGATTGGCCTCCTTCACTAGCCCGCGCCAGCGCCTCCTCCAGCGTTCAGGGGTTATCTCGTACGCCTTGGCAATAGTCTGGCGTACGACCTCCCAATTTTCCTGCTCCTCCGGCGGGAGGGCCCTGTAGGCAATCAGGGCCTTCCCTCCAAGGAACTTGCCCAACACCAGGGAGAGTTCGGCGGCACTCTGGGGGCAGGCCTTTAACACTGTCTCGGCGCTGTCGAGCCACACCTCGGGCTCGGCCTCCGTCCACTTTGGCATGCAAGTGATAGCCTGGCTGAAGGCACTCATTCCCTGGGGGGCAGGTGGAGGCGAAGGGCCACTCTGTTGCAGCATTGCGAGTTCATGGGCACGCTGCTTGTCCCTTTCTTCCCTCTCGGCTTCTTCTCGTTTCTCCTGGGCCAGTCTTTCTGCTGCGTCTCGTTTCTCCTGGGCTAGTCTTTCTGCCTCCCGTTCCTGTCTCCCTGATTCTATTCGTCTCTCCTGAGCCAGTCTTTCTGCCTCCCGTTCCTGTCTCTCTGCGTCTTCCCGTCTCTCCTGAGCCAGCCTCTCTGCGTCTTCCCGTCTCTCCTGAGCCAGCCTCTCTGCTTCTCGTTCCTGCCGTGCAGCTTCTTCTCGTCTCTCCTGAGCCTGTCTTTCTGCTTCTACTTGTCTCTCCTGAGCCTGTCTTTCTGCCTGTATGGCGTCCATCCTCTCCTGTACCCAGTCTCTTAGTTCTCTCCCGGAAAGGCCGAGTTCCTTCCCTGAGGACATGAAGAACTTGAAATCCTCGCTCTGCTGAGACCGTGTCGACATTTTGCAGGCGGGAGAGGACGCTAGTAGCACACAGAATTAATTTCCCAGAGCTGTGAGAATCTTGGACCCCTTTCCAAAGGACGTATGATTGGTCTCCCGATTTACCGACGGAGCGGGCTGATTGGGGACGATGGGTTAGCAATGATTGGTCTCCCGATTTACCGACAAAGCGGGCTGATTGGGACGGTGAATTAGCAATGATTGGTCTCCCGGTTTACCGACGAGGCGGGCTGATTGGGGACGATGAATTAGCGATGATTGGTCTCCCGATTTACCGACGAAGCGGGCTGATTGGGGACGAGGAATTAGCAATGATTGGTCTCCCGAATTACCGACGAAGCGGGCTGATTGGGGACGATGAATTTAGCAATGATTGGTCTCCCGATTTACCGACGAAGCGGGCTGATTGGGGACGATGAATTAACAATGATTGGTCTCCCGATTTACCGACGAAGCGGGCTGATTAGGGACGATGAATTTAGCAATGATTGGTCTCCCTATGTACCGACGAAGCGGGCTGATTGGGGACGATGAATTAGCGATGATTGGTCTCCCGATTTACCGACGAAGCGGGCTGATTGGGGACGATAAATTAGCAATGATTGGTCTCCAGATTTACCGACGAAGCGGGCTGATTGGGGGACGATGAATTAGCAATGATTGGTCTCCCGATTTACCGACGAAGCGGGCTGATTGGGGACGATGAGTTAGCAATGATTGGTCTCCCGATTTACCGACGAAGCGGGCTGATTGGGGACGATGAGTTAGCAATGATTGGTCTCCCGATTTACCGACGAAGTGGGCTGATTAGGGACGATGAATTAGCAATGATTGGTCTCCCTATTTGCCGACGAAGCGGGCTGATTGGGGACGATGAATTAGCGATGATTGGTCTCCCGATTTAGTTGGTCAAGGTGATGATGGTGCCTCAGTTATGAGTGGCAGACAAAGGAATTGCAGCATACATAAAAGAAGAGGCACTATTTGCTTTCTATATACACTGTCATACCCATCGTCTAAATCTAGTTCTTGTCGATGTCATCAAATCTTTATCTGACGCTTCACAATTTTTTTCATTGTTGGAAAAACTGTATGTGTTCATTGGTGGTTCTCATGACCATGCAAAGTGGATAGATGTACAAAAGGAACTGTATCCCATGAGCAAACAGAGAGCTAAAGCAAGTTTCAGATACCCGATGGGCTTACAGGTATGATGCCTGCAAAGTAATCAGAGAAAGGTTGTCTGCTGCGGTACGTGTTCTAGAAGATTTAGCAGATGACTTCAATACAGATAGGGTTATTGATGCAAGAGGACTGATATGCCAAATAAATACTCATTTTGTAAGAGGTTAGTTATCGTGATATATGTTCTTGGTAAGATAAATCAATTACCAAATTTGCTACAGTCAGCTAACCTTGACTTGATAAAAGCTGTAGAATTAATTGAAACTGTAACAGTTCAGCTTGAAGAGATGCGTTCAGATCCATCTTCTTTTGATCCTTTGTGGTATGAGGCGGAGAAGAGTTCAGCAGCTCTTGGTTTTGTTACTTCAGAGTGTAGACCATCAAGGAAACGTAGAATTTCTACAAAATTGTAGGAGTTTGTTGTTGTTCATTCTATTGGAAAACAGTCAGGAAGCACACACTTTGACCTCAGTGTTAAAGATTCAGCACGAATTCACTTTTTTTTACCCTATTGTAGACCATATGTTGTCAGAAATGAAAAGACGGTTCAGTAATGAAACCTGCACACTTATGAAAGTATTACAGTCACCAGAAATAAATTCATTTCTCGCTATAATGTGGTTCGGATTCCACAATAAGCTGTAGGTCCCGTTGCTAAGTAACCAATTGGTTCTTAGCCACGTAAAATAATAAGTCTAATCCTTCGGGCCAGCCCTAGGAGAGCTGTTAATCAGCTCAGTGGTCTGGTAAAACTAAGGTATACTTAACTTTTAACTTAACCCACAAAGTACGGAATTCTTATCTTTCGAGAAAATGTGTGGCCTTATTCATGCCTATAATGCTAACACTGAAGATCTCAAACATGAGCTGTACTCTGCAAAACGCATGTTAGAAAGACTCTACAAGGACGTAAGTGACACTGAAAGGCCTATATCATTGTTAGATTTATGAGGAAACATTTCCTGAACTCTGCAGACTAGCCAAAATTTCTGTAGTGTTACCTGTGTCGTCAGCTTCAGCAGAGAGAAGCTTCACTGCTCTGAAATTAATCAAGACTACTCTCAGAAATGCAATGGGCAATGACAGATTAAGTAATCTTGCTGTGTTATCAATTGAAAGTATGCGAGTTAAAAGACTAGATTTAGAGGAATTTGTAGATAGGTTTGCAGAAAATAACAGGAACAGGAGTATATTGTTAAAATGAGTCATGTCACAGCAGTCTGCTGCTTCATCACATATAATGCATAGCAAGCAACTTTATTCAAATTTTGTTATTTTCACTACACATATATATATATATATATATATATATATATATATATATATATATATATACATATATATATATATATATATATATATATATATATATATATATATATATATATATATATTATTCCGTTCATCCATTTAATTTTTGATCAAGAGTTCCTATTACTTAATAGACATAAAAAGTCTATTTTTTTTTGTTCTTGTATTTCCATGGTTATGTTTTACAATTTCTATACGCTCAGGAATTAGTGTGTTTTGTATAGCTCACATTATGTTTTTCAGTTTCATATCTGTAATTCCTGTTCTATAGTTACGTATAATTATAATGTACCTGATTTCTGTACATTTCTGTTTTACTTGATACAATATAACAGAATCACAGATACCTGTATAATACTTGAATATCCACCGCTGGTCTCAGAATATGCCCTAATATCCTTTTCATATGGCTTCAGAATGCCTCTGAAATTGGTCACATTTCAAAATTTTTTTTGGGGTGGGGGCTTACAGCGGCCCCCCCGAACCCCCCCTCCCCGCTGTATAAGCTCGCTCCGCTCGCCTAGTGCTTGGAGGAATAATCTTATTATTCCTCCAAGGCCTAATGCCCCCCCATATTCAGCTGTGCCCCCTAGGTGCCCACCCACAGACAGACTTCTATTTACGTCACTGTTATGAAGCCACACAAAATGATCTGCTAGAAAATTAACTTGCTTGTTTAGGCAAACTAGTAGCATGACCCTATTGCAAAAAACAGGAACTACTTGCGATAATGCTTTTACTGTGGTATTCACGTGAACTATGTACAGCTAACTAAGATCATTCATGCAAAGTTAACGTTCATGAGGCCACGTCGAGTGAATTTGCAGTATTCAGCGATGTGCTGCGAAGGAATGTAATTTCACCTTCCTGCTGTTTGACCTTCTCATGGATTTTATAGTGAAAAAGTGGTCGGGGGATGGAAGAAAAGCTTTAGGTTGGAGTAATGATAGACACTTGACAGATTTAGAATAGGCCGATGATGCTGAATTAATCAGAAAAAGCGTAACAAGTTTTACACAACTTGCCTAATAGAAAGAATCATAATATATCTAGAGAGATAATACTGAAAATAGATATAAGGAAGGAAAACTGAATTAATGAGGAGGGGATGTGAAGAAAGGGACAAAATAACTGGAAAAAAATATGAGTTATGAGATGAATTATTTGTTTTCCTCTGTGAAGTTCCCTTTGCTGCAGTTATGAGAATATTGAAATCTGTCATGTATTGGAGGATATTTGAACTTCGGTTGTTAATTTCAAATAAACGCCCACTTTTTAAAATTTAATAATTTAGTAAGATGTTCGTGAAATTTTGGCATATGCTGTTATGTTTAAAGGAATTTTAATTTAATTTCCTTAAAAGTTTTACGTGTCTGCTTGTTCAAGACATTTCTAGGTCGAGTTAACTGAGATTATGTAAGGTCTATTCTCTGTGGAAATATGTGTAGGCCTATGCCAGAATTTTCGATGGCTGACGTCAGTCTTGTAAAAAGGAGTCGGCGGTTGGTGAAGCTACAGAAGACAAGGCAAGGCAAATCCCAAGCTTCCATTCATCTCACACAGCAAACGGAACGATTCAAAGGACAATCCCTGACTACCACTATCACAAGTATGATTGCCAAACATTATTGTTACCGTCTGCAAAATGCTGTTACAAAAGTTTGTAAATATACTTATTTTTACATGTACTGCATGTTTTGACCTCACCGCCACTAAAGAGCCCTTCCTCCACACGCTGTGTGACAAATTGATGACCTTGCAAAGATAATTTTGCGGCAGTGATTTATTGTGACTTTGCCGCTTTAGCCTAAAAAATTATTGTTTAAATGTATTTCAGCTGGCAAGGACAGAGATAAAAAAGCTCAAGACAAGAATGGTAATGGAACTTCAGAGTTACATAAGCAGTACTAGCAACTTAAAGTTACTGCAAAGTTACCCAGATTCAATGAGAAACACGATGACATTGACACTTCTGTTAAAATATCTGAGAAGTATTGCAGAGAGCCAAGGTTGGCCTAGGAATGAGTGGGTTATTTATCTAAGTTCATTATTAACAGGTAAGGGTCTGGAAGTTTTTCAATTAGGACTCGATGAATTAGCCGGTATTTTTGCAAGCATTTTGGCGAAGAGACCACGTACGTACCGGGCCAAAACTCATCAGGCAGCTCAGTCACCTTTTCGCTAGTAATAGAAATATTCACTTTCATCATTCTGTGGCAAGTATGGATTTTTTATACCATGTGCGTGTACATATCTACTCTTTCATTTGATGTATTTTACTTTTTAAGTGATCGACCTTAAACTCTGCCTTAGGGATTTTGTTAATGTATATTTGGGCCACTCCAAGTTCTGCTGGCTTTCAAAGAAATGGAATGGATGTAGTGTTGCCAAAAAGCCTCTACAGCATGGCCTGCCCCACTCCACATGGTTAAAAACCCTGACAACTCTTGGCCCCCCTTGCAGAGACTACATTTGCCTCGCTCTACAGATGGTGCCTGACCAATACCCACTCCAAAACATGTCGGACACCACTTCCATCTTGCACAGTTCAATTGATCATCACACCTTTCATTACATACAAATCTATTACACATTTGACCTCCTGAACCATGGTACCTCATTATAAAGGTTAGTGGACAACATCCTTGGTGACCTCCCTTTATGCATTTGCTACACTGACAGCATCCTCATATTGCCCAAAAATCGAGAAAAACACCAAAACCACAACAGAGCCATGCTGTCCCTTCCCCTAGGTAATGTCCCGGTTGTATGCTCTGACAAAGGCATCATTGGGTCATCCTCCATTGAATTCCTGGGTCATAAATTATGAGCAAGTGTCAGTCACCCCATACACTCCAAAGTGTCAGCTGTCAGGAACTACCAATTCCCAACCAGCATCAAAGAACCGCAGGATTGATGGGAATGGTGAACTACTATAACTGATTCCTCCCAGGAATTGCACAGACAATGCCCTCATCTGCAACCCCCTCAGAGGAAACAAAGAAGATTCTCAACCTGGGGCATCGCCCTATGCTATGTCTTCATAGCCACCAATGACACCCTGGAAAATGCAACCGTTGTAGAGAGTATCATGAATATTCTCAGTTTTTCCTTGGGAAAATTTAAGTTAATAGGCTACAAGTTATATGCAAGTGTTGATTTTATTTGTATGCTATTTTCTGTTTTTGAGAGTATGCTCATCAATCATTTCACCAATTTTAAAATTCAGTATTTTTGTTTACATTTTATTATCTATTGCTGTACTTTCATGCTTGATCATACAGTCAGATTTAGTTATTGATTATGTTTAGTCAATAAATTGCCTACGGTTGCATCTTTACTTAAGTTCTGTAAAGAATCATGCAAATACAGCAGCTTTGCCTCCACCAGTATTAAAAATCTAATGTTGTAAATGCACCGTTTGCTTGTTGTGCATCTTATCTGTCCTCTGCTCTGTATCAACAGGTTTGGCAGAGGAAAAAACAAAAGAAGGGGAGATGGCGGGCTCAGTTGATGAAGGCACGGCAAAAATCCTCTTTGGTGAAGTTGATTCTCAAGATAATTATTACAACTGATTCAAACTTGCCCAGTTCAGTTCACTTAAGTACAGAACATTAGTTTACCAATGTTAACAACTTGGTCAATTTCTTTTAGTCAAGTTTTGGTGATTGGCTGTCCTTACTTTACTATTAATGTTAGAATTCATGTAAGAAAGTTTTCACGATTTTGTGATTCTCCAACCCTTAGACCAAACTTACTCTCTAAGTGGGTTCAAGTAACATCGCAACAGGCTCTGTAATCGAACAATCAATCAACAGGACAACACAACCTTTGCTTTTATTTCAGCAAAAGACTAGCTCTGGCAGAGAAAAAATTCGGCATCTGTGACAGAGAACTCCTCAATGCTCATCACTTAAGACATGCCCTTAAAGGTCCTCCTTTCATCATTCAATCAAGCCTTCACCAAAAACCATGGTTCATACTCCACCCGTGAGCAGCGTCAACTCTTAGCAGTGGCTGAATTCGTGTGTACCAGGCATTACATACCAAAAACAGAAATCAACGTGTTATGACGAACTTTCTAATGTACAGTGGCTCTGGAAAGTTCTGGCACACTTTTCAGTGTATTACGGACAAGAGTTTACAAAACAGTAACTGGCAACTTTCACGAGGCCATCCCTCACCAGGTCATATGTAGCCTGCTACGGGGAAAAGTAGACTCATGTTGGACATAATGAGGGCACTGTTTTTTCATCATCAATTTTCTTTCTAAAGTTTTCCCTTTTGCTTTGATTGGTTTTGACATTTGTAGCCCAGTTGAGAGGTAATTTTCATTGCTTACCTGTTACTACGAAGTTGAGACATCCCATCTATTGGCAGCCTTGGTAGTGGCCGCACAAAGGCTGCTGGTAGCACATCTCAGTACCCACTCATTCTACATTCTCTCGTTCTCTCTCGCTCTCTCTCTCAGGTCTACAGCAAAACAAGCTTTACCCAAAATAATTTATTTGACAAAATCTAACATAACTAGATTGCAAGAAATAAGAGATGGATTAAAATGTAATATTAAAGTTCCCAAAAGATCATTCACATTATAGTCTTACACTTTAACTTGCAATAGGTCAAGATAAGTCAAAGTCCAGTACGTCTCCAGTGAGTACATCTTCAACCTCTTTCTCAGCGAAACATCTGAAGAAGTCAAATGAATTCCTCATTAATACCCAAAAGCATAAAAATAAAGATATGGGAATTCCTCCCATGTTACTTATAAAATATGTATATATCATACAATAAATGCTTAAAAAAAAAGACATTATAAAAATGGAGGAAAAAAATCTACAGTTTGGGAAACTGAATGTGGTTCCTACCTCCAAACAGCAATATTCACATACTTGAACGATAAATCATGAACCACGAAGTCTTCACTTGAAGGCTTCTAATAATGTTCAATGTTGGTCTCCAAATGATTCATTTCCCATATCTAATCCCTGCACACCTTGGGACTCCGGCCAAAAGAAACGTACAAACACACGTTCCCCACCGGAACCTTGAAATTTCCGGCGAACGCGCCAACAAAGTCATGTGACCTGTTCCCACGTCTCGAGAAACCTGACGCCACAGTTTTACCTAGTTCGGAAATGCGTCAGATGATAGCTAAACGTTCTCTCCAAGATTTTGGGAGAGTTTTCCTCCCCACTTGTTAATCAACATTCACTGTGTACTGCAATTTATAACATACTTGTGACCTATAGGCTTTTCACATATTATAACAGCGAGAGAGAGAGAGAGAGAGAGAGAGAGAGAGAGAGAGAGAGAGAGAGAGAGAGAGAGAGAGAGAAAGCTTGGTGGGGTGTAAGCTGTGATGCTTCTTTTTAAATTAATTCTCATTCTTTTGCCATAACCTTATGTATTTGTATGCTCAGCATTACTGCGACTAGCTACAACATTTCCCTTTAAGACAATTAGGTAAATGAAAGATTGAATATAATATGAATAAATATATTTATCGCTACTCAACTGTAAATTTACAATCTATAAACACTTTTCACATAGACCTATATATTTCTTAAAAGAAATAAATGTAAATGAATAAGTAGATAAATAAACGAATGAATACAGGGCATAGTCAAAACATTACAACATAAAACCATTAATATAGAAGAATTTTATCTCTCTCTCTCTCTCTCTCTCTCTCTCTCTCTCTCTCTCTCTCTCTCTCTCTTTCTTTCAGTTACTCAAGTATGAACCCTTATCGTCAGTTAACGTACCTAATCTCTTAGGCATTGAACCCACTATCTTTACAGTAATGTTTATTTCGTCCCGTTTATGTCTAAGTGACTCCTAGACTGACTTGGCATATCTTACTGAGTGCTCCCTAGTCTTGGTTACATAGTTGCAGAGTTACATAACCCCGAAGACTTTCAGTGGCATTTAAGTCGCGTGACTGTGCTGGCCATTCGATTCTGACTATATGTGGACGTTCTCTGAACCATTCTTTTACAATCTGGACATTATGGCCAGAAGAGTTGTCAGCGACTACATATACTGGTGCTAGTTTGGGGATTAGCAAGGCTCTCACCGATGGCACCAAAACTTCCTTTGGAATGCTAATATATTTGGAACTGTTCACTTGTGCGTCCAGGTTCCCCTTGACCACTGACAGCCATCCATCCCTACGGGGCTGCTGCAGTAATTTTTCTGCTCTTCCGTGATGGTTGGATGTTTGCAGGGTAATAGCTGAAAGCAATAAAACGTTTGTAAAAGATGGTGAAAATTATAATTAAGGTGATGAAGAAGAAAAAGTATTCATATAATGATATACAGTTAACATCTCTGCAAAGTATAGATGGATCATTATCAAAGGAAAGACACACTAGAATGGAACAAAGTATCTCTTAAATATGCACGTAATAGCTCTGTAATGAAATAAAGCCTTGATTCATGTAATAGACCTATACCAATACAAATATCTAATTTATATGATAGGTCTACAGTGATTTAAAGAACAAATCCATATTATAGACCTATAATGATAGTGTTATTTTCAGAATGGGCCTATAAAGACAAGTATAAAAGTCTAATCTTTATAATAGACCTATAATAATATAAATGCCCAATGTTTATGATATACATTATGACAATACAGCCTTCATTCTTATGAACGGAACATAATGAAATGAAGCAATATGATTGTTATAACAGACTCCCAATAAAGAAAGCTAAAATTCATCTTGAGTGACACCTTTTTACTTGGATTGTTAGTCATTCCCTTTTTTAAATTCTACGTTTTTTTTATTCAACTTTACCTAAAGTCTAATAAAAGGTAAGTCTGTTCACTTGCTGCGAAAAAGTAGCACGAGCCGCGCAATGACGTCATGTAGTCCGCAAAATGCTGGGTCCGTTACATGAAACCGAGTCAGTCACCAACCAGCCGGTGTTGTGTGCAGAACTCTGGCAGCGGCAATGAAGCATGTTTAGCAATTGTGCTGTTCGTGGCTGCACATCCAATTTCGAAAACAATCTACCTGCCTTCAATCCCTGTCCTACTCGACTGGTTTCATTCTGTGTCTTCAACAACTTTAAACCTGACTGAATTCTTCACTATTAACATTATAATAGTTTGCTGCTAATTTTATGATGAAAGATGTCAAAGTCTCAGTTACTCTTATTTAACATAATGCCCACTTACACATTATACACGTGTCATTTCATCTCTCTCTGCATCAACTTCACAAGTTGTTATGTAGCCATATCAGTAATAATTATTCCACTACAGTAGGTAAGCTGGAAAATCTACAAAAAAAAGACATGAGGATAGAAGCTCACTGTCCAAAGGTTAATTATCTAATTAAATGCCAAATTAGGCCTACATTATAATGTGTAAGATGCTTTGTTCATTTCTCTCTCTTATTTCTACTCATTTACTGCAGTAACTTCTTATGAATTACTAAGTAATTACTTCAGTCTAAACATAATAATTATAATAATACACAGTCATTTATAAGGTTACACAGTAATTTACTGATAGAGTACAATGTAAACTGGCCACTCCTCACCAATATTATTAATTTTAAGTAAGCTATAACAAGAATAGACAGAAACATTATGTATATATTTTAATCATGCTATTTATATTATTTTTTCTTTAAATACTAATGATATACTTGAAATTAATAAAGTTAAATAGTGTGACTGAGAAGTGGGCAAAATAACAGATAAACATAAATCCCCCATTAATCACTCCGTTTTCTATAATTTAGGATACTCGGGGCTCCGTGACGTCACCACCTGCGAGCGAACAGACTTAACTTTTATTAGACTTTGCTTTTTCCCACATAACCCTTTTGTCACGCAGTTTAATTAAAGCTTACAGTGTCTTCCTGGGACACCAACATTTAGGACCCATTTCGTTAACACAGATCTATGTTAAATGGTTTGTTTTCCCGCCCACATGATGATGACGTCATGACAAAGTGTCTCAAATACGGAAGAAATATTCCTTTTTTTTTAGACCAGGACAAATATTTCTGACATTAATGTAATTATTTGAGTCTTTAACACAAATAACTGAATGCAATGGTAATAGTAAATACTCACAATTATTGAGATTTTGAGGATCAACGTGCTCCGTACATCAGTTCTCCAATTCCACCGAATTTTGTTCAATCATCATGTTTTTCCGCCAGTTTTATATATTATATTGTTTGTACACATTTTAATCTTATTCTGATTGTAAAGTTTGGTTTCTACGTGACTTGAAGATGAAAAAACCTATTGTGAACGAAATTCACTGAAAATTGTGCCAGAACTGTCCATTGGCAGATCGACTGCGCAACTCCAAGATGGTGAAACAAATCTGCGTTAGAAAGACGTCTCATTCGGCAAAACAGGGTGAACAGTCTTCTGTGACACTGGTGTCTGTACCCTCTGGTGCCGACAGCCCTCCGAAAACAGCATTTAATTTCACCCATGGCCTCTGCCACAACTCCAGAAGAACCACCGCAAAGTTGGTGGTAACACGATCAAAGATGGTATTTTGCTCACCTGAAATGATAACATTGCTGTAATTGTCGTTATTAGAAGAAAACTTAATTAATCTTTTATTCTTCAAGGGTGAGTTCAAGAGGATAACCATTGCGTAAGGAATATAATTATCAAGCAGTTAATACCACATACTCTGGGGAAGACCTGAAGCTACAGTATGTTGGGGTTCGTCGCCTTCTTTAAAAGTGTTTCATCCTCTCGTTCCACATCAAACAGGAGCTATAGAAAACGTTCATGGGTCGAATTGCTTCTAGAGAAAACTGAATACAAGTTTCTACGGCGTCCTCACGCAATCTGTGCACAAGCTGTCGCAGAACCATACATAGGCTACACTGTTTATGTTTCATAACACAACGTTATTCTCGTGATATAAGTTATACATTCAGAGCATGCTCGAATAATTTTAAATATATTACAAGCCTTAAACCTGAAATATGTATTACTGTTCAATTATGTTCCCCTCACATGACCTTACTTTGTTTTTGTCAATTAACATGTTTGATATGCGAAATGAGTATTGGTTACCGCTGTCTATGACTGCACTACTCATGACTCTTACTGTTAACTCTCGGAATGAGCCCCTTTCTCCCTTAACCTAATTTTCCACCAAAGAAGAGCTGTGGATTTCTTCCGGTTTGTCATTTCTTCGGCTGCCTCGCTGTGTAGCTTAAGCCAAGGTAAAGAGAGTTCACTTCTATGGTGGGGGTAAGTTTGGGGTAGCTAATCCCTCTGCTGGTGTCCAAACGGTCAAACCCAAGTCGAGTGGGTCAGTCAGACGATCGGAATATAGGCGACCCGGAAATGAACTTGTTTTTTGTTGATGTTTTCTTTGTACCCGTCTTTTTTTCTTTTTTTTATGTAATGCAAGAATGAATACATATATGCACAGACACTCATATATGTGTTTAATTGTTTAAGCATATGGGTATGGAGAGTATTTGACATATTATTCAGTAATTCATAAGGCAAAGAAAAATCAATACTAATCCATGATATGGAGATATTTATTTACAAAAGTACAAATCCATTATTTTGAAAGCTTGAGTATTTTGTTACATTTTGATCTATTAGATACAATTTTATTATTCAACACTCTCATTCTAAAAAACATGCGACATCTTACGAAAAATGTTATTATATCCATAGGGAGCATTACATGTTTTTCAATAATGAGTGATAATGCTTGCACATTACCCTTTCCTGGCCTAAGAGTATCATATCCATGATGAATATTGAACAGTTTTTCCATTATTTTCAGCTTTTCATAAAATTCCTTACTTGGCAATGTTAACTTATTTTGCTGTCTCTCAATAACGCTAACCCAAGTGCCACTTTTATTCTCCAACTTGCAGCCTAGAAATTGATACCTAGGAAATTTTGAGGCCATGTATCCGCCAACATACCGAAGACCCTCTCTGTCTGCAACATGTGACAAAGTACTTGTCTGTTCTTCAAATTCCAAATCGTATGTATTGTCGTCTTCTGTGATAAAATCTTTTTCCTCCATGGAAGCAAACACCATGGCTGAGATAGAGAGCTCTTTTTCCAAATCCTTTTCTGCCACATCTTCACTCTTATCATGAGAAATGTATGATTCTTTACACATCGTGGCATCACTACATTGGTTAGGGTTATTGCAATTCCTTCCCATTATAGAAATGTCTTTACCGAGAAGATATGACTTAATTCTTCTCTTAAATGTAACCGGACAAGGATGATCGTAGCAAATGCCCATTTGTCGGATGCATCCAAACATATGCTCTAATCCATCCTGATTGAGTCTGTAAGTTAATATGTATGATACATCATATTTAGTTTTCACCATTTCATATAACAGGGGCAAAGATTTGCACGAAATGATAATTCCCTTCTGAAACTGATACAGGCTCACACGTTTACGCCCACACACTCTCATTGTTTTAGCAACGCTTTTCATTTCCTCCAGAATTTTATTTTGTTGTCAGTTGCAACCCATATGCATTTCTTTGTGCCTTTTTGTCATAAGGAACTCTTGAATTGAATAAATCAAACCATGCATCAGCAAGTTTGATAAAATCTCGAGTACTTTTCCAATGTTTGCTCTCTAAAAGTCCTTGTTTTCCATAAAAGTCTATTGCTTTTGAAGTAGTTTCTGATAGAAGCTGAACGGCTTTCTTCACATTCATGCGTGCTGTTCCCTTAACACATAAATTATTTTCAGTCAAGCGATAGGTGGGTCGTAAATCACTTACACTCTTCTTGACAATTTCTCGTACACATTCACTTTGAACAAAGCTTCCATCACTTAACTGGAAGCCATAATCAAGAAAATTATTCCTTATTAGTTTAATGAGATGAGGGGGGTCGGCAAATACATACACCTCTCTCTCCGAATCATAAGGATTTGAAAATGAATGAAATGGTTTCTGTACTTATACCAATACTATTCCAAAGGCTGACATTTGTAGGGCCCATATCACTTACTATAGCTACCACTGGAAAACCAATACTCTCTACACTTACAATTAACTTGTATAATATACAAGTCTTTGGTCATATTGGTGTTGAAATTGTAAAAAACAAGCTGTTTCCATGCTTGTGTAAGTCCTCGAATCATTACACACTGCACTCTAGATTGTGGATCAAATAATTCGTCTATTCCCCTATCGTAGGACCAGATTTGAGAAATTGTACATTCATCAAAAGACATAACACATAATCGTTTATATTCATTCATTGAATGACCCTTTTCTTTCAACATTTGAAGCACTGTTTGCAAAATGCCCGGTTCCGCGTCTATTTTTGATGACCAACGTTTTAAAGTACTCTCTGAAGGAAGAGGAATTCCACATTGTTTACGCAAATATTTATATGCTTTAGGACCTATATTCCTTAAAGTTATTGCTCGGCTTATATCAGACACTGACCAACGTTTCATTATTTACCATTTATGATGCTTTCCACATGAGATGGAGAAAAAAGTTTGCCTAGGAATGTCTTGCACCGTAAAACGTCGTTAGTTAATTTGTTAATATTATCCACTAACACTCTCTTTTCTTTCTCCCACTGTTGTTTTTCTGAGATGAGATTATTTCTTTCCTGCATAACCTCTTCTAGTTGGCGCTGCACATCCTCCAGTGTCTTTGTTTCATCTTGCTGATCTACGTCATCCAAATCTTGCACGAATGAAACATCTCCATTTTCAACATGAATTTCTTCACCACATACTGATCTATTTTCTTCAAATGATTCTTCAACTAATCGTTTCAGATTTCTTCTCTCTGCACGTGATTGTCGAAATCTGTTTAGCTCATCAGTACCTAATATAAAGAAGAAATAATATTAGTTATGCCAAGTAATAAAAAAAATTATTTTTTACTCTCTCTCTCTCTCTCTCTCTCTCTCTCTCTCTCTCTCTCTCTCTCTCTCTCTCTCTCTCTCTCTCATTTCATTTTTATTTACTTTGAAAATATGTTCGATCATAATTTTTTTCTTATTATAAGGCTATGAAATCTCTCTCTCTCTCTCTCTCTCTCTCTCTCTCTCTCTCTCTCTCTCTCTCTCTCTCTCTCTCTTTACGTGTATATATGTATAACCTATATTTATAATATTGTATATACAGTTATTTCCAAGATTATACATATGGACTAATTACAGTAATATCATTAGAGATGGTTGATACTGACCTTTAGATTTAGGCAAGTGAAGAAGAAGAGTTGGAACTGCAAGTGACTTCAAAAGTCTCTTTCTAGGAGCACTGGTTACATTTGCCGAAATTCGGTCTTGACTTTTTAAATAAGCACTGTCCTCAAAATGTCTGCTACATATCCTACTGTTAGGAGAATTGAATTTGTCTTTTCTACGACAAACATGAATCCACTTTTGTCTTGTTTCTGCATCTTTAGGGAAGCGAAAAAATGATATGCCTTCTTTCTTTCTACCATGAGAATTGCAACCAAACACTGCACAAATAAATGGCATTTCTCGAAAATTACTCTATATAATAAAACGGTAACCCACTGGTGATTGGAAATGTACTGAAGAGAAATTTGTATACTGCTATTGACAATAACACACGAACAACTGATGTGAGTGAAGTCAATCACAGGAGTTTATAGTGATCCCAGGTCACAAACCGACCTGTGGACACCAGACACCAGCGGCTTGGGGGGATAATCCTCACTCCCCCCCGCCCCACAAGTGAGCGTACCTGTCTACTCTCTTTACCTTGGCCTAAGCCAGAAGGCAACGCGAAACCGTAACGGGTGCTTAGCAGAGTCCAGCGTTCTTTGCAGTTAAGCCCCGCCCTCGGCTTACGTCATGACCATCCCTTAGAGCTAATTGGCTGGCAATAGTTTCGAAAAGGTGGTTAATCTGTGGTTCTTTTCATGCTCATTAATATTGCAATGGTTGTTGTACCGAACTAAATTACGTTCTGCAGATTATCCAAAGGAAACTGTATTTTATCCCCTGAAATAAAATCGTAATACGCATCTCAATAAAGGTGGTTAAAAAAAAGGAAAATATGAACGAAGTCAGGAGTGTTCCGCGATGCTACAATATTGTGTTTCGTAAAGGAGGTTCACCTGAACACGGAGGTGACACAGGGAATGTCTGCGTTCGAATCGGTTTACTTGAATCACTGGACAATGACAATTACAGTCTGCTATTGTCAAGCGTGTTCACCATTCTAAACTTAAGCACAAAGACTTTCTCAGACCTATGCAGACTGATATTTCATATTGACTTCAGGAAATTTTACTACATTTTACCAGTCATAAAATCGATTTCATTGTACTCGTTTACACATTCGGAGGAATGACAAGCAGTGACTGCACTCTACAAAACCTGTATATGACTATGTTTAACTTAAAGTTTTACAGTTTGATAGGCTGTACGGGTAATATTGAATATAATTTGCTGAGAATTTTCTTAAGGACATTATCTTCTTTCGAAATAACAGGATCATAAAAATGGACGTAGACCTATATGTCCTATGTCTTTTTGTCGGTTTACGCAGCTTATGGTGTTTGGATTATAGGCCTATCTTGTACCGAATCGTTTTATTGTGGTTAATCTATTTTTTTTTTCTTTTGTGCTTGTAGTTTTCTGTCTTCGAAAACTTTTCATATGGTGACCTACAACTGCAGAATAAACATAGACCTATTCATAAAATACTGGTGTAAAGAATTATCTGCCTACTCTTGTCAATTGAAATTTAGTCATTTGTTTTAATTAAAAGTAATCGAGATCTTTATGAATATAGTCTTCGCTAGAATAGTTTCATAACAACAGAGAGAGAGAGAGAGAGAGAGAGAGAGAGAGAGAGAGAGAGAGAGAATATTTACTGGCTCATGTATTCTTTTGCCCAACAGGGTAACCTATAAGAATGCGCCCAAAAGCAAATGAATATCATGGGCTACTCGCAGACTGGTTTGGATCCTCTCATACATAACTTTTTCAGCTATCATTTATTTTTTCTTACTTCGTTAAGCATCTCATGATGCCTTCCTACCATAGCCTTCATTTTCAGGGAAATGCTACAGCAGCCTTATATTTACTCATCACAGTAATATAATTTGTAGTCCCTTTTGTAAATATATTTTCAATATATTTCATTGAGAGC
>JANJGK010000008.1:3167179-3242179 GCA_039081455.1 Macrobrachium rosenbergii
AGATAACAATTGCTGCTCTGTTCTGGAAACCAACTCCAGTATTTTGCTTTGTTTTTAACCCTTAAGGGACGGATTGATCCTCAGTGTGAAGTAAAACAGGTTTGGGGAGGTGGATGGATTGAACCTCAGTGTGAAGCAGAATTAAGCACCACTGTTATGGTAATAATGATTCGAAACAAAGGTGCCAATACTTCTATATGCTATAAATTCACTAATGGCAACTTTTATACAGATGTGAGAGTTAGGCCAGTATCAGTGATGCTTGTGACTTCAAGGGAGAAAGTACTGCATCTCCCTCTCTCACATGAGTCTTGTAAATTTGCTTGTAAATATACAAAGGGGTTGCTGTTGTTTTTTGTGTTTGTCTTTTACGATAGTATGTCGGTTGTAAATGTAATTTTGCAAAGAAATATTAGAAAAAGCATGTAAAAGTAAAAAAAGTTACTGAATCTTCCTTCTCGTAAATTTACGTGAATATTTTACAACAAATATGCCAAAAATTTATTACTGCTTTTATTTCTTATCTGTTTTGATGTTGTGTGAGCAGTAATAATAATTTTACAAAATACAATAAATTTATTTATTAGAAAAAACATATAGAAGTTGGTAAAATTTACGGTTGTCTTGTAAATTAGGCCCCACAAGGGGTTGTAAATAGTCATTTTCAACTTCTCGTGGAAGGTAGGGAAAATTTTTTAGAATTTTTTTATTTATACAGTGTGAATGTACGTGTCATTCTCTTTCCACTGATGTGATTTTAAGGGACGGCATAATTCATCAATGTGCAGCACCCCAGACCGGGGAAACTTTGAGGTCGGCAAAATAAAAAAATAAAAAATCACATCAATGGAAAGAGAATGACACGTACATTCACACTATGAATAAAAAAATTCTAAAATATTTTCCCTACCTTCCACGAGAAGTTGAAAATAACTATTTACAACCCCTTGTGGGGCCTCATTTACAAGACAATTGTAAATCTTACCAACTTATATACTGTATGTTTTTCTAATAAATAAATTTATTGTATTTTGTAAAATTATTATCACTGCTCACACAATATCAATACAGATAAGAAATAAAAGCAGTAATAAAATTTTGGCATATTTGTTGTAAAATATTTACGTAAATTTACGAGAAGGAAGATTCAGTAACATTTTTTTTTACTTTTACATGCTTTTTCTAATATTTCTTTGCAATTTTCTTTGTAAAATTACATTTACAACCGACATACTATCGTAAAAGACAAACACAAAAAACAACAGCAACCCCTTTGTATATTTACAAGCAAATTTACAAAAAGACTCATGTGAGAGAGAGAAAGATACAGTACTTTCTCCCTTGAAGTCACAAGCATTACTGATACTGGCCTAACTCTCACATCTGTATAAAAGTTGCCACTAGTGAATTTATAGCATATAGAAGTACTGGCACCTTTGTTTCGAATCATTATTACCATAACAATGGTGCGTAATTCTGCTTCACACTGAAGCTCAATCCATCCACCTCCCTAAACCTGTTTTACTTCACACTGAGGCTCAATCCGTCCCTTAAGGGTTAAGGGTTAAAACATGACAGTCATAATTAGCCAGCTGCAGTCTGTTTGATCATGTTAAGGTTTCTGTAAAAGCTTTGTCCTGTATGAGAAGAAGACAAATGATTTCTCAATGTTACATACATTGCTCTGATCATGTATCGTTCTGATAGCTTCCCATATGATTTTTTTTTGTTTGAATCACGTATGCCCTTTTGAGAGTAAGAGTACATGCCTCAATCGATTATGTAATGTTTTGTAAGAATGAAGTTAAAAACGTTTTGCTTCCTTCTTCTAGAACTTTCTCTTGTATCTCGTTGCCAAAATCCACTAATGAATCCTCGGATTTATTCATTCTGATTTCAGAGACCACTCATATTGGTTCCCCCTCTCTCTCTTTCTTCAAAAGAGAGAAGTTATTTATGTAGAATATTTGTGGTCACTGGTGTTAATCTTAACTTTTGAGATCTGAATTTTACAAAAGTGCTTTGGTAACGGCGCCATATAAAAAGTGTTTTGTGAATTTAGAGCAGCTGTGATTTTACAAAGGTTTTCACAAGCTTTGTGTAAGGTAAGGTGAATTTTACTTAATTTTACCAAGGTATATTGAGAGAATTTTGTCTCGGTGAAATTGTTATTGATAATTCTTTTGTGTATTTTTGTGTGTTCTTGTGTTTGCAATCTCTCGATTTTTCATATTTTATATACTTGTGATTTAACATTTGTTTACTTAGCATTTTAAATATTTCTTGATAATTTAACATTGCATACTTGATTTAATTTTCACTTATTAAGATTTTCTTTTAAAATCTTGAGTAATTCTTGATGGTTTAAATTTTGCTTGATTAATTTAATTTCTTGATAAATTAAAGTTTTGTTATTTAGTTTTGTTTAATAATTAAACTTAAGAATTAATTAAATTTTTGTGTTGTTTTCAAGTAATAGTAAATTTTTCAGATTGTGAATTCTAATTATAAATTTTGAATTTAGAAAAATAGATTTTTATATTTAGTGTTTTTAAAAACAGTGTTTCATTTATTGACCACCAGTGAATAGGATTAATTGTGTGCATAAGGCAAAGTGATAAACATGTTTTGTTCCTTTAGTTTTGCTGAAGTGAATTAAGACCAGGGAAACAATTAAAGTTGTTGGATGGAGTGATGCCCTTTTACTCTAGTATTTTTCTTGTTTAATTGTTGATACCTCACACTAGTCTTGATAAACTTAGTTTGGTTTTTCATGTGATTAATGAGTTTTTTTTAAGGGATCACTGTTACCTTTAGAGTACTCAGTCATAATTTTTTTTGTTATGAGAGTTCAGGTATCTGGCTGAAGTAAGGTAAATTTTTTAATTCTGTGATTAGTTGCGTAATAACCAGGTACTTGGAACGCTTCATGACAATAGAATTTGGTGCCCAGACCCAGGAACAAAACAAAATATCACTCTGGTTTATGATTTATACTGGTGGTGTTAGGGATATATTTTGATAGGAGAGTGACCACATAATTATTTGAACAGTGTATTGTGAATTATTTAGTTGAGTAAGTTAGAGAAAATGGCTCTGTACAATGTTCAGAAATTTTTAGCAGCTCCTTCCATCCAAGAGTTATCTGAATCCAACCTGACTAAGGCACCGTGGACTGCTTTTGACATGGTATGTGGGGGTAATGTGTCTAGTGGTATGATTAAGGCACAAGTCAGATGGACTCTGGTAAAATAGATGAAGAGTGAGGAGAGGCACAAGAATTGTTGAATGCAGCTGAGGAAGAATTTGTAAATAAGCAAGAGCAAAAGAAAGAGAAAAGTGATGCAGAGGTAGAGCTTAGATGCATAGCTGCAGAAGAAAGCTTGATTAAGCTGAAAATGCAAGCAGAAAAAGAGAGGAAAGAGAAGAAAGTTTGACTAAGTTGAGAATGCTGGCAGAAAGAGAGAGAAGACAGGCAGATAAAGAAAGAGAAGACAGAGAAAAGAGAAAAAAAAGAAAGAGAAGAAGAAAAAGCAGCAGAAGAAGAAAGAGAAAAAGCAAGACATGAAAGGGTGATGGAGTTACTAAAGGCTTGATCCACATTACCGGTAACACCGTCTAACCCTACCCAAGGTAATTTAAACCCTGTATTTGATGTAGCAAGAGTGCAGAAGTCAGTTCCAAATTTTACAGAAGAAGCTCCAGCTAAGGTTTTTGATCACTTTGAAAAGGTGGCTTTAGATATGGGATGGCCAGAAGATAAATGGTCAGTCTTGTTACAGACTGTTCTCATTGGTAAAGGACGAAGTGCCTATTTAGCCCTATCAGCTGATCAGTGTAAAGAGTACAAGGTACTCAAATACAATGTGCTACAAGTTTATCAGGTGACCCCTGAGTATTACAATGAAAGATTCAGATCTTTGAGAAAGGATGACAAGATGACTTTCTTGGATTATACCTACAAAGTAAGACAATGTTTCAAACGATGGTTGGAGGCTGCTGAAGTTAAATCTATGGACAAACTTGAGTAGTTAGTACTCCTAGAGCAATATCTTAGAGGAATTCCTGAACACATAAGAGCCTATTTAAGAGAGAAAGGTTAAGAAACTTGACAAAGCTGCTACATTGAGTGAAGACTATAATGTTATAAGTAGCAAAAGGAATTATAATGTCAAGTACCAGAACCAACACTACGGTTTCAGGCCTCATCCAAATTTCAGGAACATTACAACTGGGAATTCTTCTAGTGGCAATGCCAGCACAAAGCCATGTAATACCCCTCAACAATCAAATGGTAATCCTCATCATCCAGTTGCTCAAGACAGATAAAAAAGACTAATGTTTTCTGCTTCAAGTGTGGAAGAGTAGGACACTATAGTCGAGATTGTTATCAGACACAACAGCAGACAAAGCCAGTTGGTCAAGTGGTTAAAGGTAACTAGGTGAAACAAACTACGAAGAGCAGTGTGGGGAAGACTGAGACTAAACAAGCTGAGTGTTTAGCAACCAGTGGAAATGTAACGTCAAGCAGTGAGTGGCTGAGCAGCTTGGAGGTTTTTAAGCCATATATCTATGAAGGTATGCTGACAACTCAAGGAGGGAGTGTGCAGGTACCAGTCAGGGTATTATGTGACACTGGGAGTAACCATAGTGTGGTAGTTCGTGGTGCTCACCCACAGTTGGAGAAGAATCTTACCTGAGATTCAGTTATTTTGAAGGGTATAGAAGAAGTGACTCCTATATGCCGCTTGCACCTGTCCAGTGAATTGGTGATAGGGAATGCTGATTTTGCTGTAAAGGACTCACTAGCTGTTGAAGGTGTGCATGTTTTACTGAGTAATGAAGTTGGTGGTGTACCATTTGTTCCTTCTCCTATAGTGACAGACAAACCATTGAGGATTAGTCCTACGGTAGATTTAGAGAAGGAAAACCCCCACCTGTTTCCAAGTTGTGTAATTACCAAGAGCATGAAGAGAACTACATCTGCAAGTGAAGAAACTGAGGATTTACCTGTACCAGAAGGATCAAGTGAAGGATCTTTGAGCTTAGAAGAGCTCTTCCAGGAAAGTGAAATTTTCCCTAGTGTTAGTAATGAAGAGATTTCCTAAGAAGATGAAAATTCTGTTGTTACTGAAGAGACTCAGAGTAGTCAAAGTGTTCCTGTAGATAGTAGTGAAACTACAGTAGCAGAGTTAGCAGATATTGAGAGTTCAGCCCTTGAAGTTGGTCAAGTGGCTAGAGAGAAGCTAATAGTACTTCAGAAGCAGGATACAACGTTGGCTGATTTGTTCTTCAGAGTTGTTGATCGAGAAGAGATGCAGCAAACTCCTACCCGTTATTACCTAAAGGAAGGATTGCTAATGAGGAAGCATCGACCTGCAGATATACCAGGAAGTGCTGAATGGGGGGAATATTATCAAATTTTTATTCCATATCCATTGAGGAAGCAAGTAGTAGCAGTAGCACACGAGTCTGGACATATGGGAATCAGGAAGACTGTTGAGAAGATTGTGAAGTATTTTTCCTGGTCCGGACTTCACAAGGATGTTAGCAGGTTTTGCAGAGTGTCACACATGCCAGATAGCTGGAAAACTAAATGAAACCATTCAGAAAGCCCACCTACAACCCCTAGAAGTTAGAGAAGAATCCCTTTAGCAAGGTGATTATTGATGTCGTTGGGCTGCTTCCAAAAACAAAGAAAGGAAATGAATATCTGTTTACATTAATGTGTCCAGTAACAAGGTATCCTGAGGCAATTCCTGTAAGAAGTATAAGTGCAAAGGTAATTCCTGAGAAGTTGGTGGAGTTTTTCTCCAAGTTTTGAATTCCAAAAATTGTGCAAAGTGGTAGAGGAACTAACTGTACTTCAAAATTGTTCCAGAATCTGATGAACTTGTAAGGGGGGAAACAACAGTTATCAACTGCTTGTCATCCAGAGACTCAACTCCTTGGAAAGGTTCCACCAGACATTGAAAAGTATGTTAACTAAGGATTGTTATGAATCAGGAAGAGAATGGGATGCTGGTTTGACCTTGATGTTGTTTGAAGTTAGGAATGCTTATCAAGAAAGTATGGGATGTTCACCAAATTAAATCATTGTTGGTCGACACGTGAGAGGTCCACTGAAGATTCTTACTGAAAATTGGGAAGAAAATCAAGAGGAAATCCAAGGAGATTATGTGAAGAATTTGAGGAAAAGGTTAGGAGAAATTAGAAAATTCTCTTTAGAAAATCTGAAAATAAGTCGAGAGAAAATGAAAAGGAAATATGATGCTAAGACTAAGCTAAGAGTTTTAGTGTAGAACAGCAAGTTCTAGTGTTCTTACCTGTGAAAAGATTTCCCCTTACCAATAAATTTCAAGGTCCTTATAGGATAATAGAGAAGTTAAGTGATTGGACATATGTGACTGAAACGCTAAGAAGGAAATGACAGAGGAAGATACATGTGAATCTTTTGAAACTTTACTTCTCAAAGACTAAAACTGAAACAGTGTCAATAACACAGACAACTTCATCTACAGAGGACGATGGTGCCTATGAATTGGGAGCTGAAAGCAAGATGAACAATTCTTCAATATTAGAAAATTTGGAGGATAAACTAAAACATCTGAGTGTTGACCAAAGTGGTGAATTAAGTGAGGTGATTTGAAGTTTCTCTGAAATTTTTGCAGATGTACCTAGGCGTACCAATCTGACAAAGCATGGGATAAAGATCAGAGAAATGGAAAACCTTTTAAACAGAGAGCTTATCGTTTATCACCTTTTCATTGAGATGTTTTGAAGAAAGAAGTTGAATATTTGTTGCAGCATGGATTAGCAGAACCCAGATCAAGTCATTATAGTAGTGAAGAAACCAGATGGCTCATTTAGGATGTGTACTGATTATAGGAAACTGAATTCCATCAGTGCGGCTGACAATTATCCCTTGCCTCTTATTGATCAATTACTTGATAATATTGGGCAAGCCAAATTTGTTTCCAAGATAGATTTGTTGAAAGGATATTATCAGATTCCTTTAGATGAGAATGCTAAATTGCTGTCAGCATTCATTACTCCTTTTGGACTGTATCAATTCACTGTTTTGCCGTTTGGTCTGATGAATGTACCTACAACATTCCAACGAGTGATGGATCAACTGCTAGGATCCATAGAAGGAGTGGTTGTATACCTTGATGGCAGTGTGATTTATTCTAATACATGGGGAGAACATCTGAAGATTTTAAGAAAAGTGTTCAAGAAATTACAGGAAGCAGGACTAACAATCAACTTACAAAAAAGTGAGTTTGGAAAGGCAACTGTTCAGTATCTAGGATTTGAAGTTGGAAAAGGCCTTCTTGTTAATGCAGAAAGTATCTGCAAGGCTAACCCCCCTACTACAAGGAAACAGCTACAAAGATTTTTGGACATGGCTGGACTTTATCGTCGATTCTGTCCAAATTTCTCAGCCATCGAAGCTCCCCTGACTGATTTTGTAACAATAATGTGTAGAGATGTAGAACTTTTTTGGAAAGAGCAATGTAATTGCCAATTATTTATCCCATTCTGAATCACTGGATTCAAACCCTGGATAACTAATCTTCTTGGGGGAGGAATTTCATGATGTGGCCATGTAATGTGTATATCATCCTATAGTTTTTATATATTTACTCTTCTATTTATCATGTGTTAAGTGTAATAGTAATAATTGTTGAAATATTGTATGTAGTGTAGTGTCAGATCTCAAAAGAGTTAGAGATTTAGGTAACTTACCCCTTAAACGCTGACTGGACGTTTCGTAAGTTGACTAAAATTGTCTGTCAGGTGACGAGTGGATGTACTGTACGTCGACTACAAATAATTTTAACCTTTGGTCATCTTTGACTAGACCGAAATGGTCGAAAAACTCAATTGTAAGCTAAAACTCTTACATTCTAGTAATATTCAATCATTTACCTTAATTTTGCAACAAATTGGAAGTCTCTAGCACAATATTTCGATTTATAGTGAATTTAAAAAAAAAAAACTTTTTCCTTACGTCCGCGCGGTAACTCAGCCGAAAATTTCAGAAATTCTCTCGTAATTTTGTCGTAATTTTTGCACAGTTTTATATTAGCCGTTACATAAAGTTTTATATATGAAAATGTTGTAGCTTTTATCAATTTGGAAATATTTTCATATAAATCATGATAAGGGCCAAAATTTCAACCATTGGTCAACTTTAACTCGACCGAAATGGTCGAAAAACGCAATTTTAAGCTAAAACTTTTACATTCTAGTAATATTCAATCATTTACCTTAATTTTGCAAGAAATTTGAAGTCTCTATCACAATATTTCGATTTATGGTTAATTTTTTTTTTTTAACTTTTTCCTTATGTCCGCGAGCGGTAACTCGGCCGAAAATCTCAGAAATTCTTTCGTCACTTTGTCGTAATGCTTGCACCGTTTTATATTAGTCGTTACATAAAGTTTTATATATGAAAATGTGCGTAATTTCATTTAGAATACAACAAAAAATAATTCATGGTTGTAGCTTTTACCAGTTTTGAAATATTTTCATATGAATCACGATAAGTGCCAAAATTTTAACCTTCGGTCAACTTTGACTCGACCGAAATGATCGAAAAACGCAATTGTAAGCTAAAACTCTTGCATTCTAGTAATACTCAATCATTTACCTTCATTTTTCAACAAAATTGAAGTCTCTAGCACAATATTTCGATTTATGGTGAATTTTTAAAAAAAAATTTTTCCTTACCTCAACACGCGGTAACTCGGCCAAACATCTCAGAAATTTTTTCGTCACTTTGTCGTAATGTTTGCACCGTTTTATATTAGTCTTTACATAAAGTTTTATATATGAAAATGTGCTCAATTTCATTTACAATACAACAAAATATAACTCATGGTTGTAGCTTTTGTCAGTTTTGAAATATTTTCATATAAATCACGATAAATAGAAAAAATTCGACCTTCGGTCAACTTTAACTCGACAGAAATGGTCAAAAACTGCAATTTTAAGCTAAAAAACTTACATTCTAGTAATATTCAATCAATTATCTTCATTTTGCAATAAACGGGAAGTCTCTAGCACAATATTTCGATTTATGGTGAATTTTTGAAAAAAACTTTTTTTTACGTACGCGTGTTACGAATTCATGCATCATTTTGTGATAATATTTTCTCTGTGTTGCTTTGATCGTTTTACAATTTGTTATATACCAAAATCATCGCAATTTAGTGTACAATACAAAGAAAAAAATAACTCATTAGCTTTAACCGTTTTGCTCATAGCGCGATTTGTATACAATTATATAAGAAATTTTTTTTTCGAGCTGTCATATTTTTCAATATTTATATATGATAAATTTTTTTTTCATTTCTGATTGTTGCATACTAAACTTCAGGCAATGACAAAAAAGGGAGCCAAAAATGAACTCTTAATCTTAAAAACTAAGCGTGCTGTGATTTAAAAAAAAAAAAAATTTTCCACTTCAGCTCTAACTCCTGAACGCCGCCGGCATACGGCAGACACTTTTGTAAATAGAGGCTCGGCGTTTAAGGGTTAGAATTGATAATACATTTTTGATAGTAGTGTAGTATATGAGCGACATAAGTGTGTTGTATCGAAGGGATTGTTTCACTTCACCTGTCATCGCAAAAGATAAAGCGCTGACAAGTCGAGATAACAGTCGCTGCTCTGTTCTGGAAACCAACTCGGGTTTTTCGTTTTTTTTTAAACATGCTGGTCATAATTAGCCAGTTGCAGTCTGTGTGATCATGCTAAGATTTCTGTAAAAGCTTTGTCCCGTACGAGAAGAAGACGAAAGATTTCATAATGTTACATACATTGTTCTGATCTCGTATTAGTCTGATCGCTTCCCATATGATTTTATTTTTGTTTGAATCACGTATGCCCTTTTGAGAGAGTACATGTCTCGATCGATTACATCATGTTTTGTAAGACTGCGGTTAAAAAAGTTTTGCTTCCTTCTTCTAGAACTTTCTCTTGTATCTCGTTGCCAAAATGCCTTAATGATGTCATATGATTGTTTCATTTCCTACTGGAATCCTCAGATTTATTCATTCTGATTTCAGAGACTTTTCATATCGGTTCCCTCTCTCTCTCTCTCTCTCTCTCTCTCTCTCTCTTTCTCTCTCTCTCTCTCTCTCTCTCTCTCTCTCTCTCTCTCTCTCTCTCTCTCTTTCTTCAAAAGAGAGAAGTTATTAACGTAGAATATTTGTGGTCACTGGTGTTAATCTTAACTTTTGAGATCTGAATTTTAGAAAAAGTGTGTTTGTGAATTTAAAACAGCTGTAATTTTACAAAGGTTTTCACAAGCTTGTGTAAGGTAAGGTGAATTTTTCTTATTATTACCATGATAAAATAAGGTATATTGAGAGAATTTTGCCTTGGTGAAATTGCAATTGATAAATCTTTTGTGTATTTTTGTGTGTTCTTGTGTTTTCAATCTCTTGATATTTCACATTTTATATATTGGTGATTTAACATTTATTTACATAGCATTTAAAATATTTCTTGATAATTTAACATTGCATACTTGATTTAATTTTCACTTATTAAGACTTTTTCACATCTTGAGTAATTCTTGATGGTTTAAATTTTGCTTGATTAATTTAATTTCTTGATAAATTAAAGTTCTGTGATTTAGTTTTGGTCAATAATTTAACTCAAGAATTAATTAAATTTTTGTGTTGTTTCCAAGTAATAGTAAATTTTTCAGATTGTGAATTTTAATTATAAATTTTGAATTTAAAAATAAATTTTTATTTTTAGTGTTTTTAAAAACAGTGTTTCATTTATTGACCACCAGTGAACAGAATTAATTGTGTGCATAAGGCAAAGTGATAAACATACTTTGTTCCTTTAGTTTTCCTGAAGTGAATTAAGACCAGGGAAACAGTTAAAGTTGTTTGATGGAGTGATGCCCTTTTACTCTAGTATTTTTCTTGTTTAATTGTTGATACCTCACACTAGTCTTGATAAACTTAGTTTGATTTTTCATGTGGTTAATGAGCTCTTTTAAGGGATCACTGTTGCTTTTAGAGTACTCAGACGTAATTTTTTATTGTTATGAGAGCTCAGGTACTTGGAACGTTTCATGACAATATTTAGAAGTATATTAGGTAGAAGGATTTTTTTACGATTTCCATTCTGTTGGAACTTCTTCAGCGCTTTCATCTGCCTCAGGAAAAGTCAGTTTAACGGGTCGGTCTGCATCTCCTCCAGAAAGCTCCAACGGACAATTTTATAAAACCTCTTGCAAGGAGGGCCATGTTGCTATGATCAGTTAAGGTATTTGAGCTCCATTTCCACGTCTTCATAGATTCTGCTGTGAGAAGTGAGTCTAGTACTGAGAAACCCTTACAAACTAGGTCATTCAAAGAGTTAACTCGTGAATTGATGTACGGGTATTATAACTTATTCCGCAAGAAGAAGAAGAAGAAGATATGACGTTTTCATGGCCACATTCAAATCAAGATAGTGTTGCTCTTTCAGTCTACCTTTCCTCAGGAAAAGCTGACGGTATATTAAGACCTCATTGCTATTTTCAGTGCTTCTTCCCTCAAATCTGTTGATTATATGAGTTTGATTTTTGCTTTTGATGTTGAATAGGGTGTCATACCTGTCACATACTGCTGGTACAGTACAAATAGCCATCTATAAAGAATGACAAGAATTGCACCAGCATATAAATGTTGGTGTCATGCAGAAACCCTCTCTGAATAAAGCTCTTTCCACGACTTCATTTTCCGGATCTCCCATTTGCATTAGTGTAGCGTTTGCTAGCCTTAGTGGGCCCGTGGCCAGTGGGTGGGCACCTGGGTGGGCACAGGATTCTCATGGCTGGGCACGTGCCCACCCATGCCCACCCTTAGCTACGCCACTGCTTCATAAACGTTGCTGCAAGTTTAATATCCCAATGGTCTTTGAGGGAAGAAGAATAATTCACCACAGTTAGTGTTCTTTAGTAACTGACACTTTAAAAAGAGGTCTGACCTTTACTTCTGGCAATAATATTTGGCCTACTTACAGTTTGAGTCTCCGTAAGACTTTAAGCCTGATCAGATTCTTAACAATGTAAGTCACCAAAATGTTATTCAAACATGGATGGGCTAAAAATCCATGGTTTCTCTGGAGTTTAATGTTTACAACCTAAGCCCATTCCCTACAAAAAGTTATAGGCTATGTTTTTGGTTACCTAAGCAAGGAATTATGTATATTGCGGTTAGTTGACTGTGGTATGTCACAATCAGTGTTAATAAAGGGCATGTGGCTAGCAATTTCCTTTCCCTAAAATTAGCAGGATACCAGGAGGTTAACACCTATTGAGGCCTCACACTATAAAGCAAATTTGGGTAAACTATAATATATATATATATATATATATATATATATATATATATATATATATATATATATATATATTGCCACGTCAATGGATATGTGTTAGCTTATCCATTCATTCCTTACCTTGTTGCAGCAATTAGATCCTTATACATTAACAAAACAAATGGGAAAATGGATCACTGGGGAGCAGGAATTAGACTCAGGTACAATTTAATATACATATTTACACTACATTTAAATTAATTGCTGTGATAAAAGCATGGGCATGAAATTACATGAAGCAAGGCTCTTCTGGAAGAGCTGAGATACAGGCAGTGTGCAAGGAACAGTGGTTCGGTACAGTGTCACACAACCTCTCTGCAAAAAGAAAGAAGGACCATGATTAATTCTAATGCTGACATGCACAAGATGAAAAATGCTTTAAGCAGCCTGGTTCAGGTGAAGGCTGAGGGATAATTTGGATAAGTTGAGATAAAATTAATGTAGCTCTAGTGCAGGCCATATGGCGGCTGGGCGTAGGTGAAAGCAATTCCCAAAATTTGGCTAATTAGGAAATTTACGTTAAGTGGGCAGTAGCCAATATGGCGAAGGGCTGATGGAAAAGATTACTTATTCAAAAGCGAGGACATTGAGACACAAGAACAGTTGTAAGAATAAACTCTTACCTGATGTATTATAATTCCAGAATTAACCAGAATGGATGCTGCAGACTTCCAAGTTATATAGACTAGACAAGATAAACATCCTCATGCTGCTCTTGCCCTGGTGGAGATAAAAATCAAGCCTCAATACATGTTGCTTGTTGTCCAAGTGAGGACAAGGTAGATGAGTGGATGCTTTTGTTTGTGTCAAAGGTTACCAGGTGAAGCGAGAAACCCAACACAGGTTGTTGGCAGCATAGGGTCATGGTCTCCAGTCTCAGTTGCGAAGTAGAGTTTACCTGAAACGATCTGGCCCACAGCAGTAAAGTGCATGGATAAAATGTTTAAGGTCAGTACTTGGCTACTTGGGACCTCTCAGGTCTAGCGAAATAAATGAGAGCTACATTGGGTGTGCGGTTCCATTTCAGATTAGGAAGAACCCATCAAGTTCACTGATATGGAAGTTATAGTAAGTGCTACCTAAACGCTGATGCCCTAAATATGCTATTTGCTTGGAATTTTAATGCATTGCATGCCAAGGTATAAGAGTGTGATTAGTGGATGCTTGTGGATCCATATGGACCGCAGCTGCAATGATGAACACTGCTACCATATAGGTGTGCCAAAGGTTTTTATATAGAAATAATATTCGACAGAGAAGATAAGCACTTATGGAAGCAGTGTGAAATGCCCATAAGTTATAGAGGAGCTTCTGCTCCGGCGACCATTGGTAACCACATTTACACTACTGTGAAATACCAGGAATATGTTTGGGCACTCCATAAGAGAAAAGACAAAAGGGTAGTGGATGCAGAAATAAAAGATAAAATGTGATTGTGTGTAGAGCAAATGAAAGGTGTACAATTAGGAAAAGGGTGTAACACTGTTAGTGTCAGGGGGAGTTGGGACAGGTGAAAAAAGTACAAATGCACAAATTCAAGGATTAAATGGGTAATACTGAGCATGCCAGGAGACTACGTTGCAATAAGGTAGTTGGTCCAGGAATGGAAAAGAAAAAGTGTGAAAAAGGAATGATTTTAAGAAAGTCTAAACCTGTACCTGGCAGAGGTTGGCATGTAAGAAAGTGAGGTTGTGCTAAGTGGTTTGCCTGCAAAAGGTAGGTACCAGAGAACAAGATAGTGTTGTAAACTGGTACAAAGTATTTGGAGTAAGTAAGATTGGAGGGTCATGAGGATATGTGTTAGAAAAGGGGTTTTGTTGTAGGGAATTCAAGGTTTCCAAAAGAGGACATTCTTTATTTGATTAAAATAACAGTTCTGATAGATAGGAAGTTATCATTTTTTTATGAGTGCACTAAAAAATCCATTTTCACTTACTAACCCTATACCACTGACCAGTGATCTACAGGTCTAACACAGGGGCGTCATTTGGGGGGGCTGGGAGGTCAACTGCCCCCCTCAAGACTCAACTTGCCCCCCCAAGACCCAAGTTGCTCCCACCAAAAGCCTCAACTTGGCCCCCTCACCCCCAAGCCCCAAGAAGTAACAGCATGTTTTCTTTTTAAATGTACAATCATAAATATATAAAATTTCTCAGAAATATTATGTTTCTTGATCTTTGTCTGTCTACTAGCTACCAGTGAAGATGAGATAAAACATACAGTAGTGGGAGTATATAATTTTTGTTGAAATACCTTGCTCATGTGGCTTCAAAAACACATAAAATAGCTCAAAATAAAAAAAAAAAAACTCAGCTGATTAGGCTCGCTTCGCTGGCCAAACCGTCTTTGCCACCCCCACCCCCAACAAAAATCTGAAATGACGCCCCTGGTCTAACACTATGTCCTCTCAGCCATGAAGGAAAGCTAGAGCTAATAAAAGGGTGTAATCAGATGTATACCTTGCAATCATAAAGTTTGACTTTACCATCTATTTCCAAGTGACATTGCCTGCTTTTAATACTTACTGCATTTTTTCCCACTGCCTAATTACTGTCATCCCCTGCTCGCATTACTTCCAGCTGAGCAGGAATATATATATATATATATATATATATATATATATATATATATATATATATATATATATATATATAAAGATAAAATCCACGAAGGAAACGGAAACACTGGAGTGCTGTGAGGCCTTTCGACACTAGTCCTTTACTTAGCAGCGGGAAACGGAAACACTGGAGTGCTGCGAGGCCTTTTGACACTAGTCCTTTACTTAGCAGCTGCTAAGTAAAGGACTAGAGTCGAAAGGCCTCGCAGCACTCCAGTATTTCCGTTTCCTTCGTGGATTTTATCTTTATTTATATATTCATCACGTTCCATATTTTCGTGATTCAGTTATACATACATATATATGCAGAATCTACTGGTCACTTTTACCAGACACATATGTAATTCTAATAGCCACAATGCCCTCTTAACTTCGCTAATTCCTCGCGCTTTTTTAGATATGCTTGTAACTACGAAGCCGATATCCAAAGGGAAGAATGAAGAGCCTGTGACGGCCGGCCGCGGGAAGCGAACCCGAGTTACCTTAATCACAAGGAGGTCACGTTGCCGACCTGGCAACGTGACCTCCTTGTGATTAAGGTAACTCGGGTTCGCTTCCCGCGGCCGGCCGTCACAGGCTCTTCATTCTTCCCTTTGGATATCGGCTTCGTAGTTACAAGCATATCTAAAAAAGCGCGAGGAATTAGCGAAGTTAAGAGGGCATTGTGGCTATTAGAATTACATACATATATATATATATATATATATATATATATATATATATATATATATATATATGTATATATATATATATATATATATATATATATATATATATATGTATATATATATATATATATATATATATATATATATATATATATATATATATATATATATGTATGTATATATATATATATATATATATATATATATATAATATATATATATATTATATATATATACTGTATATATATATATATATATATATATATATATATATATATATATATATATATATATATATATAAGCATTAAGCTACCAAGGTCCTTTGATATATCCAACTGGCTCTACCTCGGAAATAATATATTTTCATATATGTTATCCGAAAGGAAATTTTTTCAGTTATATTATAATAAGTTCGTCGTCTCGTGGGCTCGAACCACAGAAGACAAGGACTCAGGACTACAGTAACGGCCATTAAACCACATGGCCGTATAGTTTAATGCGTGTCACTGTGTATAGTCCTGACTCCTGAGTTCTTGCCTTCCGTGGCTCGAGCTCACGAGACGACGAACTTATTATCAACTAAAAAAATTCCCTTTCGGATAACATTTATGAAAATATATTATTTCCGAGGTAGAGCGAATTGGAAATTGAAGGACGTTTGTCGCTTAATGCTTGTATATGAATCACGGTGATGTGATAAAATTCATTCATTCACACACACACACACACACACACACACACACACACACACACACACACACACATATATATATATATATATATATATATATATATATATATATATATATATATATACATACACGCGTGTGTGTATGTTTACGTGAGCGTCTGTAAGTGTACTTTTTTCTGAAGTATAGGCCTAGTTAGATATAACGCGAGAACGATACAGTTACGAATTTCTAAACTGGATTCTGGTCTAGGAATTCCCTGTCCATTCAAGCTTGTTAATTATCTGAACTATTGTATTGTCCTCTGCACATTCCGTTAGTCTTTTTGCAGTCGAGCATCAATTATATTTATTTCGTTACTGAGGCTCGTGCATCTACTTGAACTGTGCTGGTTACAGTTCCTTTGTTAAAGTCTCTATTTCTGGATTTTAATGGTCGTCAGATTTAGTTAGAGCCAGATGTCGTAACAGAATTACAATAATTAAGACTTCGGGGGACATATGGAAAGCAGGAGAAAAGGCGTCCCTGTAAACACTGCTAAGCCACAGCGCCGGCGCGCCGCTCACATGCCAATAAAGACATGCGAGCGGGGCTATGGAGCGCTATGTGATGCAGAGTTGCCAGTTGACGGGTCAGTGGAGTCTTTATAGCCGACTCATTTATAATGTAATCCTCTCCAGCTTTATTTCTTCCAACTGACAATTGTTTTTGATGCAAACGAACAAAAGACTAAAAGACACTCGAAGTAGTGATGGCATGCCATCGTTATGTTTAGCTTTGCTATCCAGGCAAAATGTGCTTCTGGTGTCTTCTCGGACAGTTAGTTAGCTCATCCAGTTTCGTGGTGGGCGGTTTTCCTGGGAACCATTCTCCGTCTGTAGTTGGAAGAGTGAACGAGCGACCAAACTTTAGTTTTCGGAGAAGAGGAAAGCAACTGAAGAATAATTTACTGATGTCATTAGCATCACTGTGGAGTGATATTAAATTTCACAAATTAACTAGCTCAAAATTGAATAGGCGGATAAACTTACATTCATGAAAATTGTCAAGGCTATTATTACTACACGTATTTTAACTCATTACGCTGCTGTGGAACGATATAAATGTGACTGAATGTGTTCGCTGACTTCCTCGCTCACGATAGGCTGCTATCACTCAGATAACTGGATCATTAGCATGATCATGTTCTTGAATTATCAAAAACTGGAATAGAAGGTCATAAAGGACTGTAACATGAGACTTTTTTGCAGACTTTCTTATTTTTGAAATACGGACGATTTGGAAATTAGATCCTTTACTGAACAACGAGACCTTAGCTTACTTACTTGTGACAGGAGACGCTGAAGGAAAATTGGTTCATAAAGAAAATAAACGCAATTAGAACTTCATAAACTGCTGAGTAACGCCAGAGACCAATGAAGCACTCGGTGAAAACTATATATCGTAAGTACTTTGGACTGTTAACGTTGCTATGTATTATTAGTAAATGATGTCAATTTCACATGCATGTCGCCCGTGTGTGTGTGTGTGTGTGTGTTTGTGAAAATTATAACAGATTCTCCTTCACTGATCAACCGCTGCTCAAAAGCCTCTCGACTAAAGTATACATAAGTATTCAGAAATCTGCCGAGACCCGCAGAAGCTACTGTAGGCTATATATAACGAAGCAAAATTTGCGCTACAGGTACCAAATCAGATATACTGTAAATAATCCGTGTTATTTACATTGATAAAACTTCCTAAAACTTCCCTACAAAGTCTTCGGCTCCGTGTTGTCCCGCTTTATCGTGCATTTCTCTTTAACTGTTAAGTTTCTCGAAATTTGCGTTGATCAAGATATATGAATGATAATACAACCAAATATACTAAAAATACGATGCTTATGGTCAATGATTGGAGTACGAAGACTAATGAACGGTACAAAAGAAAAAAAAAAAAAGAATGCTGTACAAAGAAGTGTGCGTCAACTGGTTTCGGACGTTTGATTTTATTGGTCGTATACGAGAAAATTTTGCATTTTTTGATAATCAGAGATGCTCAGATCGAACGCGGGATGTTGCCTTGCGTGGATTATCTTTGTGTATATATCACTTCACTTTCCAAAGGTGTAATCATACATACACACGTATATGTGTGTATATGTATGTATATATATATATATATATATATATATATATATATATATATGTGTGTGTGTGTGTGTGTGTGTGTGTGTGTGTGTGTGTGTGTGTGTGTGTGTGTGTGTGGAAAGTTATTGTTTAGAGGCCAAACTGTAGAGTGTTGACATTTCTGATGATGGAAGTGCGTGTCAACGTCTGTAGTTGTTTGATGAACTGGCTTTGAGTACAATTGGGGCTAAAACAAGGGTGTGGTTTGTTGACATGGCTGTTGCAATACCTTTGAGGTTGGAGTGATGTGAAGGGTCAGAGGAAGAACAATTCATGTGGTTTATGCAAGTGGAAAAGAACTAAAAGTAAAAGTGAGATTATGATTGACTGCTAAATGGGGACCAAGCAGATAGAACAGTTAATGTCAGGATGGACTGAGAGAGAGAATTGAAGCAGTAGATGCTTATCAGTATTTGGGAGTTAAGGTTTCGAATGATGTCGGGATAAGGGAAGATGTCAGTCACGTAAATGAAGCAAGACATATAGTAGGATATGCGCAAAAGAATGGGAGCAGGAATGCCATTGAAGCCAAAGTTGGAATTAATTCTCTGTTATAGAAGTGAAGGATGAATGTTGTTGCAAATGAAAGAAAAAACTAATAGTTGTAGGATAGATAATATTGTTTAGAGATGATTTGGTCATATATAAAGAATGAAGGATGATAGGTTGCTAATAGTGTATAAGAGGTGCAAAATAAGACGAGCAGGAAAAAGGTACTGCTGCTTTATTGGTGACCCAGGCGGTTTATATAGCGGCAGACTGACGTCGCGCCGCGGAATACAATGAGAACAAGGGTGACCTGAGGTCGATAATAATTAACAATAGATACAATGAATGAATACACTTTGAATTATGCAAATGGACAGAATTGAAGTTGCTGAATAAGTAGGCTATCTGTGTCGCGGGATCGCGACCCGGCAGTACCAATCCATTTATCACTTATAAATTCCCCTTCGATGATAATTCCCCATCAGGGATCAGGGATATTCCCGAGGTAGCATGAATTCGATATTAAGCAACATTTGTAGCTTCATGATTGTATATAAATCACGGTATGATAAAGAATTTCATAATAAGAACTGCGTGTTCCAAACATACCAATGAACTATCATGGCAGAGGTGGGTTAATGCTGAGGCAAAGTACAATTTCCCCGCTCACAACGGGTAAACAAGTAAAACAGACTCGGCATTGACTTATACCTCTCTTGATAGCTCAGTGGTAGAACGTCGACTGGAGTTGCTGGATAAGTACCTGTGTCGAGGGATCGCAACCCAGCAGTACTAATCCATTTATCACTTATAAATTCCCCTTCGGTGATAATTCCCTATCGGGGATATTCCAGAGGTAGCATGAATTTGATATTAAGCGACATTTATAGCCTCATGATTGTATATAAATCACGGGTGATAAAAAATTTCATAGTAAGAGCTGCGTATTCCAAAAGTACCAATGAACTATCATGGCGGAGGTGGGTTAATGCCGAGGCAAAGTACAATTTCCCTGTTCATGACTGGTAAACAAGTACAACAGACTCGGCAATGACTTATACCTGTCTTGTTAGCTTAGTGGTAGAACGTCGACTGGAGTTGCTGGACAAGTATCTGTGTCGAGGGATCGTGACCCAGCAGTACCAATCCATTTATCACTTATAAATTCCCCTTCTGTGATTATTCCCCATCGGGGATATTCCCGAGAAAGCGTGAATTTGATATTAAGCGACATTTGTAGCTTCATGATTGTATATAAATCACGGTATGATAAAAAATTTCATAATAAGAGCTGCGTGTTCCAAACATACCAATGAACTATCATGGCGTAGGCGGGTTAATGCCGAGGCAAAGTACAATTTCCCCGCTCACAACGGGTAAAGAAGTACAACAGACTCGGTATTGACTTATACCTCTCTTCATTTCTCAGTGGTAGAACGTCAACTGGAGTTGCTGGATAAGTATCTATGCCGAGGGATCGTGACCCGGCAGTACCAATCCATTTATCACTTATAAATTCCCCTTCGGTGATAATTCCCCATTGGGGATATTCCCGAGGTAGCGTGAATTTGATATTAAGCAACATTTGTAGCTTCATGATTGTATATAAATCACGGTGTGATAAAAAATTTCATATATATATATATATATATATATATATATATATATATATATATATATATTTGTAACAACCAGGGTGACCTTTTAACCTCTCGTTTATTCACACTTTTCTATCTACTCACCTTAGTATTAAAGCATTTATTGCTCTTTAAGCTGAAATGTATGTAAACAGTCTACTGGGCACTCGTTCACCAGCTAAATATATATTTTTAATAACCACATTGACCTTCCAACTTCTTAAGAGGTTAAGAGGTTTTCGCAGTTATTTTACCAGAATATATATATATATATATATATATATATATATATATATATATATATATATATATATATATATACAGTATATATATATATATATACATTATATATATACTGTATATATATTTGTGAATTTTCCCTCCAACTGGATAGGTTCTAAGTCTCCGGATGGAATAGGACTAGGATGGTCTGGCCTGAAGGGCGATATCAACAAACATCTAAGCAAAGGTCCAGTAAGGTCCAGATGGATTTTTTATTTTTATTACAAAATTAAACTATACAAAGTTAACAGATACACGAATTGAAAGGGGTGTTCGCCCATGTTCACATTGAACAACAAAAGGTAATATCTCCGAACAAAAGATGGGGATACAATTACTAACTTAATTGATCACACGGTCAGCAACAAGGTACACAAATTCCCATATGAAGATGTTGACTAATTTTGTGGTAAATCCATGACATCTGCGTAAAATTAAGCAACGCCAGCCCACGGATGGCTGAAATATAACAAGATTACAAATGAGCACTTCATGCACGCTTTAATGCAATGATATTACTTGGCTGGGGAAGTGACGACACAGAATAAATGCACCTTACTTCTGTAGTCCCCCCCAAGAAAGACATACATCGCCTCTCAGCATGCCTCATCATCACTTTGTACCCCATTCAAAACCTCTACATTGGTTAATTTATCAAGAATTGCATTTGAATCATTGAAAAGAGAGTCCTTCTAACACTCAACACACTGCTTATATAGGCAATCTGCCTGGCATGAATACTTATTGAGCACATTTACAGACAGATGAGAACTACAAACTCTGCCACCAGCTTCTCCCTTCTGCTCCCATATCCTGAACATTGTGAAGGATTTTCGAGAAAAAACGGAAGCAATTTTTTCACGACATTCTCCAAACCATAAATTCTGGCCGAATAGGACAGCAATATGAAGGTTAGACAGATGAAGCTCAAGATCTGAGGCTCGTTGTGGCCTGCACTCAACTATTCAAACGCAAGAGTAATCACTCTCAGAAAAGTTACTTACACCTAATTCATGTCATACAAAGGGGTTTACATGACATCACATAACACAAATACACTTGTGCACTGCTTCTCGGCAGCACAAATCAACAAAACCGATAACACTCATTTCCTGTCTCTTCAAGTCCTCTCTAACATCGCTGCACCCTCCAGAAAGTCTTATCTTTGGGTTTTACACTATATATCATCATCCTTAACCCATTCCTGCATTTTCAGTCTTTGGGATACCACAGCCTCCTCTTTGGTCTCGCCCACTCACTTCTATCAATGTTTAATTGTTCAGCACATTCGCTAAACTGATCCATTTCGCTCTGTGCAAGTTCATTATTCTCGTGAGAATCTACACTTTCTCCTTGCTCAGCTCCTACACTCTGTGCCGTGTCCTCTTTCCCATTCACTTTGTCGATGTGCTCCTCAGCTTCTTCTTCATCATTTTCTTCATCTTCACTATGTTTGTACACACCCATTTCAAGGAGTACAATATGTTCAACTGCTCGCAGAGTTTCTTCCCCTTCATAGAGTACACTAACTGAACGTATGACAACATCATCATCTGGATAGACTGCAACAATTCTACCCAGTGGCCAGAAACTCCGTTTTCTTTGGTCAAGTTCCACCAACACAATGTCTCCAGCACTCAGTGACATCTTAGTTCCCACTTGGAAGTCATTTCTCTCCTGCGGTGAACTCAAGTATACTCCATGTGCCACCGATGCCGATACATTTGCAGGGTGTCAGTGAGGCGGAAGTACTGATACCGCATCTGCTTCGTCGTCAGAATGTGATACATATCCTCATGCAGGACAATAGGAGGCATTAAATGGATCATGGATCCTCAGATTAGATGAGAGGGAGTAAGAATTTCGTTCTGGCGGCCATCACCCATATACATAGAGGCCTATTATTTATTAATGCTTCTGTCTCTTTGACTAACATACTGATCTGCTGCTCGTTGAGGATTTTGCGCCTAAATGATGCTTCGAGAGTGCGTTTCACAACCCTGATTAGACACTCAAAGAATCCTCCCTTCATGATGATCGTGGAGTCTGGAACTTCCACTGCATCCTATGCTCACGCAGGAACAGTTGAGTTTCGTCTTCATTGTAGATGTCCTGTAGGAATGTACTGGCAATGCGGAATGTCTGGTGATTGTCGCTGTAGACACCACAGGGCATCCCATGCGTCACAGCGAGTCTCCAGAACATCAAGATAGAGGTGGCAGCATCGAGGGTCAAATAGTAATCTAAGTACACGGCTCAGCTGCTCATGCAAGTTGCTAACAAGACGTAGCCTATTCCTCCTTCTACCAGATAGGATGGGTGTGGTTGAGGCCAAAGCAGGCAAATGGACACGATATCTGTATTCACCCAATGGGGAGCGGCGGGGGAGGTGGATGGTGCAGAGGGGACTTGAGGGCTTTAATACAAGCTACACAACTGCCTACCACCTTTTCCACCAAACATCTCAGTCCTGGACACCAACATTCCTGGAGAAAAATAGCTATTAGTGAATTCACACCTCAATGCATGTTTAACATGCAAGTGTCTCAGGTATGACTGTACTAATTTCTCTTTTGCAGGTAACAAGATTAAATGATGTCTATTCCCTACAGCATTCTTTATTCTATTTCTTGAATAAATAATTCCATCAATCAAAACTAACCCTAACTGGTTAACAAAATTACTGATATTACTGGACACTTTGGATCCCTTTTCCAAATAACTATAAACTGGAGGCAAATAATACCTTTGTTCCAAATGAACAAGTTTCAAAAATGGTTTAGCATTACTTTTTAAGAACTTCAATACATTTTTCATTGTACCCAGCAAAAAGCTAAATTCAACAACACTCCATTATAGGCCAGGTGTCTGCTGTTTGTATCATGCCTGCAACTTGCTTACTAGCCTGGCTTTGTGAGGCTTCATCTAGTATCTGTCGGGGATCAACAGGACTTTCACCATGAAGAAACTGGGGTCCTTTGTGCCACAACTGGCAGACTGTCAGCTCTCTCAAACTAGTCCCTCGGGACAGAAGATTGGCTGGATTACTCTTGGTTAGCACATGCTTCAGAATCATCCCATGCTCCTGTAAAATAGAGTTAGCTTCTCCTACCCTATTAGCAATAAACACATTCCTATTCTCTTCTTTGCTATTTACCCAGGCTAGGTGACCTTACTGTTGGTCCAAATTACAACTGTACTGAGTTTTAATAAATTCTTCAAATTTCTAGCTAACCTAATTCCTAACAACAGGGCTAATAACTATAATTCAAGTATGGTCAGTCGTAGTTGTTTCCCAGGGGTTACTCTCATTTTACTAGTCAACAGGTTAGTTTCTCCATTACTTCTCCTGACATAGGCTACTGGCCCATATGCCTTACTTGAGGTGTGGGGCTTCAAGAAAAGTCAGGAGTGAAAGACTGATTCTTTATTATTCTCGACAGGTGTTTATAAGACAAAAGGCAGACGGAAAGGTAGTGGGCAACCCAAGGCCCCCACTGCGTCCATACGCGATTTGTGTTTTCTGACAGGCATAAAAATATGTACAACATTTGTCACATGGCATATATATAAAAGGTAGATATACATATCAGCAGAAAGGCCATACAATGATGCATAAGATAAGGTAAACAAAGAATCTGAAATAAAGACAGGTAAAATACATGACGTTATTAATGTACATCTGAAAGGGAGAAACACAAGGAAAGAGAGGCACGATTTGTCACCCTTACAAATACTCCCCCCCCAAGACAATAATTAGAGGAGCAATTATTGGATGAATCAATATTAGTCATAGAGGCACTGAGGCAGTCGGAGTGGGTCCCTGCTCCTGGAGAACTGTGGGCGTGGGGTGGAGCTGACACCTGGGGACGGCTGAGGGGACTCTGGGTTGCCTGCCTACTTCTTCACAAACTTTGCTTTCTAACAGGCATGCGGGTTTCAGCCTGTCGATGGTGATCCAGTCCTCCTGCCCTTGGATGTCGAGGAGGAATGCTTTGCTGGCCCGCCTGATGACTCGGTGGGGCCTCCTGTAGGGCCTGTTCAAGGGTGGGCAGCAAGCATCCACCCTGATGAAGACGTAGGCACAGGAATGTAAAGTGGGTGGGCTGCAGGTGATGGGTCTGTCGGTGGGTCTTGTGGCAGGGCGCGAACCTCTGTGCAAAATCCCTCAACTTCTGGAGGTGGGTGTTGGCACCGTCGGCCGACGGCGGGAAGAATTCTGCAGGTACGGCCAGTGTTTCTCCGTAGGCTTTCTCAGCAGGGGAAGCATTGCCATTTGCTTTTGGTGCAGCGCGGAGCCCAGCAGGACCCAGGGCAGCTGTTCCTTCCACCTCTCATCGGTGCAGCATGCCATGAGAGCTGCTTTAAGAGAGCGGTGCGCCCGCTCAACCATGCCGTTCGCTGCAGGGTTGTATGTCATTGTGTTGTGTAGAGTTGTACCAATCAGGCGTGCCAAGGAGACCCAGAGCTCTGACAGGAAGGCAGGTCCCCTGTCTGCAGTGATGCTGTCTGGCACTCCGAAGCAGCTTATCCAACTGGAGAGGAGGTCCTCTGTGCATGATGTTGTTGATGCTCATCCATGGGGGTTGCTTTGGGCCAGCAGGTGGAGCTGTCTATGATCGTCAGGAGGTATCTGGCTCCCCACTGACTGTGGAAAGGGCCCTACGACGTTGATGTGGATGTGGTCGAACCGCCGACGAGGCTGGGGAAAATCACATAATCCCGGATTCAGTGTGCCGGGATGTTTTGCTCGTCTGGCACAGGATGCAGCCCCTTGCCCACTGGCGGATGTCCATGATGATGCCGTGCCAGACAAACTTGTCAGTCATGAGGTGTGCTGTTGTGCATCCCGATGGATGGGAGAGACAGTGGACAATGTTGAACACTTGTTTTTTCCTCGATGCAGGCACCAGGGGCGTGGGCGGCCTGTGCTGGTGTCACAGAGGAGAGTTGTGTCCGAGTTTGCTAAGGGCACGTCTTCCCATTTGAGAGCCATCACTGCTGTCCTGTAGTCCGCCGTCTCTGGATCCGCTGCTTGTTCCTTCGCGAGGTCTTCGTAGTCAATGCTGAGGTGAAGGGAATTGATCTCTATTCTTGACAGAGCGTTGGCCACTGGGTTTTTCTTACTAGGGACGTAGTTGATGGTGCAACCGAACTCGGAGATAGCGGTCAGGTGCCACTGTTGCCTTGCAGACCAGGCGTCCCCTTGTTTTGCAAATGCATGCACCAAGGGTTTGTGGTCTGTTAGGATTGTGAATTGGGTTCCCTCCAGCAGGTACTTGAAGTGCCTCACAGCCTGGTAGATAGCCAGCAGCTGTCTGTAGAAGGCGCTGTAGCGGGTCTCCGCTGGCGAAAACTTGCGGCTGAAGAAGGCCAAGGGCTGGGGCATGCTGTTCACCAGTTGCTTGAGTACTGCACCACAGGCGACGTTGCTGGCGTCCGTTGTCAATCTGAGGGCAGTGGCGGAGTTGTGGTGAATTAAGTTGGTGGCACTGGAGGGGGCCCTATTCGTCAGGATAAATGCCTACTGCTGCAGAGCTTCCCATGTTAGTGTTTTCGCTTTCCCCTTCAGAACTGACGTCAGGGGGTACATGATGTGGGAAACATCTGGGATGAAGTGCTGGTAGTAGTTTATCATCCCAAGAAACTCCTGAAGGGTCTTGATGGTTTGGGTTTCCGGGAAATTTTCTATAGCTTTTACTTTAGAGGCGGTGGGGCGCACTCCTGTTGGGGAAATCTCGTGGCCCCGGAAGTCTACTTTTTCTTTCCCGAAGATGCACTTGTCAAACCTGACAACTAATCCACTGTCCTGCAGGCGTTTCACATCACCGTGGATGTGGCGAAGATGTTCCTCTGGGGACCTGGAAAAAATGAGGATGTCTTTGACGTAGCAGATGCAGAAGGGCAGATCTCCCAAGATGGTATCCATCAGGCACTGGAAAGTGGCGCCTGCGTTCCTGAGACCGAAGGTGGAATAGGAAAATGTGTATCTTCCGAAGGATGTGATGATGGCAGTCTTTGAGACATCGTCGGGATGTACCAGGACTTGGAAGTACGACTTCAGTAGATCCATCTTGGAGAAAATTTTGGCTATGTGGAAGGCACCTGTCAGGTCTTGAATGTTAGTGATTTTTTGTGATAGGGTAGTGGTCTGGTGTTGTTACCAAATTCAGGTGCCAATAGTCCCCGCAGGGCCTCCATGAACCATCAGATTTCTTTACCATGTGGAGAGAGGACACCCACGGACCTCATGCCTTTTTACAGACGCCCATGCGTTCCATTTCTGCGAAGGCCCATTTGATGTCTTGTAACTTCTGGGGGGACAGACGTTGGAACTTGGCATGGGTTGGTGGGCCCATCATGGTAATGTGGTGGAAGATGCCATGCTTTGCCGAAGCCCCAGGTGACTGGCGTAGTTCTGGTTTGAACCCATCCAGGAACTCCTGTAGGAGGGACTAGTAGCTGTTAGGGGCTGTGGAGCAGATGGAGGGCATCCCGGGTCCGGTGGAGAGCTGACGAGAATGGCACATCCCTATGTCGAGGAGGCGTTGTCAGGCGATGTCGACTAGAAGTCCGTGGTGCCCTAGGAAATCCGTACCAAGCAGAGGGAACTTAACATCCGCTATGACAAAAGGCCAGTGGTACCTGCGCCCCAGGATTGAGATATCCCGGGTTATTGTGTCATAAGTGCAGATGGGAGTTCCGTTTGCTGCTATGAGGGAGGGTAGTGAGTCAGGTATTTTTTCTAAACCTTCCCTGGATGGCGGGAAAACCAACTGCATTGCCCCCACATCAACCAGCAGGCGGCATTTGGAGATCTTGTCTTTGATGAAAAACCCTGCTGGGTGGTGGTAGTTGGGTTTCGCGGCCACAGCTGTTATTTGTGGCTGCCTTTGTCGTTTTTTGTGAAAGGACAAGGAGGCCTGCAGGTTCTGGCATTGGTCCCGAACTTTTTATGGTAGAAACACCACACTGGGTTTGGCCATGTCATGTGCTCTCTGAATGGCGGTCTCTTCTTATAAACGGCGTTGATGTCCTCATCGTCATCGCCATCCTCCTCCAGCAGGTTGCAGGCTCCCAGGGCAGTGGCCGCGAGGGCGGCGGTGTGTGTCAAGGCCTTGGTGGCCTCTTATAGTTTCTGGGCGCGTCGACTAAGGCATCCATGTCCATGTTCTCTGCGTCCCTTATCTGGCAACAAACTTCCTACGGGAGGCGCCGAAGGCAGATTGCTTTTGTCAGGTCAATTGTTCTTTTCCTCCCGTTCTCTTCGCGACCTGGGAGTGTTAGTAACCCTCGCTGTTGGTCCCAGGCTTCCCTGGGTGATGCATCTCCGAGGTGCTGGGATAACAGGTCGAATGCGCGCTGCACTCTCTCAGACACGGGCATGGAGTATGAATTCAGCAGTTTGTTTTTTAAGTCTGTGTATGTGACTTTGTCTGGTTGCACGGCCAGCCAGGGGGAGATTCTATTGAATACTTCTTCTGGGAGCACTGTCATGACTATGTCTGATTTTTTAGCATTGTCTGAGATGCGCACCATGCAAAATGCATGTCTGCGCACGGAACCATGATGCCGTGTTTTGGCGAGAGAACGGGGGAAGTTTGACCGTGCCTGGCTTTGTTGGTGATACCATCGTGCAGACAATGCTCACGGGTTCGCATTGAGGTTCTGCTTCTGACATCTTGACTTCTCACGCGCTAAAATGCGGAAAATGCACCGTATTGAGTCAGTTAGTGGTACTGATTTGTTTGAGAGGTCGAATGAAGTGCCAAAACATGCCCTTTTGGGTATGCCGTTTTTAGCCTGTTAATGGCACGGTTTCTGCCAGGTAGGGTGCTATCAGAGACCTAAACTTTACGCTGTAATTAGTCTGCTACAGGCTTTCTGATGGTAGGGTGCGGCCATAGTTAGTCCGTTAGTGGCAGGGCCAAAACTGCGCTACCTGTCTCTGACCCGGGGTCACCAGTGTGAGGCTTCAAGAAAAGTCAGGTGTGAAAGACTGATTCTTTATTATTCTTGACAGGTGTTTATAAGACAAACAGCGGACGGAAAGGTAGCAGGCAACCCAAGGCCCCCTGTGTTTTCTGACAAGCATAAAAATATGTACAACATTTGTTACATGGCATATAAAAGGTAGATATACATATCGGTAGAAAGGCCATACAATGATGCATAAGATAAGGTACACAAAGAATCTGAAATAAAGACAGGTAAAATACATGACGCGATTAATGTACATCTGAAAAGAGAAACACAAGGAAAGAGAGAGGCACGATTTGTCGCCCTTACAGAGGCATCAGTAAGGACATGAATTTCTGACTCGCCTAACAAAATTCCTCTCTTAAATTTTAACTTATGCACATTGACAAAATTCCTCTAAGATTTTCATAGCCTCTTTCTGATTTTCTGTGTCCAGAACATCATCCCATCCTATACCTTCTTCCCATAGTTTCTGTAAAAACAACTTTCCTCGAACACATATTTGACTTATCAACCCTAATGGATCAAAATTAGAGATCATCAAAGAAAGGATCCTACGTTTTGTGGGAACCCAGTCACTAGGTAATTCTTCCGTTCCCTTAAATTTCAAGCTCATCTGATCACTACTCCTATCCCATAACAGTCCTAATACAGAAAGCTCAGTAAGATCTTCAACTCCCACTCTCTGATCAAAACCGAGGCTATTACTTGCCCACCCTCTTAATGGCATCTTAATTTCATCCAAAAGTTGTTTGACCTGTTAAGCGTCACCCAAGTAATAATACGTTTACCATGATCTTCAAGACTTAAAATGCACATGTCAAGCCGTCAGTCCAGTAATAATATGTTTACTCGTATAGAAAGTGTAGGAACATCATTTGGCAACACTCAGCACATGTAAGCTGTAAACGGAAACTCATTTGCTCCCTGGCAATGTTTTCCTGGGGGTCGCTTGATGCTAGAAAGCTGGTAACTAGTTTTCTTTCAGTGCGCTTCGGGCGTGTATGAAGAGAAGGCGATTTTTCTCTTCTTTCACAATGAGTTTCCTAAAGAGGAGGCATATTTTTTTTCAGGTGAGATCAGTCAAATACTAGACGAGGAGTCTGATATTGATAACCTATTTGATGATGAGAGCTCTAGTTCTGAATCCTCCAGTGATGAGGATATTGAAGGAACGAACTTTTCTTCTGATAGCGAGAGTGAGGATGACTTTTCATTGCCAAGTGACTGGATGACAAGAGAGAGAGAGATTCCTTTGGTTTTGTTGCTGATCCCAGTGTGAAAAAAGAAAGACCTGTTTCCTTGCACAGGCCCCGACGACTTGCAGCGAAAAATTCGCGGCTAATTGGCAGGCACCTTCCTTATTATTGTCCACCTACAGATAAAAAAGAAGAGGCCACAAAGGACCTGTGCTTGTAAAGTCATCTGCAAAGTCATCTGTGAAGTCTCTGCTGAATGTGTTGTTTGTAAAGTCTCTGCTGAGCAAGTTTTCTTCGCCTCTAAAATTATTCACGCCTAACGTGCCAGGTCACGCAAATTCAATCATTTAAACTATGTATATAATTGTTTACCTGTTGTCAATTGTGTCTCGTGTATTTCTTCTTTCACAGTCATCAAGATTGTATTCAATTTCAGTTCTGTCTATTTTCACATTGTAAAGTGTACTCGTTTGCTATATTTATCGTTAATTATTATCGACCTCAGGTCACTTATGCTCCCATTGTATTCCGCGACACGACGTCAGTCTGCCGCTATATAAACTGCCTGGATCATGAATAAAGCAGCAGTACTCTTTTACCTGCTCGTTTTTTTTTTGCACCTCTTAAAGTGGTGACCCCAGAGTGGTTCCCGGAGCCATTGGCGGCCCATATGACGACTAAGTCTTGGCTCCAGGAACTTACTCACGCCCTTAGTGGACTAATTACGGCTCTTTAACCAGCGTTTGGGCGTGCTGACTCTCGTCGGCAAAATCACCAGCGTCATTAGCGGACTCACACGGCGCGCTTCCAAGTGTGTTTTGACGAGAGTACCCCACTCCAGTTAAGAGGGCAAAGAGCAAGCATGGACGCGGACATCCCCTCCCTTGTGCAGTTAACCGCTAACCTCGCGGATTTGGATGTCTACCTCCCTCCCATATCACCCGCACCCGCCCCCACGCCGAGGCTTTCACACTCTTCCACACCCCTGCCTGCGCCCCGCACTCTCCCCTGCCTGGCAGGGCAACCAAGGGCTGCCCTGTCCATAAAACTGCCGCCGTTCACGCAGGGGAACCCATCAGCATGGCTGTACAGGGTCGAGAGCCAGTTCAGGCTGGCGGAACTCAACGATGAGGTGCTGCAGGCAGACACAGTACTCAACGCCCTGCCGGAGGAGATCTACAGGAAGCTCGTCCCGTGGGTGTCCGCCGCACGCCCTCTCAGCTACCACCTCCTGAAGAAGTCCCTCCTCGAGACATGCTCCCTGCCGGTCGCCGAGCGAGCCGCCCGCGCCCTCGACCTCGCCGTCAGCCCGCAGCAGGATCAGAGCATCATGGAGTCATGGGGCATGATTCAGGACCTCCTCACCCTCCCAGACACCGACGGCAGTGGAAAACAACACGGAATAAGTTTGTTGCGGGAGCTCCTCCTTCGTCAGCTCCTCCCGGAGGTCCACACTCAAATCCCTGAGCCCTACGCCATGCCCCTCGAGGTCCTGATCTGCACAGCGCAGCACCTGATGGACTCCGTGAAGGCAACGAAGCGGGTACCAGCGCCCACACTACCAGTCAGCACCGTCCAGCAGGAGGAAGGCGCAGAGCAGGAGGTCAACGTCATCACCAGGAGGCGCCCAGCGCACCACAACAGGTGGAATTCCCCAGGTCTTTGCCACTACCACAGACGGTTTGGCAAGGATGCCCGGAACTGCCTGCCACCCTGTTCATTCGCCCGTTCAAAAAATGGGGGAGGCAGCGGCCAGCAGGACAGGCCGCCATGGCAGCAGAAGAACCCAGGGGCCCAGAACCAGTAGGCTTCTATGTCCGCAACACTGTCTCCGGCAGGATGATGCTGGTCGACAAGGGGGCCGTTAGATCAATCTTCCCGGCATCCAGAGAGGACCTCAAGCTAGAACCAAACCCGGCTGCCTCCCTGACGGCCACCAACTGGTCCCCCATCCTCACCTACGGCACCAGGCTCCTGTCAATCTCCATCCTTGGCCGGAAGTATTCCTGGGACTTCGTCGCTGCGGACGTAAGGACCCCACTCCTGGGTGCGGATTTTCTTGCCCACTTCGAGCTGGCAGTTGACGTCGGTCGGAAGCGCCTCCTCGACACTGACTCCTGCCAGTCCCTCCCGTTGGCAACGGGACCCAAGGTGCTCACCATCTGCTCCACCGCCCCCCACCAGTACTCACAGCTGTTAACGGAGTTCCTGGACGTGTTCAAGCCCGAGCTCCGCCAAGTCCCGGGGGCCCCAGCCAAACATGGCATCTACCATCACGTAAAAACAAAGGACCCCCCTGCACACGCGAGGTTCTGGAGGCTTCCCCCGTGGCACCTTCAGGAGGCCAAGAATGCATTCGCCGAAATGGAGCAGATGGGAATCTGCAAGAAGGCCTCCAGCCCGTGGGCCTCCCCCCTCCACATGGTGCAGAAACCAGACGGCTCCTGGAGCCTGCGGCGACTACAGGCAGCTTAACCTCGCAATGGAACCTGGCCATTACCCCCTGCCGAACATGCAAGACCTCACAGCTTCCTTTCACGGGGCCAAAATATTCACTAAGTTGGATCTCTTGAAATCCTAAATTATTTTCAGGTACCAGTCGCGCCAGAGGACATACCAAAGACCGCCATCATCACGCCTTTTGGGTCCTACATGTTCGCTTTCTCCACCTTCGGCCTGAGGAACGCCGGGGCGACTTTCCAGCGGCTCATGGACAGCATCCTGGGGGACCTGAAGTTCTGCGTCTGCTACGCAGATGATATCCTTATATTTTCCAGCTCCCACAAGGAGCACCAGAAACACATCCAGGCAGTCCTGCAGCACCTGCAGGAGAATGGTCTCGTCGTACGCTTCGACAAATGCACCTTCGGTGTCCAAAAAGCCAACTTCCGGGGCCACGAGGTATCCGCGGATGGTGTCCGCCCGCTCACATCCAAAGGTGCAGCCATCACCAGGTTCCCCATCCCCACCTCTGTCAAGGCCGTCCAGGAGTTCCTCGGGATGGTGAACTACTACAGGCGGTTCATCCCCGGGATCGCGCACACCACAGCCCCCCTGACAGAAACTCTGAAAGGCCAACCAAAGTCCTTGTTGTGGGGACCCAGCCAGCAGCAGGCCTTCCCCTGACGAAGGCCGCCCTCACCGAGGCAACCACCTTGGCCCACCAGGATCCCAGCGCCCCCCCTCGAGCTGACGACGGACGCCAGTAACATCGCCTTTCGTGCTGTCCTGGAGCAGGTCATCAATGGCGCCCCCCAGCCCATCACCTTCTTCAGCAAGAAGTTCAACCCCGCAGAGGCCCGCCACAGCACCTTCTACAGGGAACTGTGCGCAGCGTACCGTGCAGTCCGGCACTTCAAGTTCCTCCTGGAGGGCACACCCTTCACAATCTACACGGACCACCAGCCGCTGGTACATGCCTTCACCAAGCAGGGGGACACATGGTCTTCCAGGCAGCAGCGGCATCTCTCGGCCATCGCCGAGTTCACCTGCTCCATCAAGTACCTCCCTGGCAGGAAGAACCCTGTGGCAGACGCCCTCTCCGGAGTCAAGCTAAACGCGGTGCAGCTCGGGATCAACTACAAAGACCTTGCCAGGGAGCAGACCGCCGACCCAGAGACCCCAGCCTACCGCACCGCCATCACGTCCCTGAAGTGGAGGGACGTGCCCCTCGCCCCCGGGGCCCAAGTCTCCTCCGCAACGTCAGTACCGCCCAGCCCCGCCCCCTGGTGCCAGCCTCCCACCGCTGCCAGGTATTCGACGTCATCCACGGCCTCTCACACCCCTCCGGCAGGACAACAGCCAAGCTGCTGTCAGAGAAGTTCGTCTGACGCGGAGTGCAGAAAGACGCGAGGACCTGGGCGAGGCAGTGTCTGCAGTGCCAAACCAGCAAGGTGGGACGTCACACCGAGTCCGGGGTAGGCGAGTTCCCGCAACCAGAGCAGTGCTTTAGTCACATTCACATCGATGTCGTTGGGCCCCTTCTCCCATCAGGCGGGTCCAGATATCTCCTGACGGTGGTAGACCGCTCAACGAGATGGCCTGAAGCCACGCCAATGCAAGAAGCCACTGCCAGCGCTTCTGCCGAGGCCCTGCTCTCCAGTTGGATCAGCCGCTTCGGCGTCCCAGACCACATCACAACTGACAGGGGTCCCACCTTCCTGTCCGAATTGTGGTCCGCCCTGGCTCAGCTACTGGGGACGGCACATCACACCACCATGGCCTACAACCCAGCGGCCAATGGCTTGGTCGAGCGGTTTCACAGGTCCCTGAAGGCGTCCCTGAAGGCGTCCCTTATGGCCCACTGCAACGCCGATGACTGGAAGTACCAACTGCCGAGGGTCCTCCTCAGGTTGAGAACCGCCCCCAGGGCCGACGGCGCCCCGTCCACAGCTGAGAAAACCTACGGTGAGTCCCTTGTGGTCCCAGGCGAGCTTGTGACAGAGGATTGCCACAACCCACCGGTCCAGAGGCTTTGCGACATAGTTGGCAAGTTCGCCCCCTGCAAGCAGATATACACTGACAGGTGGGCCACCTTCACGTCGCCAGGGCTGGCCTCCACCACCCACGTCTTCGTCAGGGATGACGCCGTCCGCCTGCCACTGATCAGGCCCTACAGGGGACCCTCCCGCATGCTGGAGCGGAACAACAAGGTGTTCCTGCTCGCACTTCACGAGAGGAACGACTGGGTGTCAATAGACTGGGTTAAGCCCGCCCTCCTGGAGGAGGACACAGACGTCACCGCATCGCACCCTCCACCTGGTCAGCCTTCGCCGCAGCTGGGCCCTCGTAAGAAGCAGGCACACAGCCGCCCCCGAAAAAGCCCGCCCACACCCACAGTCAGGCACTCCCACACATAGGGCGTTCCCCCGATGTCCTCATGCAGCCATGGCACCCTTCAGCGCCCCAGCAGATACGCCGACTAATCAGACGTTACCCACGTCTTGGCAGGGGAGTATTTGTAAAGTCATCTGTAAAGTCATTTGTGAAGTCTCTGCTGAACGTGTTGTTTGCAAAGTCTCTGCTGAACAAGTTTTCTGTGGAGACGTCCCATTTTCTTTGCCTCTACAATTAGTCATGCCTAACGTGCCAGGTCACGCAAATTCAATAATTTAAAATTATGTATATAATTGTTTACCTGTTGTCAATTGTGTATCGTGTATTTCTTCTTTCACAGGCATCAAGATTGTATTCAATTTCAGTTCTGTCTATTTTCACATTGTAAAGTGTACTCGTTCGCTGTATTTATTGTTAATTATTATCGACCTCAGGTCACTTATGCTCCCATTGTATTCCGCGACACGACGTCAGTCTGCCGCTATATAAACCGCCTGGATCATGAATAAAGCAGCAGTACTCTTTTACCTGCTCGTTTTTTTTGCACCTCTTAAATGCTCAGTGCCATAAGAACAACATAAGAAGGGATAGCTCATATTGGTGTAAGGAGTGTGAAGTAGAATTGTGTGTAGCCCCTTGCTTTAGAGATTGGCATATGAAAGAATAATAGTGCATGTATGTATAACATTTTTCATTCAGTATTATGTAGTCTTTTGAAATAAAATAATAGTAGTATTAATTGCTTTTAATCCCATCATTTAATAAATATTCCTGTACTTAACTACAAGTATGAATTATATGCATGAAAATGAATGTTAACTTTAAAAAACTATCATCAGTGAAATGACGCTAACTACAAAAAAAGCTTGATGGGTACGTTAGCAGTGAGGTCGTCCGAGGGGGGACACTTAACAGGTTGTCATATAATTATCCCACATTTCTTCCTTAGTAGCAATAGTGGCAATGTAGTTTTCGAGATAGAACGAATTAACTAATTCTTCCCTCCCGGCTCCCCGAAAGTGAGTCTGAAGGACTTGTTGAAGGTGATAAGGACTTGTGATTCCAAATATCCCGACCCTGAAAGCAAATGTAGCCGCGTGTGTCGGCACCTTGTACCACAGGAATCGAGCATACTTGGTATCCTGTGGATCAAGGAGGACTCGATGGAAGGCTTTAGTATGTGAGCAATCAGTGCATACGGATTTACTCTAAACTTTGACAACACACTGTATAATAATTCGCCTAAACTGGGACCTGGATATAAGCAATCATTTAAGGAGATTCCTCCCTTCGACTTGGAGGAGGCATTAAACACAATCCTAAGGGGAGTGGTAGAGCGCTCTTTCCTAACGCCAAAATGAGGCATATAGTAGCCTTCTATTCTCAAGTTGGGGACTTCTTCTATCAACCCAGTCTTGAGATAAGTCTGAAGGACCTGCTCGTAACCAGTTCGATGACTAGTATCTCTCTCAAACTTCAATTCTAAGGCATTTAATTGTGCACTGGCATTACAGTAATTAACACTTGGATGTTGTTCATTCTCTGACATGGAAAACTGCTCTTGGGACTAATACCAATCGTACCAAGTCACCATCATTCATCAACATCATGGGTCATTTCTACCATTCGACAGACATGCAAGGCTTTTACAACAGTCGTCTCAACTCCCTGAAGTGCCCACTGAGGGACCTTCCCATACGGGGATACCCTTTGATGAATTACAAAAAGGCTGACCCCATCATACTTGTCCATACTAATGAACGTGATTAAAATAGTCGGTGCCAATTAGCACATTTACAGCTTTCAATATGTCATCACGAACTTCCTTGTCCGCCATCTTGTACCCCTGGTTCTGCAAATGGTGTTTTATGGTAACTAAACCCATGTTGTAGATGGGCATGTTCACATCTTCATGCACTATCAATTTTGCCCTTATTACTCTGTTTCCCATCTTAATTTTACTTGAAACCAAATCATATTACCCACTAATGACATTAGACCCAAATGGTGCAATATTAAGAGAGACTCTCTTTACTACTGCAACTTTAATTTCTGGGCTAACTGACTTGAAACAAAGCTACATTGACTCCCGGCGTCCAAAAACATACAAAATTCCAGAAAAGGTGGTAGGTGTGTGGTTAAGTTCTTGTTATGAAACAATAAAATAAAAAGTTTCAACGTATATAAAATAACTTCTATGAGGCATACAAGGATGTATACTAGGGTATACAAAGTTCCAGAAAAGGTGGTGGGTGTATGGTTAAGTTCTTGTTGTGAAACAACAAAATAAAAATTTTCAAAGTATATGAAAAAAACTTTTATGAGACATACGAGGATGTAAAAAAAATCAACAGAGGTGTAATGTGAAGGATGCTATGGATGGATGCATGGTTTGGAAGGAAAAGAATAAAAACAATTAAACCTCTTAATGATTGGAGTGAAACAAGTTTTAGAATACAGGAGTGTTTAATTCAGTCTAAAATGGGTAAACCGAGATATATCTTTCTCTCCAAATGCCCCGAGTTTGTGCGTGAGGTGCAGCATCCGCCAAAATTAGTGTCATTTATTTATTTCTTCTACTACGACAAAACGTACTTTGTTAGACTCTAAATGGTAGGTACACACAAGGTCGCTTACACTAGAAACAGTTCGCAGGAATTCTGGCGGCTCTATCGGATACTGCTGTTCTACGTCATCATGAACCTATTTGGCGTGTTTTTCAATAACTTTGTAATGTCGTTTAAATACAAGGCATCATTCTAGGAATAAATTGACTCGAATTTCAGTTTCCATTTTAAAATCAAAGGTGCGTGGCAAATCGATAAATTATATACATTTGGAAACAAAAGGAGATATCAACAATTATGAGAGTGACGAAAATCAAATCTGCGCCCATATGTTGTATGTCTGATACGCTTTCATATACCCCAAAAGCAGAATTGAGTATTATTCATTTGAATAAACCTGTTGTATATGTGATGAAATTAAAAATAAAGTTTTATATGTGGGTACATTTACGGGGCCCTGTTAAAAACAAAAAATCCTTTCATTTATCTCCGTACAAAGCGCGCCTTAAATTTACAAGAGCCAAGTTTCAGTGCGTTTATCGAGTTCCATATAAAAGATATTCTTCGGAAGCATCTTTCCTGCGATTATACCCCTTCCCCCTCCCCCTCCCCTCCCCCTGCTTAATTGATGAAGGGGGCATTCGCAGAGGAAACGTCTAGTTTAAAGGGGAAAATGAGCATAACGCGATTCTCCACACCGTGAGATAATGGAAAAATACTGAAACGTGTCACCTTTATTAATGACTCATTATCTATTTTCTCTAAATCTCGCTTAGTTTCTGGTTGGGGAAAAATGACGAAATGACATTTTCACCGCGTTTTCCTCTAGCAGTTTTTCTTAAAATGTTATCTATATCTTACTAATTTCAATAACTTCTCCGATGGCAACGCGAGTGAAATCTGCAACGGCATATTGAAATCAAAGATGCGCCTGGGAATTTTAGGTCTGGCGCGTTCGATGTTGAGGAGGTTGTGTTAATACAATTGCATCCTGTTTTTTTTTTTTTTTCTTCTTCTTCCTTTAATTCTTTCTTTAATCTTTCCTTCGTTTCCTCTTTCCCTTTTTTCTTTCTTTCTTTCTTTCTTTCTTTCTTCAAGGTATCATTCTGAATTTCCCGTTGGTGTTGAAAAAAAGTATCGGGTATGCCTACATGGTCGTCTTCAAACACTTGCGAAAGAGGTTTTAAAGGTGTGACTTCTTCATGTCAGCAGCGTTTTCATCGATGCCGGACGCATTTTCCGTCGAACTGATGGTTAAAAAAGTTTGCTGGGAAAAGTTAAAATATGAGGGACGAAGTAAAAAAGACAGAGTGAAAAACAGTGAAAAAATACAATATCAGCGAAGTGAAAGAAAGTTAAAAAAAAAATGCGAATGGGTGTAAAGAACATAAGTTTAAAAAAGGCGAAAATTAAAAACGATATCGCACAAGAATAAAATGAAATAAAACAAGACATGCATCACGGTCCTGTTTGAGTCTGTTTCTCGGATAGCTATACCCAGGATTAATAGACTATTAATCCTGGCTATACCTTCCAGTCCACGCCTCGTCACGTCGAAACAGGCGCCAGACAGTAGCCTACTTGCTGAGACGGGTGCCGAGCCTCTTCTCGCATTCACCTGTACAAGTTAAAACTGGGGAAACGTGCGCGCCACATTCCATTTGCGTTCGTAATTGGTCATCCCTGAGATTCGGAGAAAAAGAACTTAGTCAACGCAGAATGCGCCTAAAATCGTATTTTTGTTTGTTTATTAAGCTGTATCACCGGTTCGACGCTCGTAGAAGAGTAATTAATCAACACAGAAACAGATCCTGCGAAAGATGAGTAGGCCTAGTGCCTACACCTTTTGTAGGGTCAATGGATAGCCTACTGTACAGTATGTAAATCTCTAATTAGATATTTCACATTCGACGACGACGGAGCGAAACAGATAAAAAAGAAACAAAATGAACTGATAAAACGAAGTGTACGTATCAGAAAATCTTTTAATAAAAGTTGTTTCGAGGGTTAGGGTCAGAGAGGGAGGAGGGGGAAGGAGGAAGGGGATGGAAAGGAGAGAGAAGGTTAAAGGAGGGGAGGGGGAAGGGGAGAGAGAAAAGAGCGAGAGGTCAGAGGGAAGATGGTAGAACTCTTAACTGCTTCATCAGATGTTTTCAGAAGGTGAGCGGGTGATCATATCTCGCTACCTTTGTGTGTGTGACCAGACCCTCTCTCCTCCAACACACACACACACACACACACACACACAGGTAGCGAGATATGATCACCCGCTCACCTTTTGAAAACATCTGATGAAGCAGTTAAGAGATCTACCATCTTCCCTCTGACCTCTCTCTCTCTCTCTCTCTCTCTCTCTCTCTCTCTCTCTCTCTCTCTCTCTCTCTCTCTCTCCCCTTCCCCCTCCCCTCCTTTAACCTTCCCTCTCCTTTCCATCTCCTTCCTCCTCCCCCCTCCTCCCTTTCTGACCCTAACCCTCGAAACAACTTTTATTAAAAGATTTTCTGATACCTAGATTTCGTTTTATCAGTTCATTGCGGGGTTGGGGTTAGCCGGATGTAAAAATGAGCGAATTTGACGGTTTTTATACTACTAATGTTATTATTAACATATTTCAAAGATTAGATCCTACTCAAGACGTGGAACTGACACATTAAACCTTTAATGTTGTACTATTTTCTCAAGCCACTGAGAGTGACATTTTGCTTTTTGTTTATCTATGATTTCCTTTCCTCGTCCTAATGTTGATTTGTATTCCCGTTATCCTCAGTTTGCATTTCCTTAGAGATGCCTATAAGATATCCCTCTTTGAGCTGTCACATTGGTTTAATCATTTTTGTCACAGACGGGATCATGCTTTTGTCAATTGCAGCTTTGATATACATTGTGCCATATAATAGACTACTAAGCATAACATTAATTATATGTGAGTGTGCGTGTGTGTGTGCGTTTTCTGTAGATATGGCAAGAGTATGGTATCTTAGGCCTAGTGAGTTTCCCAAACTGAAAACCGTGTTATCCCATCCAAGTCTTTTAGAAATGATTTCCTTATTAGTTTGGTTTATGCAATTTTAAATTTAATGCTAAGCCTCTTTTTCAAATCTAATTTGTATTTGCCCACAAGGCCATTACAGTATTTTGGACGGAGGAAAGACGGTTGATAATACCAAGGATAGGGTGGATAATTACCTAATTGTTATTATATACCAGTCTTTCTTGCCGCCATGTAAAGGTGCTAAATGATATATTTTGCATATTTGGAGCCCTTTAGGGTTTATGGTCTGTAGACTGTCCATACGGGTTTTTAGCTGAAGATTGAAAGGAAGAATGAAAGAAAATTCTTTCTCTTTTTATACAAATAGATCAGTGTCTTAAACAAGGAATATTATTAGGTTGCCAAGGCACTAACCACCTACTGAGATACCACCACTGTGGAGATACAGCACCCTTAAAGAATTGGTCAACAGTCTGATGTTGGGTCACTCTCTGGGTACAGGTCATTTTCATTATCCTACGCATATACTGAATAATCTGACATATTTTTTACACATTCTCTTCTTTCTTCACACATCTGACAAAATTAGGTATACTATACCTTTTTCCCATTTTGTTTGGTATTTTCTGTAACTGTTCACTGTATATTTTAAAGGTCTGACAAAAGACTTTAGCTACTGCAAGTAGCTCTTAAATAGTGTCATAGCATCTGTACCATAGCCTTCCACAGCCTATGGTAAGAGTTCTCACGCTTTGGGGTATATTCGAGCATATTGTAAAGTCCCCGCTGAGCGAGTTTTCTATGATGAACCACCTGTTTTCTTCAAGACCTCTCCTATAGGATCGGGTCAAGCAAAATTAGCCATATTTTTCCTGTATAAATATGTATCTATTACTAATTCATTTGTATCTGCTTCTTTTGCACATGTGTTAGAATGTTGTTATGTCAATTCTTGTGAACTCACTTTTTACATTACTTGTATTTATCCATTGTAATTATTGCCGAGAGTAATTGACCTCAGATCACCTAAATTCTATTGTATTCCTCTGTGTGACGTCCGCAGTGCGCGTTATAAGCAGCCTGCGTTCTGAATAAAGTAGCAGTACCTGTCTTCCTGCTCATTATTTAGCACCTCTTAAAATATCTTACTGTCAATTTCTCCTCTTGTTTTCTTTTTAATGGTATATGTACCAAGCTAAGGATGACTGGTGGGTCATAAAAAAATTCCCCCATCCTCATCTTTTTTTTTATCTTCACCTTTGATGTTTTGTTTTCAGAACCATTAATATTATCTCTCCTTCAGTTGATGTGATATCCAGGATACTTTGTCTTTCATGGTGTGTCAGCCCTGCCATGCTATTTCGTTTATAGCATCAACTCTGTCCGTCTATGTATTCTCCTAATATTCTGTCATTATATATTTATTATGACCTATTAACAAGGTCAGATACAGTCATAACCTCCCTCTACATCTGTTTTAAGAACAATGTCATATCATTTTATATCTCTTAAGATTCTCCGGTAGCAACGGCCAGTACAGGGTCAGCACATTCTCTCTCTCTCTCTCTCTCTCTCTCTCTCTCTCTCTCTCTCTCTCTCTCTCTCTCTCTCTCTCTCTCTCTCGTCATCCAAGTCACTATCTGAACTAAGGAAGAGCAGTGAACACATGACTACCAAAAAATATAATTTATTCAGTAATCTAACATGGCAAATGGTTTGAAATGAAATAAAAATGATATGGGAATATCAACGTCTCAGAATTGGTACCCTCAAAATAACCAAGTAAGATATCATGGTACTATTAACTTCCACTAAGTAGGTCTCAACATATAAGCTAAACTAAGTCAGTATGACCGAAGTCATGATAAGTCACATTCCCCTCCATTTATATTGGCCTCTATTCACGATACATCTGAAGAACAAAGGGGAAACACAACTTTTAAAAATAGGCACAGAGAAAAATAAGTGTGGGATTTTTTCCCACGTTACCTACCTCAAAGGAAATGCACATAATTAAAAATAGTAAAATCACCAATAAAAATCAAAGAGACGTAGTAGATAAAAATAAATCAATAAAATAAATCAGGTTTTCTTGGAAATAAAGTTCCAGCTCACCTCACAGGCAGTACTCAAAAGTCCTCCAACCAGGCGGATCCTGACACAAAGCCATCTAGGTCCTCAGTGTTTAACCTGTTTTCAAAATGGAATATTCACACTTCACATGGCACACACATCAGAGTGCACGAACAAACACACTTGCTGGATCTTGCCGACTTCCGGCAGCATAACCAGCACATCACCCATGGTACGATGCCCCCTTGTCTCCGTAGGAAGCCATACTGATGCTAGGCCTTCGTCAGCGCTGACTCGTTGAACACCTAGGTACTGTTTCCATTTACCTTTGCCCAGAATGTCTCCAAGCAAATTGCTTAACCCCAAAAAACCAACAATATATATCAATATCCTTCAGCATTTCACTGTTCGGCCACCAGTTGTGCCGCCCACAGCACGAGATAAGCAATGAGTTCTATTCCCCTGACTCCTGCACCTGGAAGTTTATAACATACATTAAAAGAGAGCAAGGGTTACAACAAATGCATTTGGTTCAGTCTTTTGCAGGTTTTGCTAGACAGTCATCTCGAAAGAAATATTTAGATGTTTCAGCCCGTATTATTTCAGTTACTGAAAATTATGGAAACAGAGATCTGGTTGAATATTTACGATCTATTGCGTATAATTTGCATTTTTTAAAAAAAATTTTTCTTTTACTTTCCAGTTTAGCTTTTTGTATGATTTTAACTATTTTTTGTTTTTTTTCTGCTTTTCATTTTATTTTCTTTTAAGAATTTTTCAACTTTTAAAAAAATTTTTAATAAATATTCATACAATAGTAGTTCTTCATTTTTCAACCTCTCTTAACACGAATATGTAAACCATAATACAATTCATTCATTACTTACTCGCTTAATTGCACTTCTTAAGTGCAATTAAATAATTTTGAAAATTTTTTTTATAAATTTTTTCCTAAATGGTTTCAAGCTGACTTAGTGTCTTCGGGGGGTAATTGTCCTAGGGGGTAGTTGTCCTAGGGGGTAGTTGTCCTGATACGCCTAGGGCTGGCTTCTCTTGGGTGAAATGGTTCTTTGCACATAGTTTCTTCGCTCATTTGACCCCCAACACTACACACAGCATGACGACTAAGACCACCACCAATACAAAAATCAATGAGAAAGTAGTGCTGTGGGGGAAGTGGAGGAATTGTAGTTGTAGTTATGTCTCCCCGCCCCCAGGAGAAGGCACAGGGATAACACTGTGTTCCCCATGAAGGTGACGCATGAAGATACGAGTACTCGAGCTGTACACCATCCTGCTGAGCACTTGGAATTTCATCGCGACGATCCGACAGGAAGCATCAAAGAGGCGAGATCTATTTAGCCAGAAGGTATCCAATGTATTATGACATTGGATGGATATTTAGCAGCTTGCACAAAAAAGTTGCCATGAGAGTCTTCATAGTGGCCACTCGATATTCAGCTGGGAATGTTGTAAAGTCACAGTCTGAAGGTGTCTGATTATGAACAAGTGACAGTTCACATCCTAACAAGTCGATGTTCCTAAGAGCAAAATCCGTGGGAAGCTATACTGATACTAGGCCTTCATCAGCACTGACTCGCTGAATACCTAGGCGCTGTTTCCATTTACCTTTGCCCAGAATGTCTCCAAGCAAACTGCTTAATCCAAAAAAACCAACAATATAATATATCATTGTCCTTCAGCATTTCATATTAATGTTTACCTTAATGTTAATTTGGTATTCTCATCATAATTATTGGTAAGTTTGTTGTAAAGTATGATGTAACTAGTTACTCTTGTTTATAGTTATACTGGCTGGAAACATTGTGCAAAATCCCAGACCAGTATTTCCTGAGCAGCACTAGTGTTAATAAATGTGTATTAATATTCATGGACCACAAGGTAAGATTTAGTGACCTTGTATTTGTCACTATGCAATATTAAATTCTGTTGTTCAGAAACATTGATCTTCTCAAATGAGATGCTCATTTCAGCTCCTCACTGGACAGTGCCTGTAATCATAGATGCACAACAATATTTATGGACTACATTGAAATAATAATGATGTTTATCAAATGGAGAACTCAAATGAGCTCCCCACCGAGTAGTAGGCTACCAGTAGTGATGGATGTATTTACGAATGGCATGGTAATATCACTGACCTTGCAGTTGCCTGTAAGCAATATGATATCATATTATGTATAGATACTTTAGTTTCTCAAATGCACTCTTCTGCTCCCCTTACTGCAGACATCAAAAGTCTAATTCTTCATGAACATGATGCCATTCCTAGGACAAAGGGGATGGCAATTTAGGAACTGGTGTAGTGCTTTTCCTAGCCCGTTACAAATGTAGGTGCTTGGCATTCAGATCATCAAGGTTTGTGGCAGTCATAAGGATTTTTATTTGGGCCCCGACTGACTTAGTGCAGACTAAGGTGATACTAAATGTTATCAGTTTTGACTGCCCTGTCATCAGCATGTCAAGGGTATAGGAAGGTGATAGAAAGGCCTGTATTGTGTCATTGGTAATTTCAGCGCTCATTGTAGGGAATGTTTGAATTTTGCTTCTTCTACCAGTTACCATGGCCTAAGAACTTTAGACTTTGCTTCTGAATATGCTTGTGAATAGATCACAAATAAATCCACACAAGTCTCGTAATTGACAGGAGTCACTATTCACTGATCCCCTTGTATGTTTGGCTCCCAAGTGGAACTTCTGATCATGGTCAGTATATGAAACTGAGCAGCCTGTTCCTGATGTTCAGAGAGTTATGCTTTGGCTGAAAACTAAAGAACATGAATGGTGAGCTACTCTCTAACGAACACTGCTTTTGTGTAGACTCAACTACACCTCCATTGCTTAAGGAAAAGGCAACCCTTGCAACTGATGTGTTTGTGAGTAAGCAGGGTAAAGAGAAATTCACTGTGTAATTTTTCTTGGTTTTTCCGATGTTAAACTGACTGGTTTAGCTTTTGGTCAATTGACATTGAGAATCTTTTATTTAACCATGATGCTTATGGAGGTGTAGACCCATATTGTAAATTTCTTTTTTACAGCCTGTTGATTACCTACCTCCCATGTTATCCATTATTTTTTGTAAGTTTGCTAAAAGGTGTTCTTTTTACATAAACGGGAGAATTGGGAATGTTACTCTATTACCTAAATGTGGGAGAAGTAGCTGCATGACTGTCAATCACCAGTAACTTTCTAGAAATCTCACACTTGCCGCTTCACGAAACAGATACATCCGGCTTCCAGCATGCACAACAATGAACGTCGGAAAAGAAAACAACAGAGAGGGAGTGCCACATTATCAAATACTGTAGTACTTTATTCCAAAAGCTGACTGTTGAAGGAAATGATCTGCAAGAATGGCTTAAAATGAATGAATGAAATGTTGACATAAAAAGAAAGCAATAGACATCGCGCGAAATCATGAATAAGTCTTCATCAAACAACCACAAACAAGTAGTGACCTTTATCTTCACTCAACTCCCTCATTTCTTACAAATTCTGTACTATCAATAATATGCATTCATAATGAATTCATTACATCCAGCCATTTTAAAAGCATATTTTGTTAAGAATTGCAGTCACCAATGAAATCCACGAGAAGGAGCGGTCTAGAGTAAATGTTAATTCAATTGATTATAAAGCGTTTACACTCAAAAATTATTTATCTGGTTAAGAAAATGTCATCTTGAACACACGCATAACCATGAAAATATTTATCAATGATAAATAATTTCATGCTCATAAAGCAGGAATAATTTTGACTGGGAAAAACAGATTACAATTCAATATTTAGGAATCTCTTGCTACTAGTAAATATTTTCAAAAATGATGCAAAATCACTAACTCCGGGTACAAATGAGCAAAAGAAATTTAATCCTAACAAGACGACAAGCCACAAACTACCTCTTCAGAATTACTATATGTAATTAATATGAGAATTCAAAACTATCACACTTTGTACACAAACCGTAAATCACCGAGGCAGTTTGCTGGAAACTCACAGACCCTGTTCTCTTTATAAGAATTCCTGGTTTAATCTCTCTCACCAAGAGCAAGCATAATTTTTCTGAACTGAGAATATACGCCATAAAATAATGTCAGAGGGTTTTCTTCCGTGTTATGATTACTAGTGCATTTTTCATGCGCACATCTTAAGGTCTCAGAGGGTTCTTTCAGCTGTTGCACTATTGCCAATATAGTGAGCTGGATCATAAATAGAGATAGATTTGGCAATGGCGAGCTTCAGTGTACCTTAGTCTTTGGAGCAAGACATTGACTGAACCAAGAATCTATCCCCCACCAAAGCAAGAATACATTCTTGAACACAACATATTGACAGAGAAATAGGCATACTGTACTTCATCAAAACTAGCACTAGGATATGTACACGGTGCTAAGTGGCATAGTTCTTTCAGCTAAGCACAGAAAGTTTTCACTTGCATATTGACCGAATTCATCAATGTCTTTTATGCAACTGAAACAAAGGAAGAGATGCAGGTTCTATGTAGGATCATTGGCTCCGACCCCTGAATGTGGGCATGCAGACAAGATGATAGCCCACTCGAGCCACAGGGCACGAAACTGCTAAGCTATGAGTATCATCAATTTTGTATTCCACTGCTTTTTCTGGTAATCGGACAAGGTCTTCCTCATTTGCTTGTTCATCTGTGGTTTCAAGGGCGAAGTGTACCCAGAGAGAAAATAATATGGGCCAAGGAAGAAGGAGCTATGCTATGAGTTATTTAGGGGTGGAGAATTTTTAGTCCCAGTTAAATTTGGCTGAATAAGTGATACAAATGAAGGTTAAGAGAGTTTATGCTCTGAGAAAAGTAGTTTAATAACAGCCCAAGACCTAAAGAAGAGAGAAGGTCTCTCCACTTTAGACTCAAAACTGACCTGGTCTGCATGTGGTGCCACTCTGGTCTCCTTCGGGCAATATAAGCAACTATGAGAGTAAACAGTGGTCATTGACATCGTGGGTGGAAATTGATTTTTTACATTCTTTCAGAGCTGCTTTGACACTTCTTTGAAGGTAGGTTTTTCACATAAAATAAATTGCAATGCTAAGCACTGGCCCAACTTTTGGGCGCTTTGTGAACTCTTCACTAAACACTGAATTTTCATTTCATCACTTAGATTAAACAAGTAAAAAATGCGCCGAAGTTTCTTCAGCGCTATCGAGTTTTCTGTACAGCCGCTACAGCGTATAATCAAGGCCACCGAAAATAGATCTATCTTTCGGTGATCTCGGTATAATGCTGTATGGGCCGCGGCCCATGGTTGATTATGGCTAACGTTAACCTTAAACAAAATCAAAACGACTGAAGCTAGAGGGCTGCAATTTGGTATGTTCGATGATTGGAGGGTGGATGATCAACATACCAATTTGCAGCCCTCTAGCCTCAGTAGTTTTCAAGATCTGAGGGCGGACAGAAAAAGTGCAGACAAAAAAAACGCGAACGGACAGACAAAGCCGGCACAATAGTTTCCTTTTAAAGAAAACTCAAACTATCCGATAAATATGTGAAGAGAAGGAACCCTTCGTTGCAGTTTACTTTTGGCAAAGTTGCGTACAAAACATAGGACGTTGTACCCTCTCCTCTACTGCTGAAGATTATCAGAGTAATAAAAATAGAATATAAACTACCTGTTAGTTCTTCTAGCCTCTTTCTACAATTTCCATTCTCTCTCTCTCTCTCTCTCTCTCTCTCTCTCTCTCTCTCTCTCTCTCTCTCTCTCTTGAGCTGCAGAAATCAATTAATCTTATATAAATTTTATTTTAGTATTTCAGCATTACTTTCTGGTCGTATGTTTGAATGAGATGATACTGAAATATTAAAGTTTGGTTCTATAGTCGTTACTACCATCTGGTAAGTGTACATGCTATGTAAAATACTGAAATTGCAGGCAATTCTATACCTGATTCCCGGAAGTTCGTGCAGAGAGAAGAGAGAGGAAGAGATTTGTCCGGGAGATTGTTTCTTCTTGGTATCAATGAAACACAGGAAACAGCAGAACGGGAGGGACCAACTGTGAATGCTGGAGGAAGAAGCGGATGACATTCAGTCAAATGATGAATGGAGTGGTTGTCTCTGCTGCAGTTGCAGTCAGAGGTCACTGGAGAAGCGCTAGTGCGTTTCAGCGGATACTTCGCGAAACTATTTTTCTTTATTATCCATTTATCAAAACAAATGTAGAAATTGAAGACTATACGGATCGGAAGCGAGGATGGAAAGTTAATAAAACCAAAAGTCAATTTATGGAAAAAGATTAAGTTAAATACAAATGATTCAAAACTGTTCAACAGGACAAATCTTTAAAGTAGGAAATGGAACGAAAGGACTCGGTCTAAATTTGGCAGATTATATCGCTAACATAGCGGTGTAACCTACAGAAGCAATGCTGCAACTCTTTTGTTACGAGTAGGATGTATTTACGATAAGTATTTCGAATTCGAATTTAATGCCAGAGAGAAGAGAGAGCAAAATGGCGAAAATTATAAAATGATTTCATGTGAGCTTTAAGCTCATTTTTTTTTAAATAAAAGCAAATAAAACTAACTGCAACTAATAAATCGTGACGTTTTAGTCTTTCATTACGTAGTGAACTGCGGGTAAAGGGGAACAAATCTGATTTGCTTCGCTCAGATGTTGGCTTGGGGTTGGACCCCTCCACAGAGTAACGTCAACAGCTATTCTATTCTTTGGCTGGACTTGTTGCTTGTTGCCCATACCATCTCTGAATCTCAGCTCCTGTGTTTTATTTCTTTGTAGTTATCTTTCACCTGCTTAAAATGTTAAATAAAAAAAAATATAAAAAAAAAGGGGGTGGGGGGAATGAAAGATGGAACTACTCAGAGCTGTTATTACCTAACTCCTTTCGGTACAACGAGTCATATGAAATACGCTTAGTGAAAGTTAAGGCTTCTCGAGAGGTAGAATAAGCCCCCTCTCATGGGCAGGCGTGTTTGCCTTAGGCTGCATTATATAAAACTATATCACCAATAGGAAAGGTAGGTGAGTGTTGGCTGTAAAACAATATTTGACTTTGGTAGGTCTATAACTATATGAGCTGAAATAAATGTTGTAGCCTTTTTTGCTGCACAAGGGTTGAAATGCTGAACTTTATCAGTCTGAATACTGGCCTATGAGTGTGAAGTTAGGCACGAAAAGTCTCATCACAGAATTCCCAATTTATTTTTCAAGTTTTCAGAAGAGCGCAAAAAGTATCATTGTGTACCCTAGTACATGCAAGTTTGTAAAGCCACGAAAAAACAATTGATAACCTCTCAGAATCTTTCGAGCAAGATTTTTGTATACGGTAAATATATCAATTATTGGTAACTATCATGTTGCTGACCTTCGTGCTGTACTTAGCAAGTCTCTGGCGTTGATCAATGTAAAGGGAGGAGCTCAGGATAACATCAGGGCGATCAGGCTCTAGATTCTTTTTCCATGTTTCTATGTATTTCTAGCCTGAAAGACTACATGACGTGTTTCAAGATTTCAATAACAAATATGTTATCAAATCTTTAATTTGATAACATATTTGTTATTGTATATGCGATTTTCTATTCCTTTAGAATAGAAAATCGCATGTACAATACTTTGGGCGCATTTATATTCCATCTATTCAACGTCAACGGTAGGCTATTCATCGGACAAGAGCTAAGTTTCGATACACTTGATTATTAAAAGTTACCTACTTGTGAAGGCTATTTTTTCTTTCTTTTCTCTTTTTTTTTTTTTTTTGTAAGTCAGTTGGACTACATCCATCTCAATGTTTTGATAAAACCAAACTTTAGGTTTAAAAATAAACATATTTTTGTGAGTAAAGGAAAATAAGTAATGTTTACATGTCCGTGTCTCCATTGCACTCTCTCACTCTCAGCATTTCGTATATAAACCCCGCAAGGCAATTACTGTACCCAACCTTCTTGTAGAACCTACAAGTTTTTCGCATATATCAAGTCCATTGGGTTAGGCCTAAGAGATCCCTATACAGAATTTGCATGCCCAGTCAAGTCAAATCAAGTTTTGATATGATTACCATTCCATTTCTGAATCGAACAGCCCCAGAGGTTGTCAACTGGATTCGGGTCAGAAGGTTTTGCTGGCCATTATTCGGTCCTGATAAAATCTGAATGTTCTTTAGACCATCTCAACACTATTTTGGCTTATGGATTGAGCCGCACCGCCCTCACTGATGGAAAACGGAACTTCATCCTGTTGTTCAAGTAGCGTAATGGCAGGTGTTTAAGAGGTGCAAAAGAAACGAGCAGGAAAAATTTACTGCTGCTTTATTGGTGACCCAGGCGGTTTATTTAGCGGCAGACTGACGTCACGCCGCGGAACACGATGAGAACAAGGATGACCTGAGGTCGATAATAATTAACAATAAATACATTGAACGAATAGCTACACTTTGAATCATACAAATGGACAGAAACGGAATTGAATACAATCTGATGCCTGCGAAAGAATACATGATATACAAATTGGAAACTACGTAGTTTAAATGAGTGGATCTGCATGACCCGTCACGCCAGGTGTGACGAATTGTAGAGGCAAAGAAAATGGGACGTCACCATAGAAAACTCGCTCAGCAGAGACTTTACAGGTGTTTAACGGTTCATTTATTTCAATTAGCTCCCCTGGTCCGCCATCAGCCATCCATCCCCAAACGGCTGTAGTTTTTTCTTTTAGATGAACACCATCAACTGTTTAAAAAATTTTCAAGCCTCCTTTACACTACCCTTTTCAACACTTAACAGTTTCATAGTTGAATGTTGGGTCTAGTATAGCCTATATGCATTGATAAAACTGAATGCAAAGTATGACACCGATAGGTTATCTGATGAATTACGGAATTGCTTTACTTTATTAAGTTTCTCCAATTACCTCAGCAATAATGCAAGTGATTTTAAAGTGTCAAAGCAACTGGTTCTCAGAAGTTAATTTTCACAAAAGCCGTACTTATTCAACTTATTAGAAATACTTTCATTTTCAATTTCTGTTTTTATTAAACTTTACATTTTTTAGTATTATGAGACTAAGTATTCCTTCATTTATAATGCAATTTCATTTCCCTTGTATTTGTAGGATGACAGCAATGAAGAGTAGGCTACCACACCGCGCCCCTCGGAAGACTTTCTTTCACAATGCCTCTTCCACTGGATAGTATTACAGTATATGATGAGGTCTAATGTCTTGTGTAAATCTGTTACTCCTGATTGCAGAGGTATTTGTCAAGGAATTTCTTCGAGAAGCCTCAATGATAGGTTGATCTTGTTGAACATTAATGTATCCGGGCCGTCCACTTCTATGTTAATTATTCATGTTTGCCTTTTCCCTCCCTCCTTGTTATCCGCCGATTGACAGTTAACAGTTATGTTGCTGTCTCCGAGCTGCTGTGCAATCTTACTTCCAGAAATAATGGAAGTGTTGTCACGCCACTGAGCCGTTTCCCCTACACCAGAGGTAATTTTCCCCTACTTTCCCCTACGCACCTAATATAACAATAGGATAAATGAAAATGAAGTATTACATTTTAGTTTCAGTTCGTAGTGAAAATAAATATTCCAAATTTTAGGTACGGAAAAATGAACTCTGTTAAAGAAAATATGTATGAAAATTTAACGCATTTATAGCAATGTACATGAATGGTAAATTATCTTATTACAAAAAGATAGATTCAACACTAAGAATTAGTCACAGAACTTTGTTTAATGTGAAAAGGAAAAATTGGATTTTACAAGAAAGATTATAAACATACATTGAATTTACAATAAATGTAAATAAATTTCAGATTGTTTAATTGCAAAACTCATGGATGTAACAACAGTAGGCCTATTGCCTTTTATCAATGAGCAAGGAAAAAGAGACTCTCTCAAGTGAGCTATGACAATACATTTCTAAGACAAAAGTCAGTAAATTCAAATAAATGCCAGATTATTCTATAACAAAAAAGCAATGATGTAACATTTAAAATTTCCTTCGATCACTGAGAATTTAATTAATTTCGCTGTCTGCATGTTTTTCAAAGTACCTTGACTTTGCTTGGCGATTAAAAGAAAGATTTTTTCTCCCATTGCAGCAGCATTCAATCTGCTTTAATCTCACAGTCATCCTTTAGTTCAATAAACATAATTATTAGCTGATTTGTGGTCACTCCTTTAGCAAAACGCATGTGAGAATCCGATTTCATGTAACCGATGAGTTCTGAGTCTCGTCACCAATCCCTTTCACATATTTTGCAATGAGGAGCCTTTCCACCGTGTGCTTTCCACAGGATAACAATCCTAAAGTCCAGCTCTCCTTTTCCATTCCTTCCTATATCTTTGGGCACGGTAGGCCTAATCTTTTTCAGTTACTCTAGGCATAATTACAGAAATCCCAAAACAACGTCTATGTGACAATTAATAAAGCTCCTCTCACAATCCTTATCAGGAACTGGCTAGCCTGAAGCTAAACTGAGATTCCAAATCACAAATCTGAACATGAAACACGATGTTCCTTAGAATTAGCAAATACTAAGTTTAAATTTAATACTATCAGTGTTATGTTGGGATGTTTAATATTTTCCACGGATACTATTTATATTAATAATGTCACTTCTATTTGTTTTTATCTGAGATATTGAAGAAAAAACGTACATATATATATATATATATATATATATATATATATATATATATATATATAATATATATATATATCTATATATATATATATATAAGGGAGATAAGTAAAATTCCCCTACATCCCCCCTACACAAAGGTCATTCTCCCCAGAAGGTTTTCCCTACCCCATACGGCACCAGATTTCCCATACTGTAGGGGAATTCCCATTCGCGTGGCAACACTGAATATTGACCTTAAGCACATTAACGATCGATGAACCAAGAGATAAGGGACTATAGTCGGCTGAAAATAAGGTTTGACCCTCAAAAATTGTTACAAAAGGTTTCTCAACTGTTTAATGTAGTGTCAGGTGTGCTTAATATCATATCAAAAGTCTACCACAATCTCATCATACAAAAGGTCTGATTTCCAAGATGGCGTCTATAATAGCTCCTAAATCCTTAAAATTCTCGTCACTCTTCCTTATTCAAACTAGATAAGTAATGCTGGTGCCTAACACCTTATTTTTGGGATCTGGAAGGCCAATTAGCATATCTGCATTATATTGAAGTGATTACATATTCACAAAATCCAAGATGGCAGTTTTCTTGCCCATAACTGGCACAAACTGATTGTCCTCCAGTTTCCATCCCCAATCCACTACATTCCTGTCACTTTCGTTTCCAGTCCACACAATGATCTAGTAATTCACTCTAAAGCTATGATATTATGTCGAGGACTTGGTGGGTGGGAGGCGTTCTGGGGTAATAAATGACTTGGCAGAGACAATTATTTTATCAAAACATTGTAACGCAAAGATGAGAGTGAATCAGTACTCTTGCCAGTTACGAGCAAGAAAACTGCTGCACCAGAAAGCCTCCTTCAGATGGTCCACTGTAATTGCAAAACAGCCTGTTAAACGCACTGCAGTTGCAAAGGCTATGAACTACCATGCACACCTGTCTGTGGACCATGTCAAGTTGAGAACTGTGAGACTCCACACAATCAAGCTTTACAGGAAGAAAAAAGCGACAATGAATATTTGTAAACCTGGTTTTTCAGAAATTTATAATGTAGGATTTATGATAACATTTTACCAGTAATCACTACACTAAGTTTGGTGGGCTTATTGGTCCCCCACCTTAGATGTTGAAAAATACAATCACTTCAATGTACTGTTATTCAGATAAGTTGGTTAGATTTCCTTATTCTCAAAAAGGGATTTAGACACCAAATTTACGTGAGTAAAGTAAATTGAAATGAGCAATGGGGATTTTCATAATTTGGCAGCTATTTTTCTCCTCCATCATTGATTTTGTATTTATATAATATAATCACTTCAGTTTACTGTAAGTCAGATAGGCTAACTGGATTGCCATATCCCCAAAACAAGGGTTTAGACAGCAAGTTTACTTCTGTAATAGAGTTGAAATGAATAGTGATGATTTTTTGTAGTCTGGCAGCTATATTGGTCCTCCATCTTAGATTTTATAAAATGTAATCACTGTAATATACTGTCATTTAAATATATTTATTGGATTCCTAGATTCCTAAATCAGGGGTTTAGACAGTAAATTTACCTGTGTAAAATGAGTTAAAATTAGAATTTTTTTTTTTTTTGTCTGTCAGCCATATTGGTCCTCCATATTAAATTTTGTATATATGTAAATAGACCTACTTCAATATACTGTAATTCAGATATGCACTTTGGATTCCCAAATCACCAAAACAGGTATTTAGACACTAAGTTTACTTCTATAAAATAAATTAGAAAGAAAAATGGAGATTTTCATAGTATGGCAGCCATATTGGTCTGCCATCTTGGATTTTGTGTTTATATAATCACTTCAATATAATGCAGATATGCTAACTGGGCTTCTAGACCCCCAAAATAAGGTGTTAGGCACCAGCATTACTGATCTAGTTTGAATAATGAAGAGTGATGGGCATTTTAAGGATTTAGGGGCTATTACAGACGCCATCTTGGAAATCAAACCTTTTGCCTGGTCGGATTGTGGTAGAGTTTTGATATGTTATTAAGCACACCTGATACTACAATAAACAGCTTAGGAACCTTTTGTAGCAATTTTTGGGGGGTAATGTCGTTAAAAGAAGAAGAAGAATGTGCTTTTAATTCATAATGCAGCCGACTACTAATTATCCATGCTATCAATGACTGGCTAGAATTGGATTTTCCCTCCCATGGTAACGTCATAATCAGGGCAATATATTTCAAACGAAATGTTATTTGCTTTTCTTCTTACCTTGGCTGTGATAAATAGTTAGTATATGTTTTGATAGTTACCTTTATTTTGCATGTACAAAAAATAAATAAACATACTAATATTGTACAGAAACAAAATTGTTCGAATCCTCATTTGATTCTTTACATAAGTTTGATGTAGAATTCATTTTGAAATGGTTCATACAATTTCATTCAACAAACGTCTATACTGAATTTTCACTCTTCTTATTGTTTTTTTTTTTTAAGAATAGCATTCCTTGGGTGATTAATAATCTTTTTATAAGAAAAATTTGTATCTTTTTGGTGTATTTCTGAGGAATAATTTATCTAACCTTTTCGCTGTGCGGGACTGATCATCTCAGTAATCAAAAGGTCTCATCCGTGAAGTGGCTCAGATCCGTCATCACTCTTTTGGCTCTAGTTAGGCAGCTCGTATTAGATAACGCGTTTCCCTCGCCATTTTAGGGAGCTTTTGTCTATATTCTAGTGACAAATGGTAACATTTGACTTCCAACTTACAGGACAAGGGCTAGACCTTCAGGCAGCGTTCCCAAAATGGATACGAAAGTATCACTTGGTTACTTTTAGAACTGAGGCAAACAGTTTTTACGACGTTGACCAGAATGATACGAAATGCTAGAAATTTGCAAAAAATTGGATAATATTGCTGCGATTTTTTCTGAAAATGGATACCTTTTCTATTTCTTGCGTTTTCTATATTTAAGTTACATTTTTTATTAAGTCAGTTCCAGTTATGATTATGCATTAGAAATGTTTAAATACTTTCATTTGAACTAGCAGGTTGTTGTTTGATGATCGTAATCGGTAAGATTTATGAAGACCACTCTATCACTACCTTTACCAGACGAATGATGAAGAAGCTTCAAGATATATTAAGTGTACAAATATACTAAAATTAACAGAAATGTCGTAATTTTCATGAATTAAAATATTGGATACATTTTGGATACTTTTTTAAAGGGAATGGACATTTCTTGTAATTTTTGGTATCACCTGGGATACTTTTTTTTATTTTTCCCACTGGTAACACTGCCTTCAGTAAACATCGAAATGCCATAGAATTTAAGGTTTCTCTCGATCATGAAGTAGCACAGAAGTTTTGATTTGGAAATGACAATGACAGTAGTACAGTAGACCTGAGCTGCCCGATAGTTCTAATAGTGACAGGTGTAGATGTGGTGGTGTTTATTACATCGCAGTTACAGACAAACCTAAATTACCTTAGATCATTTTTTTACTTCAGGTTTTATCAGAGGTGATCATGGATCAGAGGAAATGAAAGAGAAGGTCTCCGGAGAACCCGACCCGATGTGGTGTGATTCAACGAAGAAAACGTGATACAATTTTCGAATGGAAGACCATTGAAGATTCAGGTCGTAAAAAATCGGCGCTCTGAAACTTTCATTCGAGTTAATAAATTTACATTTTCTACAGAATGCGAAAGTATATTTTTTACTTTTAGTTTTGTGAGGTTTTCCAGGTGAAATTTTTGGCCAAGAGCAAGTATTCAAGGTTTGTGATAAAGATCTTCAACCTGAATAACAAAAATAGCTTTACTGTACTCCATGCTTTGAGAGTTATCACACTGAAATGAATCGCTAATAAAACCTACATAATTCAGTATTTGAATAAGTACCTACGCACCATTTGCATATTGTATCACCCTACAACAATAAAACATTACAATAACACAAAAGTACGGTGTAATATTATAAGAGTAATGCAAATGCAAAGAATCTAGTTAGTTAGTTACACAATTAGCAGGACACTGATCAGATTCTCGTCACTAGCGTCGATGACAGAGATTTTCGCTCGCAGCGCAGCGAAGAGGTTAATTAAGGGTGAAGAAAAGCTTCTGGAGAGGAGCACTAGCAGAATTATTTTCGTGATGGTGCTTGCGATGTGTTTCCACTGGTTAGGAATTTCATGTGGCAATATTTGCAGTTGTGGTGACAGTGACCATCATGGCGAACGGACGGGAGAATCTGCCTTGGGAAGGAACGGACGGAATCGCCGCGAACAGAACGGACAACGCGAAGGATAGGCCTACCGCTGGCGTGAGCAGGGAGAGCTTCTTCAAAAGCCTGGCAGAAAGTTCTCAGCGTCTTCAGCGGCACGAACCGATGACCAAGAATCAGATTTCAATTCCTGTTGGAAATGGGTAGGTGGAAAAGATATGTTCAAGCTAAGCTTAATTCAATTACTGAATGTTATTTGTCTGTCATTTGATCTACTGTATGCAGTTTTGACATTCCTTCGTGCAGCATTCTCGGTGTTTAACTGGAAAGTTACCTGACAGCAATAATAAAAGCAGGAAAGACGCCACTGAATTACTCTTGAAAGTTCTTCTCATTTTGTTGATAAAGAATTGTTTGACTTGGAGCCTCTATTGTTTTCATCAACCGTCGGATTTGCAATAAAAATTCTATCTCGTACATCAAATGACATCATGATAATTAGAGAAAGTGACGGACACGGGTAAATGCAAGAATTCATTCAGACTCCTCAACACGAATCTTCTGGCACAATGTTGTATTGTATTTCATCGCCTGATGAAATCCCTTAACAAATATATGAGACAAGAGACATTAGCGAAGGAACGTTTATATCTCAGTACCAAAGATGCTGATCTCCAAGACTATCAACGCATCCTTGTGGCAGTAATTCTTCTTCTTCCTCGTTTAACGTGCTTTTTCCCATTTTTCATATTGGCTAAGCACGATGCCTTCTTTTGAATAAAAACAAGTAAAAAATGCGCCGAAGTTTCTTCGGCGCAATCGAGTTTTCTGTACAGCCGCTACAGCGTATAATCAAGGCCACCGAAAATAGATCTATCTTTCGGTGGTCTCGATATAATGCTGTATGAGCCGTGGTCCACGCAACTTTTATCACCGCCCGGGGGTGGCCTTTCCTATATCGTTCCCAGACGTACCATTATGGCTAACTTTAACCTTAAATAAAATAAAAACTACTGAAGCTAGAGGGCTGCAATTTGGTATGTTTGATGATTGGAGGGTGGATGATCAATATATCAATTTGCAGCCCTCTAGCCTCAGTGATTTTTAAGATCTGTGGGCAGACAGAAAAAGTGCGGCCGGACAGACAAAGCCGTCGCAATAGTTTTCTTTTACAGAAAACTAAAAATGATGGTTGAAAGGAAGGATTTATTTTTCACAGAGCCTCGATTTTACGTATGTATTCTCACTTGCTAATGGTCAAGCGGACACGAAAGAACTCCGGTGGTTATTGTATTACTCGTTTCTTCGTCGAACTGGAACTAAGATCAATATAAGCGAAAAAAAATGGTTGTTCTTTTGTATGCAAATCCATGTGTCAGGTAATGACAGAATATCAACTATATTTTTTTTCCTTTTTTGTACTCGTAATTCTGGGACAAATATTACAAATTCTTCATAAAAACCATAAAGGCCAAAGCAAAATGGTACAGAAAACAAAAGGTTAATATATTAACCAATCCAAGATTTGAGAATATGGTTATGCTGTCACCACATGTTACAAAGCAGCAGTCAGATTATATTTAGTATATAATTATATATTCTGTTCCTGGCCATCATGACCGTGCCTCCAATAATCTTAATCTGTTCCTTGTTTCAGATCCTTTCAATTATTCCAGCGAATTTCGCTTCAACATTGGTCAGATTACTTTTTCATCTTTATTATTCACACACATCTTTCCTCTCTCCATCACTTTTATCCACACAATGCCAGTATTGGCTATACTGCATGAGAGTTATTTTCTCCTTGATCTGTCATGGCAGGGCTGTCCCTTAGAAGCCAAAGCCCTGACCTAGTGGATCATACGCTGGTCAAGTTTTAATTTCAGCTCCTGAAGCACACCTCGTCGTCCTTTGTTAAAGCTCCCTGTCCTCCTGGTCAGATGTGAATGAATTACTCTTTCGTATTTTCTCCTTACTTGACTCATATTTCTTTAGGTCTAGTAGAAATCAGCATAGATCTCTATATATAAGGAATAATTTTTCTGGTGCAAAGAAGAAAGCAGTAAGTCTGATCTTGTCTCCTTCTGAAGAACATTCGTTGTCTTTTGCCAAAATAGATTTTGCTCAAATTTATGCACGTTTAAGTCTCCTCCTCTTTCACGCCTCAATCTATACAGTAAGTCACTTTTCAGGTAATTCTTCATAGAGTGATTCTTCCCTCACAAGTCCCTCGAGTTACTGCATCCTTAATGATGGGCACAGCATCAGCACTGGATTGTTTTCCTTCATGATTCCTTAACAAGTCTACAGATGAACTGACTCCTGTGCGTTGGCGTATTCTTTTTTAATCTTAAACCTTAAATCCTGCACGAATTTTTCTTCTTGGATACACACTAGTTGAATCCATCCCAAAGAAAGGTGACTGCTCACATTATTGCAGTTGCTATTCTTTTCCTCTTTACTTATACTATTGTAAAAGAATTCAAAACTGTACTGCACTTTCATTTTCTGAAACGTAAAGAATCCAGCATTTTTCTCTCAGACCGCCAGTAGGGCTGCTTCCAAGAAAGTCTCTGAAGACTTTCTTCCCTCGTTTACTTAGATTTAATCTTTTTCTCTGCTGGACTTAGGAAATTCTTTTGTCGCTGATTTTAAGATCACTAAGGCTTTTGGTAGCGTTAGGCGTAAGAGTCTGTAAGCTATGGCTCTTGTTTCTGAGTTTACTGCACACCTCTCTAGGAGGCCATTTCTAGCTTTTTATTATTCAGCTGTTTTATATTTGCTGCTGATGTCACAGCATCTCTTACCTTACTAATTGCTAGAGGTATTCTCAAGTCCTTTTGTTTCTCGTAACTAACGATCATCTCAGGCCTAATTCTTTTCTGATGTCTGTTCTACAAATAATTCATCCATCCATAGCCTTTCAGTTCCTCTGCTGTCTCCTGTTGGTCCACTCTCAGTCTCACTCTGCCCTTTCTTCGTTTGTTGATATCTTCAAAATGCTGTTATCACCTGTTTCTCTAATTTCTCTCCATCTGGTGTTTCCGCTCTGATGAAAGAATTTCACTGAACTTCTCACCCCGTGAGTATTTTGAATGTTCAGGCTACATCAGACTAATCTGGCAGCGTTCCAGCTGCTAAATCCCTTCTAGGTAGATCTCATGTTTAGATGATGCGAGTTCGTTTCTTCAGCCCAATTACTGATATTTCGGTATACGAGATGTGTCAAAGAACAGTGTATAGTTTCGAAACAGCTTGAAACTTGACCCGTGTAAGATCTTTCTATTAGCTGAAAGCTCATATTAAGCTTTGATTGCAAGATTAACATCATCGCAATGAAGATGTCCATTCCTGAGTTTTGAAGACCATGAATTGTATAGAAGACTGACTATCGTTATCTGTCTTACGGTTTAAAAAGACAGTCGCCCAGATGGTTGCGAATGTCAAAAGAAAGGCTTCACAAATGGATGTGATGGTAAGGATCATTTCTCGTATGTTTCACCTGCTTGCTGCACACACAGGAAGAGGACAAAAATCAACTAATCGACTACACATCAATGATGCTGTTCTGTGTTTAGTTCTTCTTTGAACTTCAGTTGAATTTCTGTGTGTGAGAATTAACATATTTAAATAAACTTCAGATAAGAAGTTTTGAATATCGTCATTATCTTACGACATTTGCGTTGACCCACTGACGTAATGACTCGTGTTTAGACTATATTTTTAACTCAGGGCTTTTTTATTTTTAGACTACAGGATTATTACACTGAAGATTTTCATTTGCATATTCCTCCCATGAATAAATGGTCTGACTGTAGATTAGAAGTGTTTATATGTTATGGCGGTGGCATTTTGTAAATCCATGACACCATGTCATTATTTGGAACGGACTGAACCATGTGCACATTGTGTTAGGATGAGGCAGCTAACGGTTCAGTATGTCACGACTATCAGTCACACCATACTTGCAGAAACATTCGTAAGTTTACTGCTGCGTAAACTATCTGTTCCCTAGCATTCGATGACTTGATAAAGGAAATGGCATCGAAACTCCCTTATCTAAACAAGAAGTAAAACGGTACAAATTGCAGTGCTCCCGACCAATACCAGATCAGTGCTGATTGTTATATGCATTCTAAGCCATTACAAACAAGAAACAGATATGTTCGCTAAGTTAATAACAGTGACTGTGCAATTTCAAACTCGGTTTTTTTGAAAATTGGAGACGCATATCGTAACAATGGCCAGTACTGCAATGCATCTGAGTGACCCAGAGCATTTTCTTGAATTAAAGCCTCGAGAGAGACAACTTCACTAAGTTAATTTCATAATTTGTTGTAAAATTAGGAATGATATGATATTATGTATCTAGGTGATGGTACACAAACATGGCTCTGATGCTCACCAGTGGTCTCTTTTGTGATGTTACCATTTTAGAAAGTAAGCATTTTGTACATGCCTCTATACCAGTTTGCATGTTTTGAGGATATTATGCAAAATTCATGTCGGCACCATTATCCGTTTGTGTTTGGTTTTCTTCTCTTCTATTAGGGAACATTACCTTGTTCTGCTTCTTTGAGATGACTGAATGAAGTGCAGCAGATGGCCTGACCAGCATCCACGTCTCCCCTGCTCAATAATCCTTCATCTCCACCTTCAGGCGTCTCTTCTGTCTTTTATGTAAGACCCAGTTTGGTCATGACGTCAAGGAGAAACCTCATCATTCTCCCAATTTTCTTGTTACACCTGTCGAGCTGTCTATTCTTTGGAAATCAATAATCACCAGATTATGTGTCAAGCTTTAAAATCATGATTTCTGTGTCCAAGACTCGTAATGGTCCTTGTTCAGGTTATTCTAAAGAGGTTGCGTTGATCCTCTTGTAATAATTGTTTAATAATAATGTTCTTATTACTACTACTTGTGGCTTGATAAGTCAATTGCCCTTGACTTACATTCAGAGGCTACCATTCATTTTAGGACAATTAACTCAAGACTAGCCTATACATGACAATTCAAACCTGGGCAAAGATAATACAAGTGTGACACACCGAACTGGTACTTGACGTTGTAGACAGACGAGTCTTCATTTCTGGTTAGGATTGAGGGAAAGGCTGACTCCCGCAGTTTGTTTAATGTTTCTTGGTAGATTCCTTCCATAATTGTTAGAACTGGTTCCTAAACTGGTACTTATACTGGTACCCTATACTGGTTCTTATACTGGTTCCCTGTAATACAAAAAGTTCATTTAGGACAGCAATCTTGTGCCAGACAGCATGTAGTCCTTAGCTTAGGCTATAATGTACTCATGCCTAACTTAACTGTTACATTACACAATTAGTCTGGCTCTACATGCATAACAGGTTGAATTTAACTCAAGAACTGACATATTCATAAAGTTTTGGAAGAATATTGCGCATCTTAGCCTACGGTTGGTGGCACTGCAACCACATGCAAGCTCATCATGGTGCAACTTACGTAACATTACCTTAACAACTCTTGGTAATTTGCTGTTTCACGGTGTTGCCTTGTAATATGTATATCATCCTATATTTCTGATATATTTACTCTTTTATTTATCATGTGTTATGTATATCAGTAATAATTGTTGAAATATCATATGTAGTGTAATGTCAGATCTCAAAAGAGTTAATGGTTTAGATAACTTAGCAGCGTAATTTAGAATTAACAATACGTTTTTTTTCTGCGAAGGTTTGTCAAGAATTGACATATTCATAATATAAAGTTATGGAAGAATATTGTACATCCTAGCCTACGGTTGGTGGCACTGCAACTACATGCAAGCTCAACATGGTCCAACTTACATAACATTACCATAACAACTCTTTGTAATTTGCTATTACATCAAGGTAAAAATACAAAAGAACTCTATTAAGTGTTATGGCAACATGTACAATATAAACTAAGATAAGTGCATACCTTTTACAAGGGAGAAATATGGCATTTCAAATGGGAATAAGGGGAGCTACATTCCTTTCACCTCTCAAGTCGTCATACACATCTCGAACGGTACGATTTGAGCTTACGCTACACAACTATGCACTTAGTTACATTTACGCACTCACTTACGCACACGCGATCATAGAAAACCTAGCTTCAAGTGGTTAGATTAATGTCTTGATACGATGAAAACCAATCTGTTCTTCCAGTCCACCAATTATGAAGGGTATTTTCATTAAATTGAATGAAAGATTTCCATCATTACACTCTCACTGGCTTCTGCTTCCAAAGACAACGCCACTTTCTAGCACCAGTTGATGTCTATCAAGGCATCATTTATTCAGGTCTCACTTGTAAATTCTTGCCAAATCAGTGGACATTAACTTGAAGCTGATGATCTCAGAAAATCAGTGCTCCTGCTCACTGTGTGCACTGTTGTAATCTATTCTATTTGTTCCTAACTAGGGAATGCGAATGCATTCACTACAACCAGACATTTTTTTTTACAGTGCGATAAGCGATGATGCTTTTGCTACCGCATTTCTTTTTGACACAACCCTGTACAGTTGATGGTCCTTAGATGTTATTTTTGTGGAATATTGAAGATGTTACGTATCCATATTCATAAATAATAGCATCACACAGCGGCATAAAATTTACATTAGGATACACAAATACCCAAAGTGTAATACTTCTGTGTCTGTGCTACCAATTATTTTTTTTTATTTGATTCCAGGTCGGTGGTAGGAATGACGGGGACAGTTCTGGTCTCGGCATTCTTCGGTCTTGCGCTGTGGCTCGGTCTCATTTCGCACTTGGGAACACAGAAGGCATTCAGAAAGAGAAGGTAATTTGAAACTGTATTATGAGTATGTTATCAATCTCAAAAACTGGTTTCTATAAGCAGGGGATTTGGAAATAACAAATCCCATATTGGGAAATGACATTGTCCTTTTTGCCGGATGGTTTGGATAAATTTCATTGCAGATGAAGCTGCGGATAAGATAGATGTACTGTATAATTGCTGATGGTGGCAGTGTGACTTATAATGTCTTCTAAGTATTTATTTATATAATGCTTCGTTTTTAGAATTCAGGCATCATTTTAAAATTGCTACAACTCTGTTGTTTTTATTTTATTATCTGTGAATAAGATTTTAATTTTTAAATTCAGGCCTAGTAAAGGAGCTCTCACGGTACGGCAGCATCATTTCTTGAGTCTGCAGGTTTTACTGAAATGACACATTTTGCTTTTCTTCCGTATTAAAATGGAAGAATTGTGCTATTCATGAAGGACTGTCCTGAAAATAATTATAACATACAGTACTCTGATATGTCATCTATGTTACTTCATTTTTTACGACGCTTGAAATCCATCAAGCCCTAGCTCGGTTTAAATGCACTTCTTTCCATTCTATGGAGCCCTTCAAATTTCATCATGGCAAATCTCCATCATTAACGACTGATTCAGATTTATATAATCACAGAAGTGTATTTATCTTTAAAGAAACAAGACGCAATATATTCACCTCAACCCAGACCAGATTTGAGAATTATTTCATTCTGGCATACTTGCATTGTCTTTAGAATAATAGAGAATGAATGGATGAAGAATACATTGCCTTAAAGTCATTCATTAGTGATGCTACAGTGAGGTCTCCATTACTGCTCTAGATCATTACATTGTTAATGGAGTTACACTGTTAATGGAACTGTAGAAGTGACAGCACCACTGGACCATGCATAGTTACATGTTGGCTGGTCGGGTCTTTAGTTGGGCGGGGCAGATGATTGTTCGTCGTATGCAATAGCTTAATCTACATCAAGAGAAGACAGTGGTTTTGTGAGTGTTGCGAGGTTTACATGGAAGGAGCCGCCCTCATCTATAATGATGTTTTCTTTGGAATGCTAATTTGGATAAAAACGTTTTACAACAGAAGGGGCTTAATGACAGCCGTTTTTATCACCTCACTCACAAATTGACGGATGTGGCAAGGGGAGAGAAGGGAAGAAAAGTCCATGGAAGCAACATCAGGTTTTGAGATGCAGATAGGACGTGAGGCATCCAAGAGGTATAATATATTTTTAGCTGACTATAATAACGCAGAACTAAGCCTCAGCAGTATTAAGAGCACACATGTTTAGGCTGCAAATATCAGTATGGATGATAATCTCGAGAAGTGAGCTACCAGTAAATTTCAGTTGACTGTTTGCTGTATCAAATCCTTTCCTTCCACTGATAAGGCAGAGGCATGTGTGTATGTCAGATGATATAATGTAATATTAGTTCAGTCGTTATTTTAGGATATAGCTGCAAGTATTAGCTGAGTCGTTGACTCTGAAACCGAACTGGTCGTGGGCTATGTGCAGGTGAGGAATGGAGTTCACTTGGAGGATTGACTCAGGTCTTATTATCTCCAATGAAACTGCTGTGTTTGCCCAGGTCAACTCACATCCGGTCATCCCTTCTCTAAGCGCTTGTTAAATACAGAAAAGGTAGATTCAAGACTTAATACTACTGCCACCTCTACCTTCATATGCTGAGGTAATGATAAAGCTAATCCTTTCAAAAGCAAGACATTTGACCTCTTGGAACATAGTGAGGTAAAATTCCCAGATACATGTTAGCTATTCATCTGGAATACTTTACTGTACTGTTCGTCATTCCTGTCGCCTTAACTATCAGTACATGCCATTATACAAGAAGACAAACCACAAACTGGATCTTATCAGGTCAAACTGGAGACTGAGCTACAGAGTGAAAAATAAAACAGTATGATTATGATTACTTATGCTGCATTTTTGGCCCCACGAAATAGAGCCGTCCAGTATGTGAGCCCTTCTAAATATTCCTATAACTTTTCATGATTTTTTAACTTTGTATGTTATTACATGCAAAGGACACTAACTTTTACAAAGAAAAGAGTTCTTCTAGAAAAATGGATAATCATAATAAGGGAAAATGCACTGGGAATTCATCATATGTATTTTCCATTTTTATTTTCCAAACACTTCAGTAACTTTTCTCCTTTAATCTTTTTTATACTAAATTTATGAATAGGGTGAAATGATAAGACTGCCTTGTGAGTATGAAGATCCATTCTCAATCGAACTATTTTAGGGGACTAACGAAGTAAGTCTAAAGGTTCCTGTGAAGACGACTGGGAAAGTGTACACTTTTGGTATTAACTTCTTCCCAAACGCTTAAAGTTATCGTAGACTTTCCTTAATGACACTAATGTTGTGTTTTTGCCACCAGAGGAGCCTTTATTTTTTACGGAAGGTAATCACTCACTGGAAACTGCTGTTCTGAGTAACTAACTTCTCAAATGAAGTCCTGGGTATTCAGTAAGCAAAATTCTTAGTTCTAATTCATACCATATTAAAATGAAAGCCACATATTTTTATATGCTTTTAATTAGCTTGAATTCTGTGTCTGTCTGCCTGTTTGGGTCAAATTATGTAACTCAATTTTCAACCTGTTCCCTTCGTCCGATGGACTTCAAATTTTGCATGGTTACTCAATCCCGGTGACAATACAACCTTACATGATCAGTAGGTCAGCAATGACCTCCATTGACCCTACAGTGACCTCTCCCAGTATCTCAGGATTTGAATGAAACTCTTCGGATTTTTCACAACTTCTTTGACTCAGTAGAGTCTATCTTCTATATAACTCCTCCCCTTCCCTCTTCATTCCCCCTCCCCCTTCCCCTACCTTCCCCCTCCCCCTTCCAGAGCACACAGTCAAGTGTTAATTTAGCTGTGTCTTCCCCCACAGGTGGGTACCGTTCTCAGCTAGCATTCTGCTGGCCCGCGTTCGATTCTCCACTGGCCAATGAAGAATTAGAGAAATTTATTTCTGGTGATAGAAATTCATATCTCACTATAATGTGGTTCGGATTCCACAATAAGCTGTAGATCCCGTTGCTAGGTAACCAATTGGTTCTTAGCCACGTAAAATAAATCTAATCCTTCGGGCCAGCCCTCTCTAGGAGAGCTGTTAATCAGCTCAGTGGTCTGGTTAAACTAAGGTATACTTAACTTTTTCTCCCCAACCCTTTCCCTCCTCCCTCCCCCTCCCCTTCCCTCTTCCATCCCCTTCCCCCACCCAAACTCCTCCCCTCCCCCTCCCCCTCCCCCTTCCAAAGCACACATCAAGTGTTAATTTAGCTGTGTCCTCTGCTCCCCTTCCCTCTTCCATCCCCCTCCTCTCCCACTCCCCCTCCCCCTCCCCTTCCGGAGCATACAATTAAGTGTTAATTTAGGTGTGTCCTCCCTCCCCTTTCGTCGTCCCTTCCTTTCCCCTTCCCTCTTCCATCCCACCCCCCCTCCCCGAGCATGCAATGAAATGTTAATTTACCCTGTCCTCCTCCTCTCCTCCCCTCTTTATCCCCCTGCCTTCCCCCTTCTGGAGCACAGGATCAGGTGTTAATTTAGCTGTGTCCTCCCCCTCCGCTCCCCTCCCACTTCCCCCTCCCCCTTCCAGAGCACACAATCAGTGTTGAAGCTGTGTCCTCCCTTCAACTTCCCTCTTCCTTCACCCTCCCCTTCCCTCTTCCACCACCCTTCTCCTCCCCCTTCCCCTCCCCTACCCCTTCCCTTCCCCTCCCCTCTTCCTCCCCTTCCAGAGCATGCATCAAATGTTAATTTAGCTGTGTCTTCCTCCTCCCCTTCCCTCTTCCATCCCCTCCCCCTTCCATTCCCTTCCCCTCCCCCTTCTGGAGCACACAATCAATTATTAATTTAGCTGTGTCCTCCTCCTCCCCTTCCCTCTTCCATTCCCTCCCCCTCCCCCTCCCCTTCTGGAGCACACAAGTGTTAACCCCTCCCCTTCCCCCTCCCATTCCCTCTCCCTCTCCCCTTCCCCTATCCTTCCCCCTTCCCCATCTCCCTTTCCTTTCCCATCCCCTTTCCCCCTCCCCCTTCCCCTCCCCATTCCCCTTCCCCCTTCCTCTTCCCCCTTCCCTCTCCTCCCCCTAAACGGATATCAGTTTCGTTAACTACAAGCATAAATCAGTTACAATTTCTTTCAAAACTATAACGTATAAGATAAAAAAAAAATACAAATAAGTTTTTTAATTATGCGTTTATTAAAATGCACTAAAAAGTAAAAAATATTTTTTTTTGAGACACGTCAGGATTTTCTTACAATTAATCATGTCTACAAAAATAAAAGCGTGAGCCCCAAACATGGAAGGAAATGCTACAAGAAAAGAAATATATTTATTTATTTCTTGTAGCATTTCCTTCCATGTTTGGGGCTCACGCTTTTATTTTTGCAGACATGATTAATTGTAAGAAAATCCTCGTGTGTCTCAATATTTTTACTTCTTAATGCATTTTAATAAAAGTTTGTTTTAAGTTTTTTTCTCACGCTATATTTACACAGCCAGTATGACTTAGTGCAAGAACCTCTACAAGTTGAAGAAATATTGACAGTCAACTGTATCAACTCCCATTCATTTTTCATTATAGGGTTTGTTGCTGGGTATTTCTCCAGGTTCCATTTGCAATAAAGGAATTGTTCTGTAACTCTAATGATATACAGTATTACTGTTTTAATATCTACGGGGATATGTGTCTCGGTTATAAAGCCATCAATGAAAGAAATACCGGTCACTTCAGGGCAACCACACCACGAATAGAAAATCATTTCACTTTTTCGGTTGAGCGCCACCGCTATAACTATCCACATTTTTCTCCTTTGCAGCCCCAACAGGCGGAACAGCATGGTCGGTGCTTTGGCCAACTCTGTTGAAAGAGGCGTGAGACACCAAACTCAAGAACTCGAAGCTGTTAAACAACAAGGGAGTTACGTCCACATAAGAAATCAGCCAGATTTCCAACAGGAAGTGACCCAGGCATTCCACAGTCAGCCGCAAGGCCAGCAGAACAAGTTAAGTCTGTCTCCTTCGAAGAAAAGTCATCTGAAAGATCCCACTAAAACTATGAAAGGAATTGCATCCTTGCTTTTGCCAGAAGACCCCCCTCATCAGCTGCACCTTCCTCATGAGGGTGCTACTGCTTTCGGTCAAACAAGAGAAAAATCTCATTCAAGTAAACATATTCATTTTAAGGATGAAAATGTCCTTAAAACTTCAGTCAGCGTTCCTGCAACAAACTCTTGGACACAACATCCCAGCAATTATAATGCACTTCATTTGTCAGCGCCTCCTGAAATTGACTATAACTCTTACCAAACCAGACCTTTTTCCCTGCCGGGCAGCTTTGTTAACCCAGATAGGAAAGGATACCAAAATGATGATGTCACTTATTATTTCGAAGTTCCCAGTCTGACTCCTCGTCTTTCTAACAGACCTAAACCCATCGTGGGTCAAGAAAAAGACATAACCTACTATTACGAAACTATTCCAATTTTGAATGCAAACCCTGTAACACCTTCTAAAGATAACCTGATGAATTCCTTCGAAAGAAATCAAGGACTCCATAACACCGAAGCAAGAAGGCCCATTGCTCACTCTACCAAAGGTGAGAGTGACTTGCGGCACCTGATCACACCTCCGAATCTACGACTAGCTAACCGACAGCGATATGGCTCTGAAGACACAAAGGATACTTATAGCTACCCTCCAAGTGGCTTACTAAATCCAAAACCAAATAAATGGAGGAGCAGTACAAAGTCCTATCTCTCGGATATCCCCCCTTATACTTGGAACTGGAGAAGGGTAAGCGAAGGCTATCAGCGTAGTTCCACAAAGGACCCAAAATATCCCGAAAGGGAGACAGGTAAGAAATCTGAATTAAATGAGTCATCTAGCAAATTTTTCCCTTCTGTGATGTTGCCTAAAAACACTTCTCAAAAAATATCTACCCTGTCAGTGACGGTGACATCTCCAACAACAACAATAAAAACAACAAAAACAACAACAGCAACAGCACCAGCGGCAACCGCGACAGAAACATTTCCACAGCAGGATGATGAATCCAGTAGTGCAAGACCAGCTGGGGCCTCTGATTATGATGACGTCATAACTGCCTTTAAGCTGAGCAATGGTGTCCCTGTTAACTGGATGCCAGACACTCAACTGACAGAAGAAGATGAGGAGAATCAAGATGATGCAAAAGAGAAGAAAACCAAGAAATCATTTTGAATAACGGGATGTTCGCTGTCACTGTTCAGTACAAAAATATTGGTCTTTTTAATTGCTCAATAATAGATTAAAATAACCTTAGTGTACAGAAACACTAAGATTCCACTAACTTTATCACATTATACGTGAACAGGAATAAAAACAATCGGCCACAAATATTCCAATGCAACGCTTTCCTTTTGCTGTTGGGACTACTGCTGTGAATCCTTACGAATTCTTAAATGTTCAAATATAATACAAACAGAAGAAAGGCCCTTGTAGCTATAACTAGGGTGGTCAGAATTTTGCATGATTTTTTTTTTTTTTTTTTTTTGCAGACACGCTCACATATGCATTTTTTCTATAGCCTCTTGTTATGATGTAGTCCAATCCATTCGAGATGATTTCCAGTTTCAGCTGTTCAGATACATCGAGAAAATTTGCAAGAAGTTTGTGGCTGCAATATTAACTTGAAATTGGAATACAAATAATGGTTCATTTCAATATTACGTTTTTATTCGAACTAATTTAGTTATGATCCTTGGAGGAACAGAATACTCTTATTGTCGAGCACCACAGAATTGAAGTAAATTTAGGTCAATGAACAGTATTTGTTATCTAAGGCTAAACTACATTTAATGCTTGAATATGCATGACACAGAATACTTTCTTTTATTCAAACCACTTTGACGTAATATTGCTTCCCAGGTTTTGAAAAATAAACCTCTGGAAGATAGAATGTCACAACAGGCATTTTGCTGACAGAGCGTAATGGATTTTAGCTTGCTAAAATAAACTTAGCCACTTTAAATTTTGGCTTTTATTCAACATGCTCCAAATTTCTTCTCACTGCTATTAGTCGTTAACAAGTAACAGGAAATGCAGCATGAAGGCAAATGCACCTTTTGCGCCTCTGAGCCTCTGAGCAAGAAGAACTAACGGCATTGGCTGAAGAAGACTACGGCACTGGCTCCAGGGCTTCGCTGACGCATTAGTTCCGGTAGGTAATGTTTGCCAGCTGCTATTCCGCGCACAGCAAGCACTGGAAACCAGGAGGTCAGAACAAATGAACTCAGTAGTTTGCGAATTTTCATATACGTGCTTTGAATAGCTGATATGTTTTCTTATCATAAACTACTTCATTCATTTTTAGTCCAGTTGAGACTATTGTATCTTAGGTGACATATCCAGTCTGTCCAGAAAAAAAATTAACTTTCTTTATTTACAGAGTTACCAACTATAATAGTAGTTCTGCAAAATGAATGATGAGACAGCTCAGACGTTGTACAAAACTCTGGTGACTTGATTTTAACAGTGGCTAAGTATTATGTCATTTGCCGATGAATGGTCCTAATTAGCACATTAAAAGAAGAAAGTAACTGAAAACATGGTAGATAAATTATAGCTTTACTTTTCTTTTAACGTAATTTTATAAGCAGAAAAGTTCATTTCTCCTTCAAAGGAAATAGAGTAGCAGCTATTTAAACTTTTCACTAACAAATCGGAATCTATGTCCAAGAATGTCAACGTATGATGTAACTTAAAGTTCAAATAAAAGATCAGTTTATTGAGCTTTGAGACACTGGATAACCCTGAGTCTCTTTGCCTTCCTAGTTTTGTCGGTATATAATCTATTCTAATGTTAGAGGCCAGCAAACTATATCCCTAGACTGGATCAATATACTTAATTTAGATTCAGCCATCCTTGCGCTGGCAGGGGCTCTTGCCCTAGAGCAGCCTGGAATCATGATTCCATTGTCCCATAGTAGGCTATATCAAAATCGATGTGACCTGCTGGAGTTAGGAGTGCTGTCATTCTGTAGGAGCTTGCTTGCGCCCCTTGCACAGAAGCTCCTCTTGTCTGATCTCTCCTGTGGCACTCATCCTCATCAAGCATTTGACGAAGTCTTCTGTTAATATTATATTTGTTCGCAGAATTAAAATGTAATCGATTTTTAACAAGTATCGATAAACTTCTCACATTTTATCAAATGGTGTAAAAGTTCAGAGACAATGATAGGTTCAAAACGTATACTCAAATCAAGGGTTAAGGATGTTTTATAATGACTGATGCAATATGGGTATGTTTCGGCATTTGCTGATCGCATATTGATGAAGCAACATGCGCAATGAAATTTGTAAGTCTTCCAAAAGTTATGGGTCCTGTTTCAAAACTGAATTGAAATCATCATCTTCACCACCATGACATCACTGAACAATCTTTGAAAGAACGCTTTGGTCTAAGCAATTTCTGGATTTAGGGTCATTTGCGGCGAATGCTTCCTGGAAAATCACTCGTCGATTAGAATACTTGGACGCTTTATATTATGGAGCTGATAACTATCCATCCTGGATCATTATGCTTGGTGTTGTTTTGGTAGCCAGCACCTGCCCTCAGCACAACTGAGCGTGCCTGTTTTGCTGCCAAACCCGTCTCCATTACTTTGACATTGCACAGATGATAAACTGAAGGAATCGCTACGACTTGGTATTGAATCATCAAGAAGTGTTAAAACAATGATCGTCGAAATCACAAAATTCCTTTGTAAAAAGAATCTAGAGGTGCGACGAATGTTTTTTAATGGAAACGCTCTCATCCTGGCTCACTGTGATGCATTAATCATTCTGTGTGCGCACAAAAAGCACAAGAAGATCTCGCACGCCGGTTTTGACCATCGGAAATAAATGGTGAAGGTTCGAGGCTGAAGAGGACCATTATCGCAGTTTGCTTCTGAACTGTTAACGAGGTCTAGCATAACTGTCTTCAGAATAAGAAGTCAATGTGAAACAAACCACGGTTTATTGGCACTTGGAATCCTACTCAAATTCGGCGTTATTTTCCTGAACAACGGCGTCAGAACCTGTATCCAAAATTGGCTCGGGATACGAACCTGATTTCAGGCCAGCTACAATTTCAACCAAATGACTGAGCGTAGTCTCGAAAGAATTCTCTCACAGACTCCAGCAAAGAGGCAACCGATCCCTTCCTTAAATGACTATGGACACTGCGCCATCTTTTACGCGAACTTTATACCAATAATGAACGATGCACCATAACACATTTTCATATCATATTTAGTTCAGGAAAAATTACGACCTTGACTATATTGCTGACCAGACTGTTAAAACAGCAACCAAATCGATTCAAACCAGTGGTCAGTTCCAAAGGAGAACTGGTTCCTAAGAAAATATTACAATATTCAATACTGACTGGTGAACAAAGAAGAGAAATTGCTCCCAGTCTCTCTTTAAAATAGTCACTTTTTATTTTTTGCAGGATGAACTAACTGTTGTTAACAGAAAATGTTCTTTATATATGACCCAAGTGAAGACATTACTTCAAAATGGCGAGAATGACATTAAATTATCTACAGAGTGGGGGAAGAATATAACACGTTTGTCAGGATGGTAGCCTACTGCATCCATATTGCCTCCTTACAATTTGCACAACCACAAAGATGAAGATCCTCAGTCCTTTATAGTTATTATTTTCAATCCTCTGCGCAGAGGAATGTCATATTTCTGGGATTTTACCTTGGATGATTTCATTTTAAATACGTACAATACGTAAATGTTTGATTACAGCAAAATCGCTGGACCGTCACTTCTTGTGAAGCTTCTGTTCTTGTGAAACCTTTAACTGCTTTCAACAAAAGTTTGCAACTGCACTTTCATTCCTGTAATCAGGGAACAGGTCCTTCTCATTCACCTCTGGAAGGTATTAGAACATTTGACAATGAAATAGTACGTTTGGTTGAAAAGAAAAGATTGATGAGGCCGAAGAAAGAAAAAAAAAGATATATACAGAATAAAAGTCCCGGAGTGTATGTTGGAATAGTTCAATAAGAGAAGTGTAGGCTATTCCATAGAGAAGCGGTGGAAGAGGTAAAAGTGCAAGTACAAAGAATTTTTGAAGAAAAATACATAAATGTTCTCAGAATTTCTAGTGATGGCTGCTAAGAATTTGGACGAAGTTTTTGAATACTCTTGATCGAGGAGAAACATGTTCTAATAATGGTAAATTTAGTAGAGACTGAAGATGAGTGAAATGCTGGAACCTATTTAAGAGAGGAAAAGTCGCATAGTGTCGCTAAAGTTTTAGGTGCTTCATGCACAGAGGCAATATCAGCTCAAACAAATAGCCACTTATGGTTTGTCGTGAAAGGGTCCATAAAGAGTGGATGAGAAAATTTAATGTTCATCGTTTGAAAGGAAAAGGTGACAGATGAGTGTTAACATTCAGGTAGGTTCAACATAAATAGAGCGCTAAAGGATGGCGATTCATAAAGCATTTCTGATGGCTAAAATATGAACGGCACTTCGGTTTAGCTTCTGTTTGTCACTTTATAACAGGTGGTGACCATATAACCCTGTTCTTATGTCTTTAGCTGTGCCAAAGCTTCTGTACCACGGATTTCCACAGTCATTTATTTTAAGATGTACTTAGGCATAGTCTCACTTCTTTAAACAGTATTTTGTTTTTCCAAAGAGGTG
>JANJGK010000008.1:3244679-3484679 GCA_039081455.1 Macrobrachium rosenbergii
AGCAGACAAACAGATGGCGATATCAAGAGACATGATTAACATACAGTGACGAAACATATATCAATGGAAAGGCCAGGAAATTCTACATGTGGCCAATTGCATGAGATTCAAGACAGATTAATGGACATAATGCAGTAGCATAATATATGTAAAATGGAGAGATGTTTGGCGTCTCCACAAACAGAAACACACATACAGTTTGATACAGAAGATTCGTTGGAACATTATGAGTACATGATTAGAATGCTTGCATGGCAATGCAAGTAGTGGTGATTGTACATAAAACAAGACAACAATGGTTAAGGAGAAACAGACGGAAATATTGTATGGTTGAAATCGCGTTCCATTAGAGAAAGAAAACAAGATGCTGTTGTTTTGTCTGGCCACTCCGATGAACGACGATTGACGAACACACGAACACACACGTGTTTGGAAGAGACAGCATCGGGGCTCTTACAATAGCAGTGAGAAATCTGCAAAGGATACCGCAGAAGCACGACTGCGGCTAAAGAAGTTAGTGAGAAGAAAGGATTGGAAAAAGAAAGGAAAGCTGAGAATTGGAAATTGGAATGTTGGTAGCCTCGCAGGAAAGGGAAGAGAGTTGGTAGATGTTAAGCAGAGAAGAAAAATTATGATTCTGTGTATACATGAGACTAAATGGAAAGGGAAAAGTGCAAGAAAGCTTGGAGAAGGATATAAAGTTTACTACGCAGGGGAATATACAAGGAGAAATGGGGTAGGAATGATTCTCCATCCAGAGTTGCAGGAGAATGTCATAGAGGTCCAGCGTATCAGTGACAGGCTCATGGGCTTAAAGTTTGTGAAAGATAAGAGAGTATGGCATATCATTCTGGTAGTCTGGAACACTCAGTTTGAGAAAAGAAGTCACCTGGTAACATACAAAAGTGGACAAAATGAGACACAAATTGATTATGTTTTGGTTAGGAAGGAAAACAAGAAAATCATTATGGATGCAAGGTTATTCCACACGAATCTGTTGTAGCTCAGCATAAATTAGTAGTGGTGGATTTTAGGCTGAAAGCAATATGGAAAAGAAAAGCCCCAGTCAAGAATAGGAGGATTAAAACTTGGAAGCTGAAGGGGGAGAAGGCAAGAGCGTTTAGAAGTAAAGTGGAAAGAGCCAGAGAAGAGAGATATGTGAGTGGAATGTCAGAATCGCCTGAGGAGATATGGGATGATATGAAAGAGACTGGTGCCAGCAGCAGCAGAGGTGTATGGGAGGACAAGTGGTAAGCAGCAACAGGAAAAAGAAACATGGTGGTGGAATCAAGAGGTTCAAATAGCTGTGAAGGAAAAGAGTATAGCCAGAAGAGGGTGGGAAGAAGATAACAACTACCAAACAAGAGAGGAGTATAGACGGACAAAGAGGGAAACAAAGAGAGTGGCAACAATTGCAAAGGGAGAAGCCAGGAGAGAATATGAGAAGATGGGACCACCGGAGGGAGAAAAGATAATCTACAGAATTGCAGAAGCAAGAAGAAAAGACAGGCAGGATATAGGAGAGGTAGGAATTATTAAAGATGAAAATGGAAATATCTTGACTGAGGAGGAGGAAGTCAGGGGAAGATGGAAAGGCTATTTTTCTCAACTATTAAACAATGAGAATGAGTGTGAAGAACTGGAAAATGTTCCTCCAGTAGAAGGACCAATAGCAAACATCAGAGTGAGTGAAGTCGAGAATGCTATAAAGAAAGGAAAAGTAAATAAGGCTGCAGGAAAGTCAGAGGTAACGATAGAAATGATTAAAGCATTGGGAAATCTAGGCAAAGAGTGGGTGCACACACTATTGGAAAAGATCTGGTATGTAGAGGAAATGCCGAGGGACTGGAGCAATAGTTGGATGATTAAAATGTATGAACAAAAAGGAGACGCGTTAAACTGTGGGAACTAAAAAGGAATAAAGCTTTTGGAACATGTATTCAAGGTACTAGAAAGAATAGTAGAAGGAAGGTTGAGAGAGCTGATAGATATACATGAGCAGCAGTTTGGGTTTATGAAAGGAAAGAGAACAGTGGATGCCATTTTTATAGGTAGGACAAGTCCAGGAGAAGTATCTAGAAGGACACAGGAAAGTTTATTTGTGTTTTGTAGATCTTGAAAAGGCTTATGACAGGGTACCATGAAGAGTAGTCTATTGGTGTTTGAGAAAGAAAGGAGTACCAGAGAAGTTGGTAAGGTTAGTGAAGATGATGTATGAGGGTGCAAGAACTACTGTACAAACAAAATATGGGGAGACTGAGACATTCCCTGCAGAGATGGGCCTCCATCAGGGATCAGCTCTGAGTCCATACTTGTTCCTCGTCATTATAGACACACTAACATCAGAATTAAGGAACAACAATGAATAAACATGGGAAGGAACCTGGCATCCTCCTCTAGATAGAGGTGCCAAAGTTCTTCGTAGGATAAAGGTGAGGCACTGTACCAGAGGGCACTAGCGCAAGGAAAGCTCAATGTCTGGAGTCTTCGGTGCCCCTGACCCTTCCACTGTGGACCTCACTTAGGTCGATGTCTGAGGACGACATCAGAGTGCCACCTGTTCCAGCTTCTTTGACAGCTGACGTAGGGGCATTCACTACAAGCTCAACTACTAGTCGTCGCAGGTTCTTTGGGTTCATCGGCCATTTGAGACATGGCAGAATCCTTACTCATGGTCGTGTCTTCAGGGGACTGGGTGTGAGAGGCTCACGGGTCACCATGACCAGCTCAGGCACAGGTTGCGAGGCCACACCTTTGTGTGAGCTTCCACTGTGGTCAGAGGAATCTGGAGGGGACCCTAGCAGACTGTGGTTGGGCTCTCACACCAGCACTGGTAGCAGTGCCAAGCTTGAGGGCGAGAGGCAACCTGGACTAGGATCCTTCAGAGGAAGATCTATGGTATGCTCTGGCATTGGCGGTAAGGCAGGGCTAGACACAGGAATTAAATTGTGAATTTCTTTGACGTTCGCAATGGGTGGAACGTGGCACTGTCCAGGGCACTCAGGTGGCACTGGCAGAGATTTTGGGTTAATTTGGGATTTCCAGAAGGGAGATGCAGGGTGCGCCTTGGCACTGGCACGTGGGCAGGGCCTCGTACTGATATGAGATCTGTTAAAAGCTCATCACTCAAGACGGACAGAGCGTGGCACTGCTCAGGGTGTGCAAGTGGCACTGGCAGCAGGTTAAGGGTAATGTCGGGATCTCGGAAAGGAGATCTGTGGCATGCTAGGGCACGGGCATTGGGGCAGGGCCTAGCACAGGAATTGTATTTGTCAGGGGCTCAACGGTTGAGGCGGTCGGAGCCTAGCATTGATCAGGGCACACAAGTGACACTGGCAGCGGGTTTAAGTCAGGTCCTTGAGGACTCTTGTTTTTTTATTTAGTTTTGGAGGGGTTGGGCCCCTGGATTTTGTACAACAAGAGGGGACCTGAAGTCCTGTCCCAGGAGGTCATAACCTCCAGAAAGATAAGTAGCTACTGTGAGAGTGCAGATTTTAGATCTTTGAGGTCTTGTGACCCTCAATTTGTGACAAGTCTATGTCTGTCAATGGTGGCCCCACAGGGGACCTTATCTTCCCTTATAATGGAGATTTGCGTGCCAGTGTCATTAAATGCTGTGACCTTCCAGGCGAGGAAGCTACCTCAAGGTGGTGCCACAAATATAGGACCTTCGGCTGGAGTTCCTAAGGTTTTAGGATTTGTAACTGCCAAAGCAATGGAGGGTGATTTTGTTTTACTAGGGCATTTTGCCCACAGGGTGGAGTGCCCCTGAACCTTGCAGGCTGTGCAATAATTCTTGCTGTAATCTTTGCTTGGCACTGTCCCAGTGAAAGGAGCAGGCCCCTTGTTGTTCATCCCAGAGCCAGACATGGGTCAGTTTGGTGTGATCCCATTGTGGGACTTAGCAGGGGTGTCTGGCTGATTCCCAGCCTTCGAGCAGCACTTTTTCGTGGAGTGCCTTGACCTTTTACAATAGCCGCACTCGAGCTTCTTGTGAGGGTGCCCATTCTTGGGCGGAGGCTAACCGGAGGTAGGAGAAGAGGGCCAAACTTTACGGCTCCAAGAACTTTGCTGCAGGATGGTGAGTGTCCCAGTGGTATGCCAAAATGCAGCGCTCATCTAGCGTCAGAGGGTTCTTATCGCAGAGGTAGGTAGCAAGGGCTGGGGAGGGCATAGTTTAGGAAGTCCTCAAGCTGGAAAGCTTCTATTATTTCCTCTGCAGAGGTAGCGTTGCGGGATTCTAGCCACCGCATGAGAGTTCAGGACTTATGGCATGCCCAGTCGGCCCATGTTTGACCCACCTCCTTTGGCTGTCCTCTCCAGTGTTGTCTCCATCTTTTGGGGGTAAGCTCGTAGGTCTTAATTATGGCCTTCAGGACCTCCCCAAGGTTTCTACGGTCTGTTGACGGGATGGAGTGAAACACGTCTTGGCCCTTACCCTCCAGGTGTTTTGACAGGAGCATAGAGATTTCTGCTGGCTGAGGCTTGAAATTCCTGAGGACCTCTTCCACTTGGTCGAGCCATGCCTTGGGCTCCAGTTTATTCCATTTTAGCATCATGGAGCTAGCAGCAGTGGTAGAGGACAGGGGAGACGTGGTTGCAGGGCTTCAGACCCATTGGGCGGCCATGGCAAGTTCATGGGGACGATCTTTCTCCTCCCTAGCTAGTCTTTCTTGCCTGTCTCGCTCCTCCCTAGCTAGTTCCTTGGCTTTTCTCTCCTTCTCCTTTTGTCTTTCTTTTTCCTTCTCAGCCTTGACCCAATCTTTCAGATCTTGGTCCTTGAGTCCCATGTTTTTCCCAGCAGCAACAAGGGTTTTAATTTCGTCAGTGTAAGAAGCCATATTTCCGAGGTGTCAAGGGTAGTTTTTATTACAAGGAGCAGGCTATATTTTCCTGACTGAGTGTAATTCACAGGTTCCAAGGACGGTCTTTATTTAAGTTGATTGGAGAATGTGCTCTTAATTGAACGTATCTAGTAGCTCAAAGAGTATGAGGGATTCCTTGGTGAACATAGTTAATAGAGTGTTCAGAGAACGGGCTCTTAGATGAATGTATCTAGTAGCTCAAAGAGTATGAGTGGTTCTTAGGTGAACGTAATTAATAGGGTGTTCGAAGAACATACTCTTAGTTAAACGTACCTAGCAGTTCGAAGAGCATGATTGGTTCTTAGGTGAACATAATTAATAGATTGTTCAAAGAACGTAGCTTGAGGAGAGTGATGGATTCTTAGGTGAATGTAATTTATGGGTTGTTTGAAGAATGGGCTCTGTAATGAAAGAATCTAGTAGCTCAAAGAACGTTATGGGTTCTAAGGCAAACGTACTTTGTAGGTTGTTCGAAGAATGGGCTCTTAAATGAACATAACTAGTAGCTCGCAGAGCTTGAGGGGTTCTTAGGTGAACGTAATTAATAGATTGTTCAAAGAATGGGCTCTTAAATGGACATAACTAGTAGCTCAAAGAGTGTGAGGGTTCTTAGGTGAATGTAATTAATAGATTGTTCGAAGAACAGGCTCTTAAATGAACGTAGCTAGTCAGCTTGAAGAGCGTCGTGGGTTCTTAGGTGGGCGAATCTCGATTGTGCATAGAATGTAAGGTTCTTAGGTGGATGAATCTCTATTGTGCATAGAATGTAAGGTTCATGAGTGAATGATTTTAGGGTGTTCTTGGACGTAAGGTCCTTAAGTGAACAAATTTAAGGGGTTCTTAGAATGTAAGTTCGTAAGTGAATGACTGGGTTGTTCCTGAACATAAAGTTCTGAAGTGAACGTATTTAAGGGGTTCTTAGAGCTTAAGGTTCCTAAGTGACTGACTCTGAGGTGTTCTTGAACGTATGGTTCTTAAGTGAGTTAAATTAGAGGGTTCTTAGAACGTAAAGGTTCTTAAAATGAACGATTCTGGGGTGTTCGTGAACGTATGGTTCTTGAGTGAGTCAATTTAAGAGGTTCTTAGAACATAGAGGTTCGTGAGTGAACGATTCTAGGGGGTTCTTGGACGTAACACTCTCAAAGGAATGATTATAGTGTCTATAGAACGTGGAGGTTCATAAGTGGACGATTTTATGTTGTTCTTAAAATGAAACATTTGTAAGTGAACGAATTTATTATGCTGAGAAACACCCAAGGTTGGTGCAGATGAGTGTAAGCTTCAAAACAAGAGTTTCAGGGAACACACATCCTCAACTTGACATAAATAACTGAACTTCCCGCAGTACGAGGTAACCAAATTCTATAAAAGAAAGTTGCTATGAATTTCAACTCTGAGGTGAAATTATTAGATTCTCCCTAACACGATGAGTACAAATGCTTACAACTGTCATGCATGGGTCAAATTTTTTCCTATGGTCACGTGCGCGATGAATTTTACTCTACTTATGGATTTTGCCTGAAAGGCACGTGACTAGCTACTGCATGCATTGATGCCACTACTCGAGTCTCGTAACCATTTGTTTTGACTGGGAAAGCGGACAGCTGGGTGAGCACACGATGTTTTTTGTGAGAGAAATCTCGCGCGAAGTGTTCTGAAAAAAGATGAACGCTATTGGAACAGGTTTCCCGGCTTGGAGATGTGAGATTTACCAATGGGGAGAACTCACTCAGTTACTTGTAGTAAAAAAAAAAGGCAATGAGGTTCGAGGTAGACAATGGCTCACATGGTCTCAAATGAAATTATTTTTCATGGACGCAACAAAGTAATTTTTAAAAATTTGCAAACAGGATTTTTAAGAAAACCTAGCGCTTTTGCTACGATGAGCGAGAGAGGGAGATATACTCCAGCGAAGTGAAAATTGCTGGATGGGCTATAGTTCATGGCCTGAATGTACTGTATAGCCTAACTAATTACTGGACAACAAATTGTCCAGAGCACAGGGAGGAAATAAGTGCACTATTTCCTTTCTTTATTACTTGGATTTGCACTTCACTGCCTAACTAATCCAAGCAGTTAAGACATTCAGACTATCATACATTAGCCACAAAGCTTTGTCTCGGAAAATACATTCTCTCCTCACTATAAAAAACCTTGTTAGCACGCACATGGCCTATTGTTTACTAACACTGTTCAGAACCACGAATTTATTTGCATATACAATAAGTTAAGATTAATAACACTGTACTTACGCTGTGGAAACTTGTTTGTTTGTGCTTATTTAAGATTTACATTGCCAGATTCATTTCTAATCTCGCATCCAGCTTTAGCAAAGCTACTGGCTGGGAGCTGCAAGTTGCAAGGAGGTTTTTGCAATGATGCAGGCCGTGATCCTGGCAAGGTTGCCACTATTAAGTTTTCAATCTGACCTTCTTATTGAATTCCTTGCTCAGGGGTACAATCCTGGGGTCTAGATGGAGAACAGGGGACTTACCATGAACATTATGACTGACTGCAATTGCTAGGTCAGGTAAAATCTTATATAGAAAAACAGTTGGGCTGAAGGCCATATTTCAAGAAGGAACTGTTGCAGATAAACACGTAGGTTTATTTTAAATGGAATATAGGCAGGTAAAGTAATGCTCTGCCACGTGATTAAATATTGCAGCAATTGTGCAGATATTTCCTTTCTTTATTACTTGGAGTTGCACTTCACTGCCTAACTGATCCTAGCAGTTAAGACATGCAGACTACCATACGTTAGCCACAGTGTTTGTTGTTTCGGAAAATACACTCTCTCTTCACTTGAAAGGGACACTAAAGAATTGATTGCAGTGGAATTGCCACTGCAAGAAGCACAAAACAAGCAGTTGTTTCCACAGCTAGCAACACCATCTGCAATTAGAGAATGCAAGCAGTTACATAGGGAAAATTATAATGACATTGGGTACATCGAGGGTTGCACATATGGTGCCAAGATAACTTGATTCTGGTGCAAGATGCTTATGTTAATTCACACGGGACTAAGCCAGGACTTTGTGAGAATTCATACTTCAGAAAAGCAAAAGCCTAGTCAAAAATTCACTAAAAATGGAGGGCTAAGTTTAAATGGGAATGCACAGGTAAGTGACTGGGGAGCTGAAAGAGGGCCACGTGGGGTTCAGCTCAATAAGGAGCCAGCAAGGGGTATGTGTGTTTGGTCTGCTGTCAATAGGGCTCTGAGATCGAGGTGGGCTGCGGGACGTGTTTTATGCCCTCGGAGGATTATTTTCTTGCTCTTCTCAGGGGGCACTTGGATTGCCCGCATCTGGCTTCAGGGGCCAAGAAGGTAACTCAGTCACATGCGTCGCGACCTCCATTTTCTGTGTCAAGACCTCGTGCGGGCATTCCAAATCCTGGTGACCTCTGGCAACCCCATGTTTGTATGTTTCAATGAGGGACTCAGCTTTTCTGGCAGGGTTTGCCAGGCTTCCATTTCCATTCACCTTTATCTGAAAAGAGGTATTCCAAGCAGTCACCAGGTCTAAGAAAGATTAAAACCTGTACCAAAAAGGGTTACATATGGGTTGAGTTTCTTGCTCCCTTCCTCAGTTAGTTATCAGTATGAAAAATACTACATTTACTTTATAAGACAGTTTGGAGGTTGAGTTTCCTATAAAGTGGTTTCCCACGTTACAGTATACATATATACATATATATATATATATATATATATATATATATATATATATATATATATATATGTGTGTGTGTGTGTGTGTGTGTGTGTGTATATATATATATATATATATATATATATATATATATATATATATATATATATATATATATATATATATATATATATATATATATATATATATATATATATATATGTATATATATACATACATATATATATATATATATATATATATAAATATATATATATATATATATATATATATAATATATATATATATATAAAGTATACACTGGGCAGGTATTTTTATGTCAGCGTTTACACAGGTGCACAAACTGGTTAAGCTGACTAATTGCTGGTCTATGAAAATGTAGCTCTTCATGTGCGAGAAGCTCTGTCCATAGCAAGAGGTTTTTATGATGGTGTTAACATTTCCGTCACTTAGTGACAGTGAGAGTTCATTCGCATTTTGGAAAGCTGAAATTGAACATACAGTGGATATTCAACCTGCTCTATGCATTGCTTCCGGGCACGACCAGGAGCATGGGAATAACATGATCAAGCGATAAAAACTTTGTGACACCTGCGTGTTCAGAAGACTAGTTCGCACGTGGTCCATGATGTAACAGAATGGTCCATGATGTAACAGAATTGAACACTGTACGTGATGGTGACGTCATACTAGAGTGAGTGGTTCATAAGTGAGTGTGTGCATTGGTGCATTATCATAAGCTTTCCTGGAGAGAAGCTATAGAATCACTATTCCCTTCGATTTTCGGTCCTATTGGAGTTGTGTGGTGAGACTAAAACTGTGAGGGGTGGCTTCCCAGTGGCGACAGAAAGAATTCTGGTTGGGTCCTTTGAATATTGGAGAATGGTGTATTTCACATTGACTATGTGACATTTATTTTTAGAGTGGTCATGTCCATTTTACTGATATACTATTTGGTGACAGGAATGCCTATCAATGGTGATTTTTGGTGTAGGAATTCTGTTTCGATTGATTTCAACAGTTACCTCTCTAATTTTGAGTCTTGGTTTTCTTTGATTTGTTTTGACTTTCAACCTTGTGGTTTGTGAGAGATTATAATTTATGACTCTTAGCTTTGGCAGTTATGCTTTCGTTAAATTTCCAAGTAAAGTCTAGTTTTTATACCTCGCCATTTTATTTCAATAAGCCTTAGTCTTGGTGAGATGCAAGTTGTGACTGAGCGAGAGAGAGTGAGAGAGAGAAAGAGAGAATCCTTTTGAACTCCATCATTGCTACCAATCAGAGGTTTTGGAAGGTAGGTTAGGAATGTTACCCTCCTTACAGATTTGGTAGCAAACAGAAATAGATAGGTGCTCGGCTATGGATTACGCCTCTGAAGAGTCATAAATTACAATAGGTTGTTACATTAGGCTTTATAGGTCGGTTATTTGGGTGATGCTCGGCACTGGTAGGTTGGTGACATTGTCGTCTGAGAATAGGTTTTTGATGATGTAAGCGATTCAGTCAAGGGTTAGGTTTGCGGGACGCCATCTGGTCAGTCTTTCTTGTGTGTGACAGACTGGTGTATGTGTTTGATTATGCGTCATGTTGCACCGGTGTTTATGGCGTTTTTATGGGTGATACTGGACTTTAGTTTATATTAGGGAGTGTTCGGGGAAGAATTTAGTAAACGCGGCTTGTTTAATTGCGGTATCTCGACCGGTTAATACAAGCAGCGTGTTATTTCTGTGCAGACAAGTGGGGTTTTTTTTTTTTTTTTTTTGGTGGGAAGATTTTGTACCATTGTTGTCAGGCAGGAGTGTCTGTATGTGTTCAGTTATCTTCTTGTCCTTTGATTTCTTCCCCTATTGTGTGTGTGAGTGTTTTTTTTTTTTTTTTTAGAAATACAACGCGAATGTCTGTTATCATTTGTTACAATTCAGCAACATCTTTTTTTCTCTGGTTATGATTCTCTTTTTTTTTATATAGGTATTGCATGCTTTTATTTTTAACTTTTTTTTTTTCAGTTACAAACATACGTCTGTAAGAGGGGTTCTCTTCTTGGGGCTGGCGCTGGGGTGTGAGCTTACTCTGCAATTTTCACCTTGGCGACCGAGGTCGAGAAGCGGATGTGTCTCAAATGTTTGTGCTCAGCGATTTTTCTGTTTGGTCTCGCAAAGCAAGGTGTTGTTGGAAATAGAGGAGAACTTGGTGATGGGAGGGGAGACTTTTTGCACTTGGGGGAAAGGAACAATTTTTCTTTCTTCTCCCTCTGTCTCCTCCCTCTTTTCTTTACTTGAGGGTAGACTTGCATTTTCTTTCATGGAGGGTGGACTGGTGTGTGTGTGTGTGTGTGTGTGTGTGTGTGTGTGTGTGTGTGTGTGTGTTTTTCCCTTGAAGATTTGATGTTCATCTTGACTTACTTTGCAGTCAGTTGTGAGCGTGGCCCATCGATGTGTTTTTTTTCCCCCGTGGAGTTATGAATTAATTGTGGGTTTAATTAATACTTTCTTTTGATTTTATGGGTTAATTGTTGGAATAAAGGGAGATTAACATCGTGGGGTTCTTCCTGTGTGGGATTTTTGGAGAGACTCCTTTCTTTTGTTTTTAGTGGTCTTTGCTATTCTTTAGTTTTTTTCTACTGAGTGAGAAATAAATAGTTTTCTTTTATTTTTGAGGATTTCCTTCAACATGATTTGGGAAATATTTTGGGGTTTTTGGTAACTTTTGCATTTGTGATCAGCCAAGAGGGAGTTAGCTATGCCCTCAAGGAAGATTAAAGGGTTAGCAAAACTATTCAAGACGGGAAAGCTGGAAAAATGGCTGGAGGGGACGATGACCAGACTTTGCTTCATAAAATCACAATGGTCGCATCAGGAGTTCGTCAATTCCAAGGGATCGTGGATGGTGTTCTTTCTCAACCAGTGCAGAATTTTATTGAGAGTGTTAACAATTTACTAAATGCTAAGGGAATCAAAGATGGCATAGAGGCATTCCGGGAAGCTATGGCTCTACCAGATTTTAATGAAAGCAATCTAGGTCATAGTTGTCACAGTTATCAATTAGCCAGGTGCAAGACTTGGTCGGGTCTCCAAGAATTTCTTCAAACAGCCTATGGCAGTGATTCTCAAACTGGGTGCCGTGGGACCCTGGGTTGCCACAGACAGTGCCTAGGGGTGCCGCAAGATCTTCATGAATTTTGTCTTGGCTAGATCATCTCAATGAACATTTGTAAAAGAAAAAAAAGTTTGCAGAAGTCTTCATATAAGTATTATCAGTGTGTCATATATATATATATATATATATATATATATATATATATATATATATATATATATATATAGTATGGATAATAATTTTATTTATTAAATAACAAGTTTATTCATGCAATTTGGTGGGATGGAGAAGAAGGGGTGCCACGGTAATTATTGCATTAGTTAGGGTGCCGTCACTAAAAAAAGATTGAGAACCACTGGCCTATGGTGCTGAGGAGTGCGGAGATTCAGTCTCCAATTTAAGGGGTTTTTATAAAATTCGGAAGGACCAGAAATCGATGGTTGAGTTTAATTCTCAGCTCCTCGATGCCACGGGAGAGTTTGTATCGTAGAGAAATTGAAAGGGTCTCCATGGGCACTGTTTGACACTATCTCCCTAGATAACCTTCATAAGCTATTGCATTTCGCTTGGTTGTTAAATGATGTCCCTGATGCTATAGTGTATAGTTTTGACTAGTTTATAGACCCTATGTCTGATGAGGCATTAATTTTTCTCAGGTTCGTAAGCATATGTCGAAATGCCGGATGGTTGATGGTATGTTTTTTTTATTGGGTATCGAAGACTTCTGTTTGTGTGTTTCAAAGAACCTATCATAAGGGGATTCAGCCTTTGCTGTCGGCAGTTGTTGCGGGAAAGTGGAAATTGACAGAAAGCCCAATGTAGCTTCCAGTGGCCCTTTTGCCAAAGTTGATAGTGATAGGAAATTGGTGGATCAGACGCCATGGCTTAGTTGTTTTAATTGCAATATGCAGGGCACACTAAGAGGTTTTACCGAGTTACATATTGTGGCAGTTGTGAGAGTTCTGATCACCCTTGGCGGTCTTGTCCGTCTCTTAAATAGGATAATGTTAGACCTGCATTTCAGAGTTCTGGTAACTTAAATAAGAAAGCTCCTCAAGGGGGTTTTTCAAGGGGATCTAGTGACTGGCGAAAATGTTCGGAAGGCCAATCAGTTAAAAAGGAAAGGGTGAATTATTCCTGTCACATAGGACTTCTAGCTGAGGCCCTGGAGCCGAAGCCAATTGTTAGAGGGTCTGTGTGCGGAGTCGATGTTTTAGTATTCATTGACACTGGTGCTTCTGTCAATCTAATGAATTATGATTTATGTCGATCGATGCTTCCCAGTCGCTATTTGAGACCTACTTAAGAGAAAGTGTGTGATGTTCAGGCCCATAGGTTGGATGTTTTAGGTTCCACAGATGTCTGCTTTTCCTGGGGTAATAGAGTTATCAAAGAGCCATTTTTGGTTTACAGGGTGCTGCTTTGGGTAACACATTTTCGTTAGGTCATCTGCCATGTAAACGGAACCACATCTCAGTTCATATGGGGATAGGAGGCATAACTGTTGAGGTACCTGGAGCTTTTGTCCCGTACGAGGGGATGGATGAGATTGATGGGGGTGATTTGGTCAGAGATAATGATAAGGGATCAGGAGTTGATAACAGTTCACAGGTTGATAATGAACATGTTTCTAAGGCGAAGAAGTTTTATAAGGGTATCTTATCTGAAGAAGTTGTTTTGGGCCCGGGCATGGTTGCTCTGGTGAAAGTACAAGTGAAAGACATGAAAATGTCCAGACAAATGTGTGTGAGTGAGGGTAGCGAAAAGCTAAGTGCAGTTTCTTTAAGCAATGTGTCTAATACAGGGGTTACTTGTAACAATTCACTTAGAACATATCAGAATGATACATATGTGGTAGATTTTGAAGGGTGGGTTGATGAGGATAGTTCAGTTGCTTTTGTAGGGGACGACAATGAATTTTCAGAGGCAGCATTGCAAGTTAGGAGAAAGGTTTTAAGGGATAATTTAAATCATGCTGATTATAAAGAATATATATAGAGAATTTAGGTGATGTTCTGGTTGATTTCGCAGACATTATCACACTGAGAGGCGATAAGTTAGGGTAAACTAATGTGCCAGAACACAAGGTACACCTGGAAGATATGACAAAGCCTATTTTTGTCCCTTTGTATAGGATTCCTTTTAAGATTAGGGAACAGCTAGAGCAGGAGGTCAAGAAGTCAGAAGAGGAAGGCATAATTAGGCCTAGTTCCTCACCCTTTAACCTAAGAAGCATGGCTCGGTCCGCGTGTGCGTAGATTTCCATAAGTTGAATGAGAAAACCATACCTGACAGGTATCCAGTGGCGTGTCTACCGGATTTGTTTGTGGAGATTGGAGGGAAGAACATACATTCCTCAATCAGCCTCATGCAAGGGTTTTCGCAGCTTCCTCTTAGTGAAGATAGTCGGGAATTCACGGCTTTTTCGATCCTGAAAGAGCATTATGAATTCACAAGAATGCCTTTTGGTTTGTCACGTAGCCCTATGACTTTTACGAGGTTAGTAAATACAGCTTTGCATGGATTGCTGGGGAAAGTTGCTTTCGTCTCTATGGACAATATATCAATTGCCACTGATTTTGTAGAGGAACATTTAGAGGTGCTTAGGGAGGTTCTTAGGAGACTTAGATTAGCAGGTTTGAAAATTAAATTAGCCAAATGTGATTTCCTGAAGAAGCAGATAGTATATTTAGGTCATGTTATTTCTAAGGAAGGTGTCAGGGTAAATGAGGTTAAGATCAGGGCAACCATGGATTTTCCTACTCCCAATAATAAAAAACCAGATCTGTTCTACGTATGGCAGGATTTTTCCGTAGGTTTGTGAAAGGTTTTTCAACTCTGTCGTCTCCTTTGACAGGCGTGTTGAGGGATGACATGCAGTTTGTTTGTGTTGAGAGCCAACAGTTAGCCTTTCAGAAAATCAAAGAGGCTTTAATGAGTCCCCCAACGCTGAAGTATCCAGACTTCAAGCAGCCCTTCACGTTGGTAACAGATGCTAGTCATGATGGGATAGGGGCCTGTCTTATGCAGAAATTTTGATGGTAAATTGCATCCCATCGCGTTCTACAGTAGGAAATTTAAAACACAGGGTAGTAATGAGAGGTTGATGGCCGCCATAGATAAGGAGGCCTACGCGATAGTGTCTAGTTTGGTTCATTTTAAGGTGTTATTGATGGGCAACAAAGCTAAGGTTCTTACAGACCATAAGCCATTGTTGGATCTTTTTAATAAGCCGGATCTTTCCTCTAAGAGGGCTAGGTGGTTTTTGACACTTAGGGATTTCGACTCTAAGCTTAAGTATATAGAAGGTAGACATAATGTTGTAGCTGATCCCCTTAGTAGGAGTTTTTATGATACAGAGGGTTCTCATGTTTGTTATATATCTGGTGATTGCATAGACTGGGATATTAGTTTAGTAGAGGTTAAACGAGATGAGGATGAAATTTTAGGAGACACAAAGGCGCTTCTTGGACGGGATTTGGTTAGAAAGGGTTATAGGTTGCCTTTTGAGGGTCTGGAGTTAGAGGGTAATTTGTTAGTTAAGAAAATTAGGTATGGGTTGAGGGGTAGTAAAGATAATGGGGATACGACATAGATAGTGGTCCCAAAAAGCCTAGTCCATGAGGTCTTGAACATTGTGTATTGTAAATTTTATAATCCACATTTGGGGATTGAGAAGACGTACCAGAACATATGGGGTAAGTTCTTCCGGAAAAATATGTTCTCATCAGTTGACAATTTTGTGAAGGGATGTTCAGTTTGTAATGAACCCAAGCCAGCGAGGGTTATTTCTTGTAAACTGGGTTCTTTTCCTATCCCTAGTAGGCCTTTTCAGAGGGTCCATAAGGATGTCTTATCAAAATTCTGTGAGTCTAGTTATGGCCACAGACATTTCTTGGTTATTGTTGATGAATTAACTACGTTTGTAGAGATTTTCTCGTTGAAGCATAAAATGGCAGAGGAGGAGGTTTCTATTGCATTTTTCAAAGGGTATATTTGCCGTTACAGATATTGAGAGAGAATTTGTGAATAAGACATTAGAATGCCTTGTGGAGGTTATGGGAATACGGAAAGTAACTATTATTCCGTTTAGACCAGAAACTAATGGGTTATGTGAACAGGCCAATATGAAAGTAATCAAGGCTTTCAGAGTCACTACATTTGGAAATGAATTGGGATCAGTATATCGCACAGGTCCGGCGTAGCCATGTCCCCAGCTGAAGCATTGTTTGGTTATCCAGCACAGGACGTGTTCGATTTGCTATCTATTCCGTCTCGTTGTGATGATATGTTTAGGTCGTTCGTCTCTACGGCTAAAGAGAGATATGTGTGCCTGAGTAGGAATCTTAAGTCGAAGACACAAGAAATGGTTGGCAGAAGCAATTCAAAGTCAGATAATATTAAAGTTGCTGTTGGTGACGGGGTTTTTGTGAAAATAAATGTCAGGAATCAGTTGAACTATAAATTAGGGCCTAAGTTTGAGGATCCGTTTCGAGTTGTGGAAATAAAGAAAGGGAATAGATTTGTTGTTCTGGAAGAAAATACAGGGTTGTCTAGACGGACACATATATCTAAGATCAAGAGAACAACGTAGTAGTATATAGGGTTAGTTTGTTTGTTTTTCCCCTTCCCTCTAGCTGTCTTTATTTTTGTGCTCAGTTGGTTTTGATCAGTAACTTGTAAGTGTGTTTTCTCAATGCGCAATTGCGGCGATTTAGCGTAATTTTGTCAGTTTTTTGTTGAAGTGGTTTACTGATCGTGTTTTTTGCTCTGTTTTTAGGGGTCTATCATATGTTTTTTTCGGGGATAGTCGATGTTAAACATGACGCAGAAGTCTCGTAGAGTTTATGGCCGTTTTTGAAGCTCTTTTTTTTTTGGAGGGGAAAGTTTTATATTATGTTGTAATTGCCTCTTTGGGGATTTTATTATGATTTACAGGAGCTGGTTGTTTTTATTTTAACATGTGCTGTAGTTTTATATATTCAGGTGGTGGTTGTTGGGTTTGGCGTTGTCAGAAATTATATTTCATGAATGCGGTGTCAGTCCATTTGTCTTTTGAAGGTGTTGGAGTCGATTTTTATGAATTCGTTTTTTTTTTTTTTTTTTTTAGGTAGTGCTTTGTTCAGAAACTGTGTAAAACATTCAGTTTTAGCACGTTGGTTTTGTGTTACTAGTGTTAGATGGATAATTTTTCAGCCAGTAGCTGTTGGGTTTTGGAGACAATTGTTTGTTGGTCTATGACAGTTTTTTTTTTTTTTTTTTTGCCGTGACAGTTTGTTGGTGGTAGAGCTGATGTCTTGTTTTTATTGACTGACTACATGACCGGCATACGTTATACAGCAGATCTTCATAGGAGCGCCGCCGAAGAATGGCTTCTATGAGCCACAACTGAAATAGTTTGGATATGGGAGCCATCTGCTTTATGCCTGCAAGCTTCCACATGTTCACGTCTTCGCCTTCATGAGAGGACCCATAGCCTTTTTGGGTGATGACGGGCAGGACGTCTACAATCACCACCTTTCGCTCAGAGATGTCCATTTCTACTGTACACAAAGGATTCTCAGGCGCCACACTCAACAGGGGCTTGTGCAGTCGCAGGCCGTCCAGATCAGATTTGACAGAATTCAAGATGTGAGGAGATGTGTTTTATAATGAACTGGACATACTAGTTACAGCTTTGGGGACAAGCAGCCTTCATAGTTGGCTTATAAATTTTTTTTATTATGATTTTTGAGCCGGTCCTATGTGAATTTTGGTTTTATATGAACTGGGCTTGGATGAGGTCGTCCAGATGTAAGTGGACCGTGCTCCTATTAAGTATACACTGGGCAGGTATCTTTATGTCAGCGTTTACACAGGTGCACGAACTGGTTAAGCTGACTAATTGCTGGTCTATGAAAATGTAGCTCTTCATGTGCGAGAAGCTCTGTCCATAGCAAGTGGTTTTTATGATGGTGTTAACATTTCCGTCACTTAGTGACAGTGAGAGTTCATTCGCATTTTGGAAAGCTGAAATTAAACATACAGTGGATATTCAACCTGCTCAATGCATTGCTTCCGGGCACGACCAGGAGCATAGGAATAACATGATCAAGCGATAAAAACTTTGTGACACCTGCGTGTTTAGAAGACTAGTTCGCACGTGGTCCATGATGTAACAGAATTGAACACTGTACGTGATGGTGACGTCATACTAGAGTGAGTGGCTCATAAGTGAGTGTGTGCATTGGTGCATTATCATAAGCTTTCCTGGAGAGAAGCTATAGAATCACTATTCCCTTCGATTTTCGGTCCTATTGGAGCTGTGTGGTGAGACAAACTGTGAGGGGTGGCTTCCCAGTGGCGACAGAAAGAATTCTGGTTGGGTCCTTTGAATATTGGAGAATGGTGTATTTCACACTGACTATGCGACATTTATTTTTAGAGTGGTCATGTCCATTTTACTGATACACTTTTTGGTGACAGGAATGCCTGTCAATGGTGATTTTTGGTGTAGGAATTCTGATTCGATTGATTTGAACAGTTACCGCTCTAATTTTGAGTCTTGGTTTTCTTTGATTTGTTTTGACTTTCAATCTTGTGGTTTGTGAGAGATTATAATTTATGACTCTTAGCTTTGGCAGTTATGCTTTCGTTAAATTTCCAAGTAAAGTCTAGTTTTTATACCTCGCCATTTTATTTCAATAAGCCTTAGTCTTGGTGAGATGCAAGTTGTGACTGAGCGAGAGAGAGAGAGAGAGAGAGAGAGAGAGAGAGAGAGAGAGAGAGAGAGAGAGAGATTCCTTTCAACTCCGTCAACGTTAACAATCGGAGATTTTGAAAGGTAGGTGAGGAATGTTACCCTCATTACACACTCACACACACACACACGCACACGCACACTCACACTCTCACACACACACACATTATATATATATATATATATATATATATATATATATATATATATATATATATATATATATATATATATATATATATATGCGTGTGTGTGTGTGTGTGTGTAAAGAGAGAGAGAGAGAGAGAGATAAACGATTTTAATTCCAATATTTCATAAATATGTATATTATATATATGTGCGTGTGTATAACAGTATATGTGTATACATATATACATGCATGTATATATGTAAATATATATACTATAATTCTATTTTTAGGTTACTGTTTTCACATTCTCAATGCATAATTCCAACCCGGATGCATCCTATATCCTTTGTAACCTATATAAATCATAATCATCTTAAATACAGAGAGAGAGAGAGAGAGAGAGAGAGAGAGAGAGAGAGAATACGCGACCTGACAGGGTGCTGGACCAAACGTTTCTTTTGGCGGTTGCTCCGAGCGTTATCAAAAGTCGAGAATGACAACTTTGCCAGAAAATGAGACTCAGCGCTTGCAAGATGCTTTGCACAATGTGCTGTAAGTCTTCTCCTGGCCGCGAGATTAAGTAGATGTTGGTGTTAGGGAGAAGAGGAGGACTCCGAAATGAAGATTTATTTTCATTCACGAAGTAAAGGTCGAATTCGAACTTCTATTTGGAGGCCGTATCTTTCGTGAGATGAATGTGGGTATTGTGATATCACCACAAGAATGATATGGATTCAGTTAGACAAGATTTTCCAGGGTCACAATGTTGCATAAATTCCATGAATGGGACTTCGTGTAGTGTGGAGAAAGGCAGGCGAAAGGACGGATGTGTCACCACTGGGAGAGGAGGAGGAGTACTGTCGCGAGAAGGAGGCGGAGTGAGGCCGCCCGATGCTGGTTGACATCTCGAGTATAAATGTCTGAGAAATGTGGCCTTCCTGCATTGAGTGTTATTCAGTGACCCGGATCGCAGACATCATGAAGGCGAGTGTCTCCAAGTGATATATTGTTTTCACTTCTATCGAATTTTTATTTGAGAGCGTTGCCCACCATGAAGGATCCGAAATTCGTTGTTAAGATGCTGTGGGTTAGTAAACAATTTATGACTCAGTGGCCGTAGTACATTTGTAAGTCCTTATTTTTAAAGGAATTGTTGAAAACCTGGAATGAGAAAGAGAAAGACTGCAAAGACTTGATTCAATCATTTGCTTGGGTGGCGCCGAAGGATGGATGCATTCGGGTCTGATTCCTCATTGAGTTCAAAGCAAAGATTTACCCTATGAAGCGGTACGGAAGATTTTGCAAAAAGCTTTCGCCATCTGAAACACTCTGTGATACACACTTTTTGCTAATGTAATTAACATGATATCCTTTGTTCATATGCGATGTTAATGTTACATTGTAACAGAACCATTTAAGAGTGACACTATGTGTTGAAGAATTACAATTCTTAGGATACATTTCGCTCTCCCACAAGTTTTGCCTTTCTTTCCCTAAGAATCACATTGCTAAAGCTGACTATGCCCTGGCTATATATATATATATATATATATATATATATATATATATATATATATATATATATATATATATATATATATATATATATATACAGTCATTTCCTGCAAATCAAGCAAGGCTAGTGGTAAGCAAGAATCGCAGTAAATTAAGCACAGTATTTATCAGAAAGATTTTTATATCCAAGATTCTGAAAGTGAAAAACGCCTCATGTTATACAGTTAATTCGGTATGCAAAATCTTTTTTACTCACGTACTTCATACATGTATATATAAATAAATGTGTATATATACATATATATATATATATATATATATATATATATATATATATATATATATATATATATTTATATATATATATATATATATATATATATATATATATATATATATATATATATATATATATATATATATATTTATATATATATATATATATATATATAAATATAATATATATATATATATATATATATATATATATATATATACTGTATATATTAGAATCATATAAAGAGGAACCTGGAAGATCGAGCAATAAGAGTTAGTATAGCTGTCGATTCATATAAGAGGACACAAGCTGAAAATGGATAACAAATTGGCTAAGGTTGAAGGCACAGAGGGTTACTTGGCAGAAAAGTATATAAAATTCCATGGCAGGATCACAGGTGCAACGGGACATGTTTTGGGTACTGGAGAGAAGTAAAAGATTACATTAGGAAATGACAGTTTAATTGAAAGCAAAAAATGAGATCATTTGAGGTGCAATTGCATGACAGAAAAGAACATAAACAAGTATGCCGGAGTAAGGAGAGGCAGTCAAGCAGAAAGTGAGAAAGAGAAAGAAACCACGTAATCATAACAGAGCCGTGAATGTGAGCAAGACCATCAAGTGCTTCCACAAAGAAGTAGATGCAGAGATAAAGACTGAGGCACAAATTGATAACAGAATAAGGCGAGGGCAGTCCTTGTTCGATGGAGTGAGTATTGTGGAGATTAGTTAAATGTGGAGGACAGAAGATAGTATACGAGCTAAGTGAAAGAGGAGTGGAAAGGGTTGGTGTGAGTTGAAAAATGCTTATGGAGGTGATGTTGAGGATGGAAAGACAAAGGGACTGATGGAACTGTAAGAGAAATGTTTTAGTACAGTAGTGGTAGTATGCGAATGAATGGCTGAACAAGGCTCTTGAGGTATATCTGGATGAGGGAAAGATTCTGAAGAAATGAATGAAAGAAAAAAACTGTTTCATTACAGAAAGGAAAAAGGAAGACAGATAACAGAAGGACTGACCAGGGAAGAACATTGTTGGCTTAGACAAGGGAAAGGGAGTGTGGATCATTGTTGGGAATTAGTTATTTGAGAATTTTGAAGCTAGATAGGAAAAAGTTGTATGTGATATACATGGACCTACAAAAATATTATGATAGAACTGATTTAGAGGCAATATGGAGGGTGTTTACTATGTATGGGATAGGAGGTAAGTTGCAGAAGCAAATAAATTTTCTTTGATACAAGGGGAGTAGTAGTATGAATGTGTAGTTGGGAAAGTGACTCGTTTGATGCATAAGTGGGACTGAGAAAACTGTGTGCCGTAGCCCATGCTGCTATATAGATTTATGGACAGAGTGATGTAAGGAGTCAGAGAAACGCAATCAGGCACAAGTGCAACATTAGAGATTAGGAAATGTTATGAATGAAATGCAGAATGGTTGATGTTTGTAGATGATCAATTATTGACCCGGATTGATGAAGAAAAACAGCAGAAACTAATAGAAGTAATTGAAAGTATCTGCACAATGAGACAGTTTAAAGTAAAATGCGTTGGAAGGATCAAGGTTATGAAGATGACAGGAACTGGGGAGATGGAGCAATGGATGTTAATATTGATGGTGAAGACTGGAAGGGGTTGACTCTTAATGACATTTGGGAGTAATAACAAAAGAGGTGAGTCACCACTTATAGTTAAAGCAAGGTAGGTAGCAGGTGGGTGCAAAAGACTGTTTCGGAAACACTTGGCATGTCTATGGAAACCAATGTGAAAATATATGAAGGGATTGTTGAGCCAACTGCCTTTTATCAAAGGGATGTGTGATTGCTGAAGCAATTAAAAAAACCAAAAGGAAAAGTTGAATCTGCTGAGATGAACCGTTTGCATAGTATATGTGGTATGATGAAAAGTGAAAGGGCAAAAAAATGCAATGATATAAAGAAGTGGCAAAAAGGATAGAATAACTATAAGGATCGATCAGAGTTTTGTGAGATAGTCTGGTTATGTGTAACAATGGAGAACAATGCTTCATTAAGGAGGGTGTAATTCGGGAGTGTAGAACAGGAAGTACTTGATAGATTAGATCTGTCATTCTGTATGTATCCAGATGGTTACATTTTCACGTCAATATCTGCCTCAAGAAGTCCTAAATAATTCGGCTTAGAGTCTATGCTATGTGAGTAAGAATTACAGTATATATTTTATTCTAGTCCAGCTTTGATAAATAGCCCGTGAAGCTCAGTTAGGATTGGAATGAGCTTCCTTTGCAGAATAGATTCGTCATTAATTTAACATTAGTTTATCTGCCTTGTCATACTCAATTTTAAGTAAGGTTCACTGAGTAAGTAATTTGGTCGATCACTGTAGGCAATTACATTAGTCTAATGTTGTGGTTATGTTTCTAACGGAACAGAAGCTAAGTACTTCTGTATGAAAGCTATATTTCTTAGATGGCAATGTCCTATTTAAGTTACTTTTCGTATCTGATCCGCCAAATTCAAATCTAGTGTTCACATACAAAAAAAAACACTACTGAGTTTCTCTCGGCTTTTATTACTTCTACCTTCGCATAATTATTTGTAATGTCGGTATATAAAGCTTTGTTGAGTTTCTTTTCGACTTGTTGGACTTCACACTCGTGCGTGCTTCTTTCTAATCTTCTTCTGCCCATCCATCATGTGGTGTCTTTCATAACGCAATCTGTCTTAATTTCTAATCCAACAATGTTTTTTATCGGTTAAAATGAACATTACTTGTAAAACTTTTGTAGTTTAATCCATATTTCACAGACCAATGATAATTCGTTTATGTATATACTAAGTAGCACTGTCTTGTGATAGCAATCTGATAGTTTTTTAGCACACATTTTTGGTTTTCTATCTGCATTCAAAAGAAGTCATTTTAGTGCATCATCTAAAGCCCCTATCCCTTCGAAGCCTTAACACATAGGCTCATGTACTGATTTGTCCAACGATGCGCTAATCTTGTTGCAGTCCTAGAAACGGGTCCTCACCTTTATTCTCGGGCGTTCGTTTCACACTTCCGCTTCCCCACTACCTGCATGCAAAGGTTGGTTTCCTTGATTCCTCGTTGTTTAATAATTCATACCACGGGGAAGGTTTTATTGAGATACGCGGTTGACAGGGACGAATGTTTATTAAAATCCAGTAGCGTACAGATCAGACAAATCGTCAGCATACAAATATCAAGTTAATCCTTTGTAACGACTCTACAGTATGTACGACACTCGTGCCCAGGTTTTGGCATAACGTTCCAGTTGCATGTAAATATTCTAAAATCAGTGCTAGCCATTGGAATGGGTCGAGACACCTAATATTCTCTCTTGATCTACTTCGCTTTGTCTGTTACAGAATCCTGTTTTTATCGGATCTTTCACCTCATTCTTCTCTGGTTTATTTATTAAACTCTCAACCTGGGATAAGAGCTTTTTCCTCCATTTATTTTCTGGCTGCCGTCTTCTTTCCAAGCTACTCATCTTATCCATAAAGCTTGGTGAATGATCCTTAATTTCCTTTTTCTTTGGAAGAAGTGGACAATAATCTATATCATCAATAAAACACCCTAAAACCAATACTACAGAGGAAATGTGCAAACTCCTGGCCACAAATATCATTGACACTTTGTACATTTCCAAAAAAAATCCTAGTCTCGAATTCGACAGGGGCTTTCTATAAATCTGAAGTGACTGAATTATCTTTTATGTTGATAAATATATCTTAATAGGGTATTTGGGTCCTTTGTAATTACAGCAAATGCGATCATTGGACATCGGTGATTAATTTTTCCAGGTTCACTGTCACCCATAGGCCTAACAATGGTATTCAAATGTTCCTCTCCTTTTACTAGCGCATACTAATCAGCGCATAATGACGGTTCACTTATCTTTTTAAATATCCATATATTTTTATTCTTGTAGGAAGCTGAGGCGCTATTTTAGTTGAATGTTTCATTTTGCACCTGTTCGTTTGCTTTACGCCTTCCTTTTGTTCCGGGACGTTGACATTCCACCTGCGGTCCTTTCGGTTAATTATGAAATTCAGGCGCACCCGGTAACATTTCGTTCTCTTGTATTTCTCTGAGAGAGATTGCGCATCCAGGTTTCTGTCAGCTATAATTCTCTAAGCAGTGCAATCTTTTTTTTTAGGTCAGGAGTTTTATTATCCACTGCCTGAATGTTCAAAAGACCAAATCTTAGTTCTTTTGCTTAAACGGTCGTGTATTTCATTTGTGACAGTTCATATTTCAAGCGTTTTTCCTTTTTCAAAGAAAGAACCAGAGATTTTGTAGTGCACCCTTCAAAGCGATGGCTTGGATCACACTTGACATATAGGAAGCTACAAGTTCCCTTGTACATTTGTATTGCATTTGTCTTTGCATATGAAGCTTCTCACTTATTACTTCCTTAATCCTCTTGTCTTTAATGATTTGGTGCTTGATATTTTTATCTTCGATTTCCATGCTGAAACTTTCTAATCTTCGAGTCAGGAACTCTTGTCTTCCACTTATTTTATGATTCGGATTTCTTTAACAGTATCAGGGATCTCTCTCTCTCTCTCTCTCTCTCTCTCTCTCTCTCTCTCTCTCTCTCTCTCTCTCTCTCTCTCTCTCTCTCTCTCATTTTAAACATCTGTGATCTAGGTCTCGGCTTTTCATAATCTTGTTTTTATCAGTTTGTAGTAATACTCTGACTTAATTTTTCATAGAAGTCTAACGATGCTTCGTTGCATAATATTTGTTTTCGGCTCAGTTGATTTAATACTTTGTCTAAATGCAGATTTGTGCACAATATACCATTACCCGACTAACTCGTTTTAGGCAAACTCACTAGATTTTGTTCATTACTGCTGCAATCTCTTCCACCTTATCCATTTCAGGTGTTTGACCTTTCGTTTCACTGAATGTAGCCGCTATATTCATTTGACAAATTCTGATCTCATCAGATGATGTGCCATTTCGTTTCACTGAATGTAGCCGCTATATTCATTTGACAAATTCTGATCTCATCAGATGATGTGCCACTCCGTGTCTGACGCCTCAGTTTTGGGAAAGCAGTGAATCCAGGCGCCATCAACCATCACTCGTTTGACACAAACTTAAACTTCTACTCGACCAGATGCATTCATAATTTGTCTCTTGCAAACTGAATCTCTACTTTTCGTTATAATCTGATTTCTGTGCGCATATGTACTCGCTTATTGCCCTCCAGGGATATAGATACGTAATTTTTTTCAAAACTGATACTCTCTCTCTCTCTCTCTCTCTCTCTCTCTCTCTCTCTCTCAATGTATACATGTCTGTCAGTATGCCTGTTTGTAATGGAAGCGTGCATGTCTATACTGAAGAATAGACTAACATCAGATGGAAAACTGAAATTGCTCTCGAGCTCCAGGGCTTCTTCGTGTTTCATTATGACTAGGCTCCTTAATGTAATGAAATTAGCGAGAGAAAGTTTCTCTCTAGCGATTGTTGTACTGTTGTTTGAACTCATTGTCGTCAGTACTCGACCGATTAACTGGCATTTCTTTTAGAGGATATAGTGAGTTTCATACTTTTAAAGCTTAGTGTTCAATTGACATGTACTGCAAAGGAAAAAACTGAGGGCGTATTGCAAAACAGAATTTAACTGATACCGTTACGCATAAGGAAAAAGTTATTCTCTGACAGGACAAAGTGAACAATATATCCGTATGAACAAAGGTTTTGCATTTCAGTGATATCAAGTCCTCCATTTAGAGGAAAAAATGTGTGCACAACAATCGAAGCAACAAAGACACCAAAGAAACTAAGTTTATCACCGAGAGAGAACAAAATATGAAAAGACGAAAGAAACCGCGGGAAGTCTTGGCGCTTTTGATCTGATTACCGTCAATCTTGGACGTTCGGTGTGCACCCCGTGTTTTGAAGGTTGGGCGGGACCTCAGGGGAGCCAGACAGACACGATAGGAAAGGACTCTCGAGCCCCAACTGCCAGTCTCAGCTACAGGAAGGGATATAACGTGAGAGAAACTTCCTGACGACAATGTACTACATGAGTTCCCTATCACTTTATCTCTCTTCGCCTCTTGCTGAGCCTCGGGAGAACAATGAAGCAGTGAAAGTCTTCAGGCATGCGTTTTACGATGAGTCTCTCTCTCTCTCTCTCTCTCTCTCTCTCTCTCTCTCTCTCTCTCTCTCTCTCTCTCTTTCAGTATACAAATGTGTGTGTTTGTGTGTGGATATGTATGCGTGTAATACATATTCTTATATATCCATAGATTATACATACGAGTAACTCGAAGTGAACGCACGTGTCAGTCAGTAGCAAATATCTGTATGATGAATATGAAAATATTTTGCGCTTCTTCATGCATGCATAAGTATTTTACTTACTATCAATGTGCCAAACGAATGAAACAATAGAAGCTATAAGTTTCCCAAATGATACCATTGTCTTATTTTCACAATGCGAAGACTTTCCGGCAATGTCATCGCAAAGGGCGACGTTGCAACATTTCTCTTTTACTCTTCCTTGTTTACCTAAGAAGAGGGTTAAAGCAAACATGAAGAAAAGCCTCGAAATGAGCAGCGGACAAGCGGCCGAAATGATCGGAGAGGAGAGCTGCTGTGCAGACGCCGACCGCATTCCCCCTTTGCTTGGAGGAGGTGAAAGGTCGCGCCATCAGGTCTTCCATGACTTTGCTGGTGGCCACATCATGAGTTGATTGCCTATTTACCAGAAACCCAATTAGAGCATTGTTCTCATTTTTCTCTTGAACTTCATATGATAATAAAAAACATATCGGCAAATGAACGTCAGCATCATGGAAATTACTTTTTATGTGTCAATACATCAGATAAATTGACACATTTTAACACGCATTTCTTGTAGTCGGTCTCTAAGGTCTTTTAATCACTGGAGGGAAATTGATTCGTGGCTTTTGGCAGATTGCACGCCTGATGCTCAACGAGATTCTTTTCCTCTCTTTTCTATTGCAGGTCATCCACTTCTGCGAGACTTTGTTAGGCATCTCTTGCGCTCTCCTCCTGCCTTCGGTTTCAGCCATCGATGAAGACAGGTTTCCCACTCTACAACGGGCGCCCCTCGACCTCGTTCTCAGCGCAACTTCGAGAGGATATAGGCACATGACACCCTCTCCTTCAGATGACCTGGTTTCAGCTGCCCTCGTCACCGAGTATTCCCTTCCCGTCTTCAGCAACAGTGACTCCTACAACAGAGAATCAATAACCAGTCCCCCCTTCAAACGTCTTCGACACAGTCCATCCACTTCTGTCAGGAAAGGTGCTCCTCTGCCGCAGGTTCTGCCCCTTCCCAAGGGCAGCCCTAAGAGTACCGGGGCACAGAAACCTTTGCTGCCCCTTGACGTCAAGTCCTTTGCATTCAATGTCAACGTCGCACCATCAGTAAATGCTGCGAATCTTCCTGTATTCAAAGGTCGCAAGTCGAACCACGATGACTCTGGTGAGCTTGATGCAGATGAGGATGACAGTGATGATAAGGGGAGTGTCGAATTTCTCGAACCTCGGTCAAGCGTATTCTTCAGGGTAGGAAACGCACAAACTTCTTACAGCATTCCGCATCCATCAAAGCCAAACTCAAAAGGAAGAGTCATCAAGTCGTCAGCCTCTGAGCCACTGCTTCCCAAGGTAACATTCAGCATATATACTGTATGTATATATATATATATATATATATATATATATATATATATATATATAATATATATACTTATACGTATGTATGTTTGCATTCAAATGAACTTATTAGCTAACGAGTAATCCTTTTATTTCCAGATCCATGTAAGAATTATCCAGATATTGAATTAATGTGTACTTACTCTCACCTCTGATGATTAGAATAATTTACTGGAGATGCCTCAGCCGACTTTTTAAAATTCTACGAAGCGTTTTCAGATTGGTCCAACTTTTCAATGCCAATTCTGCATTATTTTTGCATAAAGTCGCCAGCCAAAAACGACATTCCTCTGATTAAAAGAATCAAATTCCATGTAAATACCACATTTTGAAAATGATTATAACTCATAATCTCTTGTTGCCTGTCCTTTGAATAATTGACACCAGAGCATATGGAAACATTTTGCATTTGTCAAAATTGTCCTCACTTCCACTGATGGCAGTTCATTTTGCTCCGTTAAACTTTTCCTTCCTTCCATTGATGGTAGTATTTCTTTCATTGTTACGATGGTATATCTTTCACTGTTAAACATTTTGCTTTGTGAAACTTCTTCCTTTCACTGATGGCAGTATATCTCATTATTAAACATTTTGCTTTGCTAAAGTTCTCCTTCCTTCACTTAGGGTAGTATACCTTCATTGTTGAACATTTTGCTTTGTGAAACTTCTCCTCCCTTCTAGTAGAGGGGAATTAGCAAATCACAGGGACAAAAATCATATAAAGTTGAAAATTGGCTCAGAGGTCGGGGATAGTGTCAGGAATTACAGAAATAAAGCCCCGTTGATTGGGTGTTGGGAACTCCATTTTGTTTGGGGCGGGGGGGGGGAGAAGTAAAATACAAATGGCCTAGGGAAATTGACGGAATTTTGCGCATGCAGGAATGAGTGTGGTTTGCTTTTGGCCATACAATTCAATAAATCACAGTGCCAGAGCTTTGAAATAAGTGATTTAATCATACTGAACTGAACTTGATCTATGAAGATTAAATGCTCCTTAATAAATAACAAATTTTGAAGAAAAGAGAGAAGAGCGTTGAGCAGTATTTTGACTTTGAGCTTGCCCTCCACCCTCAATCTCTATTTACAAATGAACTCGTAACGAAACCAGATAAGGCATCCTTGAGAAACATTCTGCTGACAAAATGATGTAAAGAAACCAGCAGATGATGTTGTTGGCAAATATGGAATTGATGGTGGCGCACTCGTTCACCGAGTTAGCTGGCACAAGGATACGGTGTTTACCAAAATTGCAGAAGCATATGTAAACAGTGTCAGGAAGAAATATGGTAACTCATACATTGTCTTTGATGGATATAACGAGGCTTGCATATCGGCAAAGTTTAGTGAACGCACTAAAAGAACAAGGTCCAAAGGGTCTTCCCACAATGTAGTGATATGGCCAGAAAATCAAGTGCCATGTGCAAAGGAACGTTTCTTATCAAATCAGCATAACAAGAGCCAGATAATTTCACTATAGTCGGATTTTCTAAGAAGAGATGGACAAATGGTAGGCTACATGTCTGTGAAGGTGATGCCGATACTAAAATTGTGGCCACAGCATTGGAAGTTGCAAAAGGTTCTACAATAATCGTTGTATCAGATGATGCAGATGTAGCCATAATGTTATTATATCAGTGCATGAATGACCTATCAGAAATCTTCTTTCTTCAAGAGCGTGACAAGAAATGCTGGAGCATAAAAGAATCTGATCACCGAGTGACTGACTTGAAACAGCATCTATTGTTTATTCATGCGTGGTCAGGCTGTGACTCCACCCAAGCTATCTTGGGTAAAGGAAAGCCGAGCTTTTTTAATCTTGTTAAAAAGTCAACAGTCGTCCAATCTGTCTCTGAAACAATGTCTGATTACTGGGCCACTAAAGAAGTGGGGTATGCTGCTGTGAAGATATTCACAGAACTATATCGTGGAACTACAGAGTCTTCATTAAGAAAGATGCGATTAGTATCTCTTTCTGATTTAGCACATGGTAAAGATTTCATCTAGTATATCAGAACTTTAATCCTTTGATTGTTTATGTTGCATATCAAGCCGCACCCTATCAATAGTGAAGATTATTTACAAAATATGAATTTTATGGTACAATTTGTCTTCATCTCAGCATGCGAAAGATAACAATTTCATTATCGTTAGAAGTAAACAGAGGATATATCTTGTTTTTTTTTTTCAGATAATTTGAAAGTGGAATGAAACTTATGTGGACCGGAGAAGGTTGAAATTGGTGGCAAATATTTGTTTCAGTACTTAAAATATCGTCAAATGGTTTCTGAAGGCTTGACAGAGCCCAGAAAGCTTCCTCCAACAGAGCGAGCAGAATACTACCAAGGGCAAAGAGTTCATTTGCAGAATGCTTGACGATAAACTTAACTTAGGGCCTACCAATTGGGGTTGGAAACAAGAAGATAACTGTTTAGTTCCTATACCAACAGATAAGATATTGCACCTTCGAATTTGTTGAAAGTCATTCGGTGGAAGTGTAAATCGTCATCAAAAAATCAATGTGGTACAAATTTGTACTCCTGTAAAAGACGTGGCTTGAAATGCAGGCCAGCATGTCATGAATGTCATGGAGAATATTGTAATAATAAACAGGTAAGTTACGTTCTTTAAGATTCTGTCAGCCAAATATCCTTAACTCTTTTTTTTTTTAATTTGAAGGAAAAGTCATATAAAGTAGAAAAAATAGTTGAAAGCATTTTGCAATTTTCGCTCTTTCCTGCTGGAAATATTAGCACTGTTTTCTTCATTCTGAAGTTTAGAAGATTATAAACGAAACTTTGTTTCTCTTTGTAGACAGTTGAAGAATCTGGTGCCACTGAAAAGGAAGATGATGGAATAGATATCCTAGAATCCATGGAAGATGATCTATTCTAACTGAAAATATTTTGATGAATTAATAATCTATACTACAGAAATTAGTAAATATAAGTTCCTATCATTTCATATCAATTCACCTTTACCTGATCAATTTTAAGAAAACGTTCATATCTGAGCAGTTCCAGAATACAAAATTTTGACCTCTAGTCCATATACCCCTACCCCCAAAAACAGAGTTCCGAGGTGCCAATCAATGGGGCTTTTTTTCTGATGTTCCTGACACTATTCCTGACCGCTATACCAATTTTCAGCTTTATATTTTTGTCCGGATTATGGGGGTATTTCGGCTTATTTCTCCCTCTACTGTTCCACTGATGGCAGTAAATCTTCCATTTTTAACAATTTTGCTTTGCTAAACTTCTCCTTCCTTCGCTTGGGATAGTACACCTTTCATTGTTGAACATTTTGCTTTGTTAAACTTCTCCTCACTTCCATTGATGGTATATATCTTTCATTGTTACACATTTTGCTTTGTGAAACTTCTCCCTTTCACCGATGATAGTATACCTTTTAACGTTAAACATCTTGCTTTGTGAAACTTCTCCCTTTCACCGATGATAGTATACCTTTTAACGTTAAACATCTTGCTTTGTGAAACTTCTCCTCCCTTCCATTGATGGCAGTGTCTTTCATTGAAAACATTCTGCTCTGGAAACTTCTCCTTCCTTCCACTCAAGCAGTATACCTTTCATTGTTGAATATTTTGCTTTGTGAAACGTCTCTTTCCTTCCATTGATGGCAGTACATCTTTCATTTTTAAACATTTTGTCTTGTTAAACTTTTCCGACCTTCATTGACGGTAGTACACCTTTTTTTTAAATTTTGTTTTGTTACACTTCTCCTTCCTTCCATTGATGGCAGTACATCTTTCATTTTTAAGCAATTTGTCTTGTTAAAATTTTCCGACCTTCTATTGACGGTAGTATACCTTTTTGTTAAACATTTTACTTTGTTAGACTTCTTCCTTCCATTGATGGCAGTACATCTTTCATTTTTAAACATTTTGTCTTGTTAGAATTTTCCATCCTTCCATTGACGGTAATGTACCTTTTTTGTTAAACATTTTGCTTTGTTAGACTTCTCCTTCCTTCCATTGATGGTAGTATATCTTTCATTGCTATGATGGTATATCTTTCATTTTTAAACATTTCGTTTTGTTAAACTTCTTCCCTCCTTCTGTTAACTTCCTTGCTATACATATTTTGCGATTTATTTCTTTCCTCATCATACCATCCCTCACTCTATGCACCCCTGATAACCTGTAAGAATTAACAATTTGAATTTTTCCTCTGTTTTTACTAGCATTCATTCATTGGTCTTCTTTTTTTTTATTTAGCATCCTAACATTTCGTATGAAATTATTCACTTTTAGGTTTATAATGCAGTAACAGCTTTTGGATGAGGAATGTTTCAGGGTTGAAGACACAGAAGTCGATGGAATATATGAACAGTGTATTATTCCAGTAAGGAGTTACAAAGTCAGCAGGGAGCATTTGTGATTTTAGGAGGGTGGGCAAGGGAAAAGCTGTGAGTGGTTGAATGTGGGAATTAAAAGTTTAGTTCACCCTGAACCTATTCTTACAAAATTTGCATTGGGCTCCAGGGATGTTGAGAAAATTCTGGATATTCTTGATAGCTGGGGTGGAGAAGATCCTGATGGGGTCTTCCCTATTTTTTATCAAAGTTTCTTGTGTGTTGTCTCCCAAGATTACTAGATTCTATAGATTTTTATGTCGACGTAGTATCTTTCTGGATGAGCACAAGCTTAGTTATACAGCTCTTGTTCCAAAGAGTGGTATATCTGCAGACTGCAGTAATTACAGGCCAATTTATATTTTCCCTGTGCTCTCCAAAGTTCCTGAAAAATTTACTTCTGAGCCACTATATAAGTATATGGAATCTAAAAGATTGTTAGCTGATAGTCAATATGCATACAGAAAGCAGTCAGGTACCCGTGATGCTCTTTTAGACTTGACATGCCATTTGTAAGGGAACCTTGATAAGGGTTTTGATTGCAGAGTAATCCAAGTAGGTTTTAGTGCTGCTTTCGATTTAGTAAATCACAAGGCACTTATTTATAAACTTCAGAATCTTGGAGTGGGTGGATATCTTTTAGGAATACTTCAAGATTTCCTCACAGATAGGTGGCAGCGATTTGCTGTGGACAGGATCTTTAGTGAGCCAAGAACTATTGTGTCTGGAGTTCCACAAGGCAGTGTGTTCTTGGTCCACTGTTATTTTTAGTGTATACTCGTACAAGTGATATGGTTGTTGACCTGGGAAACAAGAATATTCAGTATGCCAAGTATGCACACTTGTGGGTGTAGTAAAGTCTCCACTTATGAGAAATGAAGCTGCCCTCAGCCTCAGTTGGGACATGGACCGGATCAGGGAATGGTGTAGTCGGTAGGGTATGAGGCTGAACTTCAGTAAAACAAAAACACCATTGATTAGCAGATCTCGTACAGATTTCCCACCCCCATCCTCCCCTTCAGTTAGATGGAACTTTCCCGAATGAGTCTGAAGCTTTAACTATTCTAGGTGTAACTTTTGACTGCAAATGACACACGAAAGTTAGGTATTCTTCATAAAGCTGGCCATACACATAGTGACTGGCACGCTGATTTCATAGCGACTGGCATGAACCAGTCAGTCTTTGACGTGTATGGGGGCTATTGATGCCATCCTGTCGAGACTGGCCTGTCCCGTCGTCCTTTCAGCATGTTGAAATGACTGGCGTGTCTTGCATGGCTTACTCCTTTTTACATGCTTTTATTTAACTTGACTTCAGTGTCTGTCTGTCTGTCTGTCTGCCTGTTTGGGTCAAATCTTGTAACTCATTTTTCGACCTGTTCCCTTCGTCCGATGGACTTGAAATTTCCCTCTCCCCTCCCCCTTCCAAAGCACACGATCAAGTGTTGATTTAGCTGTGGCCTCCCCTCCCCTTCCCTCTCCCATCCCCCTTCCCTCATCCACCCCCTTCCCTCTTCCATCCCCTTACCCAGTTATCCCCCTTCCCCTTGCCCTTCCCCCTCCCTTCCCCTCCCACTTCCAAAGCACATTGTCAAGTGTTAATTTAGCTGTGTCCTTCCCTTCCCCTTCCCTCTTCCATCCCCCCATCCCCTTCCCCTTCCCCTTCCCCTCCCCCTTCCGGAGCATACCTTACTATGAATGTTAATTTAGCTGTTTCCTCACCCCCCCATGCCGCTTCCCCTCCCCCTTCCAGAGTATGTGATCAAATATTAATTTAGCTGTGTCCTCCTCCTCCTCCCTCTTCCCTCTTGTTATGCAGAGATCAAATAGCAATACTATTGGCAAAATGCAAAGCAAAAATGGGAATGTTGTTCCGGCACTTCAAAACAAGAAAAGCCGAGCACATGATTATGCTTTATAAAATGTATGTACTTAGTCCACTTGAATATTACAGTATAATATGGTACCCACACTACCAAAAGGGTATTGCACAAATAGAGAGTGTACAAAGGTCCTTTACAGCTAGAATAGAAGAAGTTAAGGACCTTGACTACTGGGAAAGACTACAATTCTTAACTTTATATATATAGTCTCGAAAGGAGAAGAGAACGCTACATGATAATACTAGCATGGAAACAGATAGAAAGAATTACCGAAAACATCATGGAGCTAAAAATATCAGAAAGAGAAAGCAGAGGTAGATTAATAGTGCCCAAAATTATACCAGGAAAACTAAGGAAAGCACACAGGACATTAATCCACCACACACAAGCATCGATAATGCAGCGTCTTTTCAATGTGCTACCAGCTCATCTGAGGAATATATCAGGAGTGAGCGCAGATGTGCTTAAGAATAAGCTCGACAAATATCTAAGATGCACCCCAGACCATCCAAGATTGAAAGATGCAAAATATACCGGAAGAAGCATTACCAATTCTCTGGTAGACATCAGAGGTGCCTAACACTGGGGGACCTGGGGCAACCTGAACGAACTGTAAGGTCTGTAAGGTAAGGTCCTCCTCCCCAAGCATACGATCAAGTGTTAATTTAGCTGTGTCCTCCTCCTCCCTCGGCAATCCCTTCCCTCGCCCCTCCCCCTCCCCAAGCACACGCTCAAGTGTTAATTTAGCTGTGTCCTTCTCCTCCCTCTGCTATCCCCTAACCCTTCCCAAGCACACAATCAAGTGTTAATTTAGCTGTGTCCTCCTCCTCCCTCTGCTATCCCCTCCCCCCTCCCCTCCCACCTCCACAAGCACACGATTATGTGTTAATTTAGCTGTGTCAGCCCCCTCCCTCTTCCCTCTTCCATTCCCTCCCCTCCCCTCCCCTCCCCTCCCCTCCCCCTCCCCCTCCCCAAGCACACAATCAAGGGTTAATTTAGCCGTGTCCTCCTCCTCCCTCCTCCCTCTGCTATCCCCTCCCCTTCCCCAACCCTAGCACACGATCAAGTGTTAATTTAGCTGTGTCTATAGTAAAAATATAAATTGGTAAAAAATAAATAAAGAATTAAACAAAGACTGGGAAAACATATTCGTAAGTGATAATATACAGGTAAATACAGATATATTATATAAAATATTAGAGGAAATAGTGGAAAAATATATACCGAAGAAGAAAAGTAAGCAACAGTCACGCATACCAAGAGACAGAAGGATCTTGTTCCAGAAAATCAGAAAGTGGAAAAAGGGTCTTGCAAAAGAAAAGAATGCATGGAAAGTGATGGAACTAAAAAGTAAGATAGAAAATGCAGAACAAAAGATTATACAGTCAAAAGAAAATGAAAAACAGGACCTAGAAGCAAGGACCCTACAAAATATCAAGCAAAACCCCAAAATTTTTTACTCATATGCAAAAAAAGATGAATAAAATACGAGTAGAAATAGGCCCTCTAAGAATTGAAGGGCGATTAATGAATGAAAAAAAGGAAATATGTAACATATTAGCAGAAGGATATGAATGAATTTACACCTAGAATTGATAATGAAGATGATGATACAGAAATAAGAGATGAAAATAGTGAATATTTATCGGACATAGATATTACTGAAGCCGATATTGTGCAGGCTATTAATGAAGTTAAAAATGGATCAGCAACAAGACCAGACGGCATACCTGCCATTTTGTTAAAGAAAGTGGTTCATTCAATCGCAAAGCCGCTCGCAATATTATTAAGACAAAGTGTAGATACAGGCAAGATTTATGATGAGCATAAATTAGCATATATTACCCCTACTTTCAAAGATGGATCAAGACTAGAGGCAAGTAATTATAGGCCTGTGAGTCTGACATCTATTATGAAAGTTTATGAAAGGGTAATGAAAAAAATATAATGAAACATTTAATGAAAAATAGTTTGTTTAATATAGGACAACATGGTTTTGTACCCGGAACAAGTACACAAACCCAACTGTTAGTCCACCATGAAAGCATATATAAAAATATGATAAACAAAAAAGATACAGATGTGAGTTTACCTAGACTTTGCAAAAGCTTTTGACAAGGTAAACCATAATATATTAGCGAAAAAATTAGAAAACATAACATTGTGGACAAAGTAGGAAGATGGATAAAAGAATTTTTGCAAAACAGAAAACAGATAGTGATTGCAAATGACGAGAAATCGGATGAAGCTAAGGTAATATCCAGTGTGCCACAAGGTACGGCATTAGCTGCATTGCTGTTTGTGATTATGATGCAGACATAGACAGTAATGTTAAGGACTCTGTAGTGAGAAGTTTCATCGATGACACAAGAATAAGTAGAGAAATCACTTGTGATGAAGATAGGAACTCGCTACAAAGAGACCTAAACAAAATACATAAATGGGCAGAGGTAAATAGGATGGTATTTAACTCTGATACATTTGAATCAATAAACTATGGTGGTAAAGAAGGAATGCTATATGAATATAAAGGACCTAATAACAAGACAATCACAAATAAGGAAGCAGTTAAAGACCTTGGTGTGATGTTGAATAGGAATATGTTATGCAATGATCAAATAGCAATACTATTGGCAAAATGCAAAGCAAAAATGGGAATGTTGTTCCGACACTTCAAAACAAGAAAAGCCGAACACATGATTATGCTTTATAAAACGTACGTACGTAGTCCACTTGAATACTGCAATATAATATGGTACCCACACTACCAAAAGGATATTGCACAAATAGTGTAAAAAGGTCCTTTACAGCTAGAATAGAAAAAGTTAAGGACCTTGACTACTGGGAAAGACTACAATTCTTAAATTTATATAGTCTCGAAAGGAGAAGAGAACGCTACATGATAATCCAGGCATGGAAACAGATAGAATGAATTACCGAAAACATCATGGAGCTAAAAATATCAGAAAGAGAAAGCAGAGGTAGATTAATAGTGCCCAAAACTATACCAGGAAAACTAAGGAAAGCACACAGGACATTAATCCACCACGCACCAGCATCGATAATGCAGTGTCTATTCAATGTGCTACAAGCTCATCTGCAGAACATATCAGGAGTGAGCGTAGATGTGCTTAAGATTAAGCTACACAAATATTTTAGATGCATCCCAGACCATCCAAGATTGGAAGATGCAAAATATACAGGAAGATGCATTAGCAATTCTCTGGTAGACATCAGAGGTGCCTCACACTGGGGGACCTGGGGCAAACCGAACGAACTGTAAGGTCTGTAAGGTCTAAGGTAAGGTCTCCCTCTGCTATTCATACCCCCCTCCCCTCCCCTCCACAAGCACACGATCAGGTGTTAATTTATCCAAGTCCTCCTCCTCTCTCTACTATCCCCTCCCCTTCCCCTCCCCCTCCCCAACCACACGATAAACTGGTAATTTAGCTGTGTCCTCCTCCTAACTCTGCTGTCCTCTCCCCCTCCCCTCCCCATCCCCAAGAACACAATCAGGTGTTAATTTAGCTGTGTACTCCTCCTCCCTCTGCTATCCACTCCCACACCCCTCCCCCTCCCCAAGCACACGATCAAGTGTTAATTTAGCTGTCCTCTTCCTCCCTCTACTATCCCCTCCCCCTCCCCTCCCCCTCCCCAAGCACACAATAAAGTGTTAATTTAGCTGTGACCTCCTCCTCCCTCTGCTATCCCCTCTCCATCCCCTCCGCCTCCCCAAGCACACGATCAACTGTTAATTTAGCTGTGTCCTCCCTCCTCCCTCTGCTATCCCCTCCCCCTCCCCTTCCCAACCACACAATCAAGTGTTAATTTAGCTGTGTCCTCCTCCTCCCTCTGCTATCCCCTCCCCCTCCCTGCCCCCCTCCCTTGCCCCCCTCCCCAAGCACACAATCAAGTATGAATTTAGCTGTGTCCTCATCCCTCCACTCTCCCTCCCCAAGCACATGATCAAGTGTTAATTTACCTGTGCCCTCCTCCTCCCTCTGCTATCACCTCCCCCTTCCCTTCCCCTCCCCAAAGCACAAAATCAAGTGTTAATTTAGCTGTGTCCTCCTCCTCACTCTTCCCTCTTCCACCCCTCCCCCCTCCCCCTCCCCAAGCTCACAATCTAGTGTTAATTTAGCTGTGTCCTCCTCCTCCCCCTCCCTCCCCCTCCCTCCCCCTCCCCCTCCCATCAACCTCCCCAAGCACACGATCAACTGTTAATTTAGCTGTGTCCTCCTCCTCCCTCTGCTATCCCCTCCCCCTCCCCTCCTCATCCCAAACCACACGATCAAGTGTTAATTTAGCTGTGTCCTCCTCCTCCCTCTGCTATACCCTCCCCCTCCCTTCCCCATCCCCAAGCACACAATCAAGTGTTAATTTAGCTATGTCCTCCTCCTCCGCGTACTATCCCCTCCCCCTCGCCTCCCCCTCCCAACCACACGATCAAGTGTTAATTTAGCTGTGTCCTCCTCCTCCCTCTGCTATACCCTTCACCTCCACTTCCCCTCCCCAAGCACATGGTCAACTGTTAATTTAGCTGTGTCCTACTCCTCCCTCTGATATCCCCTCCCCCTCTCCTGCACCCCTCCCAAAGCACACGATCAAGTGTTAATTTATCTGTGTCCTCCTCCTCCTCCCTCTGCTATCCCATCACCCTCCCCTCCCCCACTCCCAACCACTCAATCAAGAGTCAATTTAGATGTGTCCTCCTCCTCCCTTTGCTATCCCCTCCCCTCCCCAGCCCCCCTCCCCAGGCACACAATCAAGTGTTAATTTAGCTGTGTCCTCCTCTCCCTCTACTATCCCCTTCCCCTCCCTTCCCCCTCCCCAAGATCACAATCAAGTGTTAATTTAGCTGTGTCCTCCTCCTCACTCTTCCCTCTTCCATCCCCCCTCCCTTCCCCCTCCCCAAGCACTCGATCTACTGTTAATTTAGCTGTGTCCTCCTCTTCCCTCTGCTATCCCACCTCCCCTCCCCCCTCCTCCTGCCCTCCCCTCCCACTCCCCAAGCACACGATCAACTGTTAATTTAGCTGTGTCCTCCTCCTCCTTTTGCTATCCCTCCCCCTCCCCTCCCCTCCCCAACCACACGATCAAGTGTTAATTTAGTTGTGTTCTCCTCCTCCCTCTGATATACCCTTCCCCTCCCCTTCCCCTCCCCAAGCACACGAACAAATGTTAATTTAGCTGTGTCCTACTCCCCCCTCTGCTATCCGCTCACACTCCCCTCCCCCTCCCCAAGCACATGATCAAGTGTTAATTTAGCTGTGTCCTCCTCCTCCCTCTGCTATCCCCTCCCCCTCCCCTCCCCCTCCACAACCACACGATCAAATGTTAATTTAGCTGTGTCCTCCTCCTCCCTCTGCTATCCCATCCCCCTCCCCTCCCCCTAACCAAGCACACGATAAAGTGATAATTCAGATTTGTCCTCCTCCTCCCCTGCTATCCCCTCCCCCTCCCCTCCCCATCCCCAAGCACACGATCAACTGTTAATTTAGCTGTGTCCTCCTCCCTCTGCTATTCCCTCCCCTCCCCTCCCCCCCTTCCCAACCACACAATCAAGTGATAATTCAGCTGAGTCCTCCTACTCCCTCTGCTATCCCCTGCCCGTCCCCTGCCCCTCTTCCCGAGCACACAATCAAGTGCTAATTTAGCTGTGTCCTCCTCTCCCTCTACTATCCCCTCCCTCTCCCATCCCCCTCCCCAAGCACATGATCAAGTGTTAATTTAGCTGTACCCTCCTCCTCCCTCTGCTATCACCTCCCCCTCGCCAAGCACACAATCAAGTGGTAATTTAGCTGTGCCCTCCTCACTCTTCCCTCTTCCATCCCCTCCCTCCCCTTCCCTCCCCCTCCCCAGGCACACGATCTAATGTTAATTTAGCTGTGTCCTCTTCCCCCTCTGATCTCCCCTCCCCCTCCCCTTCACCTCCCCAAGCACACGATCAACTGTTAATTTAGCTGTGTCCTCCTCCACCCACTTCTGTCCCCTCCCCTCCCCTCCCCCATCCCCAACCACATGATCAAGTGTTAATTTAGCTGTGTACTCTTCCTCCCTCTACTATCCCCTCCCCATCCCCTCCCCCTCAACAATCACATGATCAAGTGTTAATTTAACTGTGTCCTCCTCCTCCCTCTGCTATACCCTCCCCCTCCCCTTCCCCTCCCCAAGCACATGATCATGTGTTAATTTAGCTATGTCCTCCTCCTCACCCTGCTATCCCCTCCCCCTGCCCCTTCCTCCCCAAGTACACAATCAAGTGTTAATTTAGCTATGTCCTCTTCCTTCCTCCCCTTCCCTTCCCCTTCCCCCTCCCCTCCCCCTTCCCAAGCACACAATCAACTGTTGATTTAACTGTGCCCACCTTCTCCCTCTGCTATCCCCTCCCCCTCACCTTCCTGTCCCCAACCACACAATCGAGTGTTAATTTAGCTGTGTCCTCCTCCTCCCTCTGCTGTCCCCTCCCCCCTACCTTCCCCTTCCAAAGCACACAATCAAGTGTTAATTTAGCTGTGTCCTCCTCCTCCCTCTGTTATCCCCTCCCCCTCCCCTCCCCCTCCTCAAGCACACGATCAAGTGTTAATTTAGCTGTGTCCTCCTCCTCCCTCTTCCCTCTTCCATCCCCTCCCCCTCCCCTCCCCCTCCCAAAGCACATGATCAAGTGTTAATTTAGCTGTGCCCTCCTCCTCCCTCTGTTATCAACTCCTCCTACCCTCCCCCTCCCCAAGCACACGATCAAGTGTTAATTTAGCTGTTTCCTCCTACTCCCTCTGCTATCTCCTCCACCTCCCCTCCCCCTCCCCAACCATACGATCAACTGTTAATTTAGCTGTGTCCTCCTCCTCCCTCTGCTATCACCTCCCCCTCCCCTCTCACTCCCAACACACGATAAAGTGTTAATTTACCTGTGTCCTCCTCCTCCCTCTGCTATACCCTCCCCCTCCCCTTTCTCTCCCCATGGACACGATCATGTGTTAATTTAGCTATGTCTTCCTCCTCCCTCTGCTATCCCCCCCCTCCCCTCTCCCTCCCCAAGCACACAATCAAGTGTTGATTTAGCTGTGTCCTCCTCCTCCCTCCCCTCCCCCTCCCCTTCCCCTTCCCAAGCACACAATCAAGTGTTAATTTAGCTGTGTCCTCCTCCTCCCTCTGCTGTCCCCTCCCCCTCCCCTCCCCCTCCCCAAGCATACGATCAAGTGTTAATTTAGCTGTGTGTTCCTCCTACCTCTTCCCTCTTCCGTCCCCTCCCCCTCCCCTCCCCTCCCCAATCACATGATCAAGTGTTAATTTAGCTGTTTCCTCCCCCTCCCTCTGCTATCCCCTCCACCTCCCCTCCCCCTCCCCCTCCCCAACCACACGATCAAGTGTTAATTTAGCTGTGTCCTCCTCCTCCTCCCTCTGCTATCCCCTCCCCCTCCCCTCTCGCTCCCAACACACGATAAAGTGTTAATTTACCTGTGTCCTCTTCCTCCCTCTTCCCTCTCCGTCCCCCCCACCCCTCCCCCTTCCAAGCACTTGATCAAGTGTTAATTTGGCTCTGTCCTCCTCCTCCCTCTTTTATCCCTTCCCCCTCCCCTCCCGCTCCCCAAGACCACGATCAAGTGTTAATTTAGCTGTGCCCTCCTCCTCCCTCTGCCATCCCCTCCCCATCCTCTCCCCCCTCCCCAAGCACACGATCAAGTGTTAATTTAGCTGTGTCCTCCTCCTCCTCCTCCTTCTCCTAACCCCTCCCCCTCCCCTCCCCAAGCTTATGGTCAAGTGTTAATTTAGCTGTGTCCTCCTCCTCCCTCTGATATCCCCTCCCCCTCCCCTCCCCCTCCCATCCCCCTCCCCAAGCACAGGATCAAGTGTTAATTTAGCTGTTTCCTCCTACTCCTTCTGCTATCCCCTCCCCTCCCCTCCCAACTCCCCAAGCACATGATCAAGTGTTAATTTAGTTGTTTCCTCCTCCTCCACCTGCTATTCCCTCCCCCTCCACTCCCCCTTCCCCTCCCCCTCCCCTCTCCCTCCTCAAACACACAATCTAGTGTTAATTTAGCTTTCTCCTCCTCCTCCCTCTGCTATCCCCTTCCCCTCCCCTCTACCCGTTTCCCCCCCTCCCCTCTCCCTCCCCCTACCCACTGCCCCCTTCCCCCTCCCCTCCCTTTCCCCTCATCCCTCCCCTCATGTCTCCCTCCCCCTCCCCTCCTCTCTCTAAGCACATGATCCACTCTTAATATAGCTGTGTCCTCCTCTCCCTCTGCTATCCCTTCCCCCTCCCCTCCCCCTCCCCAAACACACGATAAAGTGTTAATTTAATTTTGTCCTACTCCTCCCTCTTCCCTCTTTCCTCCCCACCCCACCCCTCCCCCTCTCCAAACACATGATCAAGTGTTAATTTAGCTGTGTCCTCCTCCTCCCTCTGTTATCCCCTCCCCCTCCCCTCCCGCTCCCCTCCCGCTCCCCAAGCACACGATCAAGTGTTAATTTAGCTGTTTCCTCCTACTCCCTCTGCTATCCCCTTCCCCTCCCCTCCCCCCTCCCAATCCACACGATCAACTGTTAATTTTGCTGTGTCCTCCTCCCTTTGCTATCCCCTCCCCCTCCCCTCCCCCACCCCAAACGCACGATAAAGTGTTAATTTAGCTGTGTCCTCCTCCTTCCTTTGCTATCCCCTCCCCCTCCCCTCCCCCTCCCCTCCCCCTCCCCTCCCCCTCCCCTCCCCCTCCCCTCCCCTCCCTAAGCTATGATCAAGTGTTAATTTAGCTGTTTCCTCCTACTCCCTCTTCTATCCCCTCCCCTTCCCCTCCCCTCCCCCTCCCAAAGCACACGATCAAGTGTTAATTTAGCTGTTTCCTCCTTCTCCCTCTGCTATCCCCTCCCCTTCCCCTCCCCTCCCCCTCCCCAAGCACACGATCAAGTGTTAATTTAGCTGTTTCCTCCTCCTCCCTCTGCTATCCCCTCCCCTTCCCCTCCCCTCCCCCTCCCCAAGCACACGAGCAACTGTTAATTTAGCTGTGTCCTCCTCCCTCTGCTATCCCTCCCCTTCCCCTCCCTTCCCCTACCCCTTCCTCCCCCTCCCCTCCCTTCCCCCTTCCCAAGCATATAATCAAGTGTTAATTTAGCTGTGTCCCCCTCCTCCCTCTGCTGTCCTCTCACCAACCCCTTCCCCTTCCCAGCGATCAAGTGTAATTTAGCTGTGTCCTCTTCCTCCCTCTTCCCTCTTCTGTCCCCTCACCACCCCTCCCCCTCCCCAAGCATACAATCAAGTGTTAATTTAGCTGTGTCCTTCTCCGCCCTTTTCCCTCTTCTGTCCCATCCCCTCCTCCTCCCCTCCCCTCCTCCTCATCTCCCCTTCCCCTCCCCCTCCCCAAGCACACGATCAAGTGTTAATTTAGCTGTCTCCTACTCATCTCTCTTCCCTCTTCTGTCCCATCCCCTCGCCCTCCCCTCCCCTTCCCCTTCCCCTTCCCCTCCCCCTCCCCCTCCCCTCCCCCTCCCCCACCCCATCCCCTCCCCTCCCCATCCCCTCCCCCTCCCCAAGCACACAATCAACTGTTAATTTAGCTGTGTCCTCCTCCTCCATCTGCTATCCCATCCCCCTCCCCTCCCCCTCCCCAAGCACACGATCAAGTGTTAATTTACCTGTGTCCTCCTCCTCCCTCTTCTCTCTTCCGTCCCCTCCCCTCCCCAAGCCCATTATCAAGTGTTAATTTAGCTGTGTCCTCCTCCTCCCTCTTCCCACTTCCGTTCCCTCCCTTCCCCTCCCCTCCCCTCCCCCTCCCCAAGCACACGATCAAGTGTTAATCTAGCTAAGCCCTCCTCCTCCCTCTTCCCTCTTCCGTCCCCTCCCCTCCCCCCTTCCCCTCCCCTCCCCCCTCACCAAGCACACGATCTAGCATTAATTTAGCTGTGTCCTCCACCTCTATCTTTCTTCATCCGTCCCCTCCCCCTCCCCTCGCCTCCCTTCCCCTCCCCCTCCCCTCCCCCTTCCCAAGCACATGATCAAGTGTTAATTTAGCTGTGTCCTCCTCCTCCCTCTGCTATACCTTCCCCAAATGAGTAATGGGGATTTTCCTAATTTGGCAGTTATTTTACTCCTCCATCATTGATTTTTATTTATATATATAATCAATTCATTTTACTGTATGTCAGGTAGGTTAATTTGATTGCCATCTCCCCAGAACACGGGTTTAAACAGCAAGCTTGCCTATGTAATGAGTTGAAATGAATAATATGATTTTTTGCAGTTTGGCAGCCATAATGGTCCTCCATCTTCGATGTTATAAATATGTAATCATCGTAATATACTGTGATTTAAACTAATTTATTGGATTCGTAGATTCCCAAAACAGAGGTTTAGACAGTAAACTTACCTGTGTAAAATGAGTTAAAATAAATGTCTTTTTTTTTTTTTGTTTGCTTGTCAGCCATATTGATCCTCCATATTAAATTTTGTATATATGTAACTACACCTACTTCAATATGCTGTAATTCAGATATGCTCTTTGGATTCCCAAATCACTAAAACAGGTGTTTAGACACTAAATTTACTTGTATAAAATAAATTAGAATGAATATTGGGGATTTTCATAGTACGGCGGCCATATGGCTCTGCCATCTTGAATTTTGTGAGTGTATAAACACTTCAGTATAATGTAGATATGCTAATTTGGCTTCCGGATCCTCAAAATAAGGTGTTAGGCACCAGCATTACTTATCTAGTTTGAATAATGAAGAGTAACGGGCATTTTATCGATTTAGGGGGTATTAAAGGCGCCATCTTAGAAATGAGACCTTTTGCATGGTCAGACTGCGGTAGACTTTTGATGTGTTGTTAAGCACACCTGATACTACAATAACCAGTTGAGAAACTTTTTGTAACAATTTCTTGGGGGGTCAAACCTTATTTTCAGCCGCTACCTTCCTAATGAACACCATATTCGTTGGAAGCTTGAATTTCCAGTCAATGGCCCCTGTGGGCTTGTTCAATATGAATAGGTTTCATCTACTGTAGAATAATAATAATGATTGTCTGAGGTACAATTTCAAGAGGAAAAAGGAAGATTATGTGTTACACGCCCCGCCCCCCACCAGGGTATAGGGTCTTACCTGAAATCCGGATGGCATCCCGAAGTCAGCAGTTAAGAAGAAGTCCTCTCTCTCTCTCTCTCTCTCTCTCTCTCTCTCTCTCTCTCTCTCTCTCTCTCTCTCTCTCTCTCTCTCTCTCATTCCCCTATTCTATCTAAGGTGTATAAATCAAACCCTAAACTACAAAAATGGAGTTTATTTTGCAAACCCAATATAATAGTAACTAAAACGGAAATAAGCAAAAAAACGGGTTGTTAAACTTCAAAAAAAATCAAATGAAAACCAAAATCTCTCTCCCATCACGTCACTAATTATTCCATTTTGAATAGAATAGTCTGTATTTAAGTTAAGACAGATGTCTGAACAGTCTTTCACTCAGTTTCCCATGACTGTGGCCTTTATCCACGTCAAACAAAAAAACACTTTGCTACCCAACATGGTACTAAGTGGGATAATTCCCATAACATTAGAACAAGAGTCATTCACCAAAAAAAAGGTGGAAATTAATAATACAGAAAACCCACAAACAAATAACATAACAAAGTCACGCCATGGCAAAAAATGTCAATCGGCTTACCTCTCCAACAGGTAACAGCGAGCTTGCACTAACCGCCGTCTCTCGCGCTAGGCCACTCTTGACTTAATGACCGATACTTTTACAAAAATTCACAAACTTTGCCTCAGTGGTCCCTTCCCCCAAGCACAAACGAACATAGACACTCCTCAAAATCCGGACTTGTAACAGGATATTTTCTAGAACTTTCTGTGCTGATTCTATTTCCGCTCCCCGTGATCTGTTTCCATGGGCCTTTGAACAGATTAACATCGGTGAGCCTCCTCCAGGATTGCTAGGTTTCGCCCCACCAGCGCTGAGTTCGAAAGCCTTCAATTATTTGCTCTTTTGCCCTGAACGACCTCTACACCGTGTGGCACGTAGTCTTTTTATCTATTTATCTTTTTGTTATTTTTTTTCCTTTTTGATAAGTGGGATCTCTTCTTTCTGTATTTCCCTTTACTTCCTCTTACTTCTTCCTAATGAACACCATATTCTTTGGAAGCTTGAGTTTCAAGTCAGTGGCCCCTGTGGTTTCATCTACCGTATAATAATAATAATGATTGTTTGAGGTACAATTTCAAGAGAAAAAAAGATTATAATATACAGGAATAACAGTAGTGTGGATCAGGTGGTCAAGAAGGTTACAAATAATAGGAAAACGTGCAATAAAAAAAAGTAGGGGAGAAGGTGAGCCAGGCCTCCTTTAGGGAGAATAGTTTATTCTGCAAGGAAGTAAATGCTGAGAAAAAGCTAATGAGCAATATGATCTCAGAATAAAAGATGAAAATAGATCTTTTGTTGGTAGACTGCAATGTGGTGTCCATGGAGTAAGTATTTTTGAATGTGAAAATAAATCTGTACAAAGGAGGCTTTCTCGAAAACTAAACAAACTACCACCATAAACATTTTGATCATGTTTTTAGTAATCCGTTCACTTAAGAAACCTTTTTAAAAGTCAAGTGGTTTATTTATTATGCTCTAGCATCATGTATAAATTTCATGTCCCATTTGTAACCTGAGAATCTATTTGGTAGGTTCTACAAGCTTGGTCAGGGTGAGGGCTGATTTTCATAGGTGTTGGCAGTCGTGCTTTGAGCTTTCTCAGCGGAAGGAAAATCTTTCTAATTGGGAACATCGCAGAAAATGCAAATTTATGCAATACTTGATAGCTCAGCCTCCTCTTCACCGACATACTGGTTAGTCTCATATAGTTCATATCGGACGACTCCGTTCCCTCCTGTGCAGTTCCTTTGGCAAGATACGCTGGTGATGATATGTATCCCCTGTTTCCGATCGGGAACTTCAAAGTTTGTCTGATAGTATATCCTAACAGGTACTACTCCAGAAAAGGAAAAAAAAAAGCATAATAGTCGCTACCACATTTATACGTGGAATTCTGAATTATGCATGAACCCTTTGTGCTGAAAATCTAAGCGATATCAGCTGTGTCATGTATTATCTTTTCCCTTATATCTCGCATACGACGAAACTTCGGAGAAAAATTTGTATTTATGATTAACAAAATTGTGTATTAGATGTCTTTTGCTTGTACGATTTAAGTCTGAAAAGTTTCAAGCACGATCCTAAAAAACTGCTACTGTATTCTGCTGATCCCTCCCTCCCTCCTTCCCTCCCTCCCCCCCTCCCTCTCGCCTGGCACAAAGACTCACTCGGCTTTATATTGCTGTCCGGTTACATGCCTAATTATCGCTCAGGTTCTGTTGCTCTTTTGATGAAATTATTTTAATCGAAAAAGTTAATTGGAGCCGGTGCCTTTCTGAGGGGAAAGTTAGGGAATGTAGGCTACGGTGGCACCTCTTATCGAAAAAAATACCTCATGATGTCAGAAAAAAGAGCGCTCTCAAACAAAACCATGGCAGTCTTGTTGTGATGGTTTACCTTCCTCAATAAAAAAAAGCATTCATTCAGATGAAGTTTTGATCAGTTTTATAAACTTTAGAAAGTACTTGAAATTCTTGAAAGACTGATGTCATTTTTGTATATCTAAAGTACCTGCATGGCTTTATTATCATGGACTGGATCTGAAATCTTTTAGCTTTTAGCAGTCTTCTGTGAAAAAGCGCCGGCAGACAGAACATTAGCATATTAAGATGAGACGACGTGAAAGCTGGTCTATTATCCTTATTGTTATTCCCATTTGCTCTATATTCAGTTGCTTGTATGAGTAACTTTTTGTTCTCTTTGTCTTTTTCAGAGCAACGACCGACCCCCTGATTATTCTTTCCAGTACGAAGTTTCTGCTCCACAAAGTAGTTATCTAACGACATCAAGCATTTCCAGCTTTGGCCATTCCGAAAACAGGAAAGGCTCTCGGACTAGAGGAAAATACTACGTCGATCTCCCTGACGGTCGAAAACAAATCGTTGAATATTATGCTGACGAGACCGGATACCACCCAATTATTACCTATGTATAAGCCCTTACTCCTTCTTAAGGCTTCCTCTTGAACTCCGATATATCATCTAAGGCCCTCTGTTGTCAGCTGAAGTCAAGATTGAAACATCTCGTCGGAGATTCAACACCAAGCTGATGAAGCTACCTAGCGAATGGTAGATATAACATTTGAAAATGAACCCAGATTAAAGATCCATATGACGTTGACGGCAAGAATGCTTCAGACGGCCAGTTTAATCATAAATCTCACTTTTCCAAGACAATTTCAAAGCATGGCGTCAGCTTGGTAGTCAATTATACAAACCGGTACTGCCAGGCGACGACCAGGTCTGAAGACCCACTTGCACAATGATCATTACGTCTCAAGAAAATCTCCCAAGTTCCTTATATCTCATGAAGATGGCAATGCCTTTTGGGACAGATGTTAGCTTGTCCGTCATGTCATCACAAACACATTGATACTAACGACGCGGACTTTTAGATTCTGATTGATTGAATGATTTACTGTCCTTCTCATGCCACAGCATTCCATGTTGCTAGCAATGCTCTTTTGAAAGATGGGTACAACTATTCTTCCCCAAGAAATATTTCTATTTCCTTTAGCTTTACGGAGGCTTCAAATTGTTGGCCAAGTTAGTACATCACAAGAAATCTGAAAGTGGATTTTTGATTTACCAGAGATGTATGACCGACGGTAATAAAACTGGACTGTGAGTGAGTTTCAATTCTTTGTTTCATTTAACGTCACAAATTATTGTTTTCCCACCACTTTTTTCCCTTGCTACAGTGGAGGAAGGGGCCTCTCTCTCTCTCTCTCTCTCTCTCTCTCTCTCTCTCTCTCTCTCTCTCTCTCTCTCTCTCTCTCTCCTGTCGCAGCTTAGCACATTTGTCAAGAAAGTAGCGATGTCCAGACTTCGGCCACCTTCAGTTTTGTGAAATGGTCACCAAAGTTAATTTTCAGCTGAAGCCGCTGTTAGACCTAGTACTTTGCCTTTTTAATTCCAGTTGAGAGGTAGAAGATTTATGGAAATAATCCATAACATATTTACTTCGTTTTGCTTTCACATACATTTTTCTATATGACATAAAGTTACATTTTCACAGAAGTGATGTGCTTAGCTTTTAGGACCGCCATGAGCCATACAAGGTGTCGGAGTTGCTACTTACAGTAGTTTATACCAAAAGAATTTGTTGCTATGAGCGTTCTTTCCAGAAATTCCAAATTCTCAAATTTACAATCACATCACTACAATCAAGTTTCTCAGATTCAAAACTCTAGTTAATTAAAAGTGCAACCTACAGCACACTTTTCAAGAATAAAAGGCATGAGGTAATAGACCCCCCAGAATATAATTCCATGAAAACTATAGTAGCAAAATACCTAGACGCTACAACGGTAGAATATCAATCTTCGTTGGGTTAGTCGGTAGAGCTGCGGACTGTCACTCGATGGGCCGGAGTTCAATTCCCCGGCCGGCTGATGAAGAGTTTGAGGAATTTATTTCTGGTGATAGAAATTCATTTCTCGCTATAATGTGGTTCGGATTCCACAATAAGCTGTAGGTCCCGTTGCTAAGTAACCAATTGGTTCTTAGCCACGTAAAATAAGTCTAATCCTTCGGGCCAGCCCTAGGAGAGCTGTTAATCAGCTCAGTGATCTGGTAAAACTAAGGTATACTTAACTTTTTAACAACGGTAGAATACGGAGAAGACGACCTTAAAGACAGTATCGTGAGGAAAAACGAATGGGCTGCAGTGGATGAGGTGATAAAAATCCAAAACAATTCCCACGCCATGAAAATAAAGTTTGAAACACCGAAGATGGCAAAGAGAGCCATAGAAAGAGGATTATTTGTAGCCTACCAATACATTCCAAGTGAACACATTGAAGAGGATATATTTGTAAATTTGTCATTTTGCTACAGATGCTACTCTTATGAGCATCTGCTTGAGGAATGCCCTAAAGATAATAACTATAAAATATGCTCTGAATGTTCATCACATGATCATACATACAGAGAATGTAAAGAAAATACAAAAAAATGTGTTAACTGCAATCAACAACATAGAACTTTAGCAGCGAGATGCCCAGTGAGAAAGGCCTAATAAAAAGAAAAATTCAAGAGATCAAAGCAAACAGAAATGCAACATCCACTACAAGCAACCGTACAAGTTACGCCAAGTTACAGCCACTAATACAGGAAATTACCAGGCTAATGCAAACAACATCCAAAATAATATAAGTAGAATACAAGAAGAGACAAGAATCACGATAATAACAAATTTAGCAATAAAACTGGGGCTGCGCCAAGAAGGATTCTACCCCTCAGTAATAAACAGCATATTAGCAGATAACAATTTACCTACAATACACTTCTCTAAAGAAACAATAAGCATGATAGCAAGCACCATGGAAAGGAATAAAAGACAAGAAAACCATACAAGCAAAGCAGAAGATTTACAAGCAACTCAGGATATACAACAGGATATGCAAGACTGCACACAATATGAAGAAAACACAGCAGAGAGTTCAGAAGACGACTCATCAGATGAAGACTTTACACTCGGAATTGAGCCCAGTTCGGACTCGAACTCACCAATCCATCCCTCAGGACGCATAAGTAATTTGCAAGAAACGCAGCATCAATTAACAAAAGAAATACAAGCCTCACTACCAAGCTTCTCAGGTTTCTCCAACTCTCCCATCTTACAAAATCCACAGGGATCAACTTCAGCATCAAAAAGTACTACGCCAGTAGCCAATAACACCAGAAAACGGAAAAGTGAAAGAAAAAGAACAAAATTACTAGACCACTGTAACTCGAATGGACCCAACTCTACGAAGAATTAAAATAATTCAGCACAACGCCAAATCCTGGAAAACAAAGAAATTTTAATTATACAATATATATAGAGAAGAAGACCCTGACATAATATTAATCAATGAGCATGGTATGAAACGAAATGAAACTCTGAAAATGTTTGGATATAATACATATACGCAAAACTTTGCTGATGAACCCTTTGCAGGAGTTGCAATAGCAATCAAGAGTAATATTAGACATAAGATAATAGACGATTTCCAAGACGACTTTTTAGCAGTCCAAATTCAAGCTAACAAAGGACCAATAGTGATCGCTACAGCTTACAAGCCGCCAAGAAGACATTATTTCCCACTTCCGGATGTCATGAAGTTAATGAACAGGAGAGAACCAACCTACCTCATTGCCGATCTAAATGCCAGACACCAAATATTTAGATATAGGCAATCTAATTACACAGGACAAGAAATAGTCAGATTAATAAATAAAAAGTATATCATACACTTAGGACCTGATTTCGATACCTTTGTAGCAAATAACAGAAAAGGAAAGCCAGATATAATATTGGGAAATAACAAAATTCACCTCAATATTGCCGTTACAAGAGGACCAGCAACCTCCTCCGATCATATACCAATGGTAATTACATTGTCAACCAATCCAATAATGATTCCATCCTTAGAAATATCAAATATAAAAAGAGCAAGTTGGGAAACCTTCAAAAATGAAATAGAAGGAAAAATGAGTAGACAACCAACAATAAATTCAAATGAAATAGAAATAACAGAAGAAATAGTAGATGGAGAGCTTAAAGAATGGTACAGAAATATAGAGGAAGCAATAAAAAATCATATACCCATAACTAAATACACCACACTTCCACATCCTATTAGTAGTGATAAGTTGAAATTGATACAATGGCACTACAACAACATCCAAAACACAGTACTTATAACAGGGTGGAACAACATATTAATGAGAAGATATGTGTTATTACAAGAACAGTTAGTACAAGAAAACTCAAGATTATATCATCAAAATTGGGAAGACCTAATAAAAAACACAGAAATACAGTACAATAACCCAAAACAATTTTGGAACTCCGTTGCAAGACTGATGGGAAGCAAAACTAATACTTCGCCATACATAAATCATGGGAATGAGAAAAAGTATGATGACAAAGAGAAGGAAGTACTGCACAAGGCCTACTGGCAGGAAATATTCCAGATAACGCAGAAGGATAACCAGAATTTCGACAACCAACATGAGACAATAGTCAATGAATTCATTGAACAACATAGAAACAGAACAAATCCGCATCATGCAGCTGATATTAGCAGACTCAATGAAGACTGCCCATTAACAAGGAAAATAGAGTTATGGGAAATCAAAATAATAATTAAAAATTTTAAACACAAAGCACCAGGAAAGAGTGGAATTAACAAGGTCATAATTCAAAATTTACCAGACATTGCACTCGAAAAATTAAGAGAAATATACAACTGGGCTCTCTCAATGGGATATTTTCCAATTATATTCAAGAATGCAATAATGATTTTGATACCCAAACCAGGAAAAGATACTAGTCAGGTAGAGAATTATAGACCAATATCATTACTAGAAGTACCTGGCAAAATATTTGAAAAAATAATTAACAACAGATTAGTGTTGTTCCTAGAAGGTAATCAGCTACGTAACTGCTTTGGTGCTAGTTGCGTGTTTCATTGCCACCTTCGCTTAAAACTGCTATTTACCTGAGCGAGGGTTATCCAAGACGGGGCAGAATTATTCCTTTCACTCTTCACGACGAGCACAAGACACTGGTCCTGATTTTCTAACGTGAATCGTACTTTCGGTACTCCATGTCGTCTGCTGTTTGACAGTACTGATTTTTTGAACGTGAGATTCCTGTGAGATTTCACGTTAATCATCCCTTCTTCCACAAATACTGATGGGCTAGGCATGGGATCCTTTGCTACGTCCAAGGAAACTGCCGATCAAGATGGTATCAATTTTGGTGACCATTGATGCGTTATTGAACATTAATGGATTTCTTAGTTGAACAAAGCAGCGCAAGGCATTCTTTGAGGTAGGTCTCGTTCCGTTTGGGACACCGAACAAGGTTTTGAAGTTGCCCTATTATTTTAGTGCGCTTTCATCGAGCCTCAAAAATAAACCCGTATCCTGAACCCTTGATCAATCAATTTTTAATATTTTCCGAGATCCTTTAATTAACTGTGTTATTCGCTTAATAAAAACGTTTATATCTTGATTAGACAGTTATTATTTAACCAATATCTTGGTCTCGTTGATTGATAGTTTTCTTTTATTTTTAGGATTCGTGGTATTCGGTGAGTATGGGGATTGGTAGCCAGTGCCCAGGTTACCAAACATTTGGGCGGCACCGTTGTCGTCCGGGAATGTGCATTAGTTCAAGATAGGATTTTCACGTCGCTTCAGGTTCTCTAAATAAATACTTCAACTTCGTGCATTTCGATTTTTTTTTTTTGTTTCATTTCTATATCATTTTCGAGTAGCTGCTGGCACTAAATTAAAAGTTACACACAGAATAACTTCGTTCCGCTGCGACATATATTGATATCTACTGTTGAATATTTGTCCCTACATCATTTTCTAAATTACCTTGTGGTTATTATCTGATATTTACATTTATCTGAAACTCATTTATTATTCCCCGTGCAGTAGCTTTCCCAGATTCAATATACAATAAACTTGTCATGAATCTGTAACATGAACCAGAAGCGCTACTTCTTAGTAATCTTCAAAGCTTTTAGTTGATTCTGAAACACCGATATATATAGCACAATGCAAACTATAAATTTGTATATATATATATATATATATATATATATATATATATATATATATATATATATATATATATATATATATATATGTATATATATATATATGTATATATGTATATATATATATGTATATATATATATATATATATATATATATATATATATATGTATATATATATATGTATATGTATATATATGTATATATATATATATATATATATATATATATATATATATATATATATATATATATTTATATATATATATAATATATATATATATATATATATATATATATATATATATATATGTATAATATATATATATGTATATATATATATATGTATAATATATATATATGTATATATATATATATGTATATATATATATATATATATATATGTATATATACATATATCTATGTATATATGGGTATATATGTTTATGTATATTTATATATGTATAATACGTATGTATTATGTATGTATATATGTATAATACATATGTATATATTTATATATGTATATATGCATATATGTATAGCCTATATATGTATGTTTAGATGCACTGTATATATGTATGTATATATGTATACATATATATATATATATATATATATATATATATATATCAAGTTTTCTGATAGTTTATTTTTAAACTACCATGGTTGGATTGTTTACCTGCTCACCAGTGTTTTGTGTGGGGGAGGCGAGGTATCCTTCGTCTCTCTGTTTTTTTCAGAAGTCAGTCAGATTTCAGGCAGCACGCCGTCTGTCTAGTTCTCAGAGAAGAACACAGCAGCGGTGGATTTTGAGCATCATCTTGTGGTTGGTGATGGCAGTAGCGGCAGAGGTTGTTCGCCACTGATGATAGTTTTCAAAGCAGCTGGTGATAGTTTTCTGTGGACAGTGGAGGAGGACCTTGACCTAGTTCCCGAGAAGATGGTATCAGCATGGAAGTGTGCGATGGTGGCTCCTGAGGATTTTGTTCCCGAAGAGGAGTGGCTCCTGAGGATTTTGTTCCTGAAGAGGAGTGGCTCCTGTGGATTTTGTTCCCAAAGAGGCGTGGTTCCTGAGAAGAGGCGTGGCTCCTGAGGATTTGTTCCCGAAGAGGAGTGGCTCCTGAGGATTTTGTTCCCGAAGAGGTGTGGCTCCTGAGGATTTTGTTCCCGAAGAGGAGTGGCTCCTGAGGATTTTGTTCCCGAAGAGGAGTGACTCCTGAGGATTTTGTTCCCGAAGAGGCGTGGCTCCTAAGGATTTTGTTCCCAAAGAGGCGTGGTTCCTGAGAAGTGGCATGGCTCCTGAGGATTTTGTTCCCGAAGAGGAGTGGCTCCTGAGGACTTTGTTCCCAAAGAGGAGTGGCTCCTGAGGACTTTGTTCACGAAGAGGAGTGGCTCCTGAGGACTTTGTTCCCAAAGAGGAGTGGCTCCTGAGGATTTTGTTCCCAAAGAGGAGTGGCTCCTGAGGATTTTGTTCCCAAAGAGGAGTGGCTCCTGAGGATTTTGTTCCCAAAGAGAAGTGGCTCCTGAGGACTTTGTTCCCGAAGAGGAGTGGCTCCTGAGGATTTTGTTCCCGAAGAGGAGTGGCTCCTGAGGATTTTGTTCCCGAAGAGGAGTGGCTCCTGGGGATTTTGTTCCCGAAGAGGAGTGGCTCCTGAGGACTTTGTTCCCAAAGAGGAGTGGCTCCTGAGGACTTTGTTCCCAAAGAGGAGTGGCTCCTGAGGACTTTGTTCCCGAAGAGGAGTGGCTCCTGAGGACTTTGTTCCCGAAGAAAAGTGGCTCCTGAGGACTTTGTTCCCAAAGAGGCATGGCTCCTGAGGACTTTGTTCCCGAAGAGGAGTGGCTCATGAGGACTTTGTTCCCAAAGAGGAGTGGCTCCTGAGGACTTTTTTCCTGAAGAGGAGTGGCTCCTGAGGACTTTGTTCCCGAAGAGGAGGGGCTCCTGAGGACTTTGTTCCCAAAGAAAAGTGGCTCCTGAGGACTTTGTTCCCAAAGAAGAGTGGCTCCTGGGGACTTTGTTCCCGAAGAGGAGTGGCTCCTGAGGACTTTGTTCCCGAAGAGGAGTGGCTCCTGAGGACTTTGTTCCCAAAGAGGAGTGGCTCCTGAGGACTTTGTTCCCGAAAAGAAGTGGCTCCTGAGGCCTTTGTTCCCGAAGAGGAGTGGCTACTGAGGACTTTTTTCCCGAAGAGGAGTGGCTCCTGAGGACTTTGTTCCCGAAGAGGAGTGGCTCCTGAGGACTTTGTTCCCGAAGAAAAGTAGCTCCTGAGGACTTTGTTCCCGAAGAAGAGTGGCTCCTGAGGACTTTGTTCCCAAAGAGGAGTGGCTCCTGAGGACTTTTTTCCCGAAGAGGAGTGGCTCCTGAGGACTTTTTTCCCGAAGAGGAGTGGCTCCTGAGGATTTTGTTCCCAAAGAGGCGTGGCTCCTGAGGATTTTGTTCCTAAAGAGGAGTGGCTTCTGAGGATTTTGTTCCCGAAGAGGAGTGGCTCCTGAGGATTTTGTTCCCGAAGAGGAGTGGCTCCTGAGGATTTTGTTCCCGAAGAGGAGTGGCTCCTGAGGACTTTGTTCCCAAAAAGGAGTGTGGCTCCTGGGGACTTTGTTCCTGAAGAGGAGTGGCTCCTGAGGACTTTGTTCCCAAAGAGGAGTGACTCCTGAGGATTTTGTTCCCGAGGAGGCGTGGGAGACTCGTGTGTAGGCCCAGGTTTTTCCAGGTGTTCTTCTGTGGCAGCTGAAATTACTCCTCATTAGTTTTAAATTACGCTGCCGTTGAATGAACCTCTGCACCTTGGAAAAGTGAATATTCACGGCAAAATGGACCACAAAATTATAACCAACACTTCGCAAAACATTGCATTGCGTAGCTAAATAAACCATGCCAACATACGTACATAAATGCTATAACCTAAGCTATGGCGTATCTAACCATATGAGACCATACACGAGAGAGAGAGAGAGAGAGAGAGAGAGAGAGAGAGAGAGAGAGAGAGAGAGAGAGAGAGAGAGAAAGATGTGGTAAACGAAACGATAATGATAATACAGGGTGTAACACGAGTTTATGCAAATATTTTGGGAAATGGGAGAAAAAAAGTCATTCAGAGCAAAGAATGATCTGTAAACATAAGCAGTTTGTCGGCGACGTGAAATTTTAAAATAACCGTTTACAGGCAGTAAGCTGGCGCCTAATGGGATGTCGGAGTGAGTAGTCGTTGGTATGGGGAGGGGGGTGGGGGTGATGAAGCGCGATGGGCAATCCAGTTGCCTGCCTTTTAATTATAATTATGATTTTCTCTTCGGGTTTATTGAAAAATGTAACATTACAGTCCCTTCAGTTAGTAAATCACCTGAACAGACCTCATGTAATTAATTTTCATTTTCATCTATGACGTATGATAGTACCCTGAGGGGGCGTGGCCTAAGGATATATCCAGATTGAATAGACTTCAGAAGTACAGATCAATGGGCTTATCACTGTCAGTGTGCCTTGAGTTGATTGCGGTGATGCTATGGAGTTCTCTAAAGAAATGAAGGAAGTCAAAGAGTTTTTGGTGTCAAATACATACCCTGAACATTTAGGATTTAGGGAATAAGGGGATAAAAGCAAATTTTAGGAGAAAGTGTCGGTCTTTCGTCATCCAAGACAACTATCTGAAATTTGACCATAAAGCGAACAGGAAAGATTTAACTGGTTTGTTTGTTTGTTTTTATTGATTTTTACAGTATTTGAGAAAATTTGACTATTCAGCAACGAGACATACAGCTTTGCAGGAATTTCATTTTTTTTCCTATCCTTGCAGATGTTCACTTCCTTAGGGTCATTGATGATCGCCAAAATCAGCTCGAAATTGTGCTGGCTAGTCACCGCGGAGCTGGTGACAGTGACGAAGCTGTTTCTTTGGGAGGCCATGTTGGCAGGGATAAATTAATGGACCACATAATGCAAAGATATTGGTGGCGCAACATTATAGCGGATGTAACTGAAACAATCAAAACTTGCATACGGTGCCAGAAAGCCAGCACTGTTTTCAAGAAGGTGGACTCAAAACTACATAGTATCCCCATCAAGTCAAAAGTCATGCACCAAATTGGCGTTGATCTATGTTCGCTTTCGAGGTGAGTTTGGTGGAGGATTTGGGAGGGGGGGACCTTATACATCTACTATAATAAAGTTGTATCCTCTATCTATCTGTCATTTCCAAAGGGCGTCTCCCTCCTGCAGGTGCAGGAAAAAACAAGCAACCACTTCTAGGGTTTTAGAGATAGACCCCAATAATCATATATATTCTGAAACTATATGACCAAGGGTTCTTGGATAAGTAAATTTTATTTCCAAAGGCCGTCTCTCTCCTGAAGGTGCAGGTAAAAACAGTCTATTATTTCTAGGGTTTTGGAGATAGACCCCATAACCATATATATTCTGAAGCTACAAGAGCCAGGCCTGATATTTGGATAAGTATATTTCATTTCCAAAGGGCGTCTCCCTCCTGAAGGCGCAGGCGTGGGTAATTGGCTAGTTTCCAATAAATCGAAGCTGTTGCTTTGTTTACACTTTTTTCCAGGTCTTCCGACGGTCATGTCGCCATTGTAATGGCCGTTTGTTATTTTTCAGAGTGGACCGAGGGTCGTCCTTTAAAATCGAAGGAAGCTGTGGGAGTGGGTCGGTTCTTGTATGAGGAGATTCATTATATGTCGTCATGGATGTGTTGCCATAGAAATCAATGCCCAGGGAAGAGAGTTTGAGAACCGAGTCTGAGAAGCGAGGCCGAGGCGCCGAGGCGCTCCACAGCTTCACTGAACAACACAGCAAATCACATCTGCATATCATCCTCAAGTAATCGTTATATTAATATTAATAAAAGTTTTGCTCATTTAAAGCAATTATTTTATCATATTAATTATGATTATAATAATTTAATTAGATTGAAGCGAATATATTCTATTAATTTCAGTGTAATGGATTAGTCGAGCGCAGCACCGAACAGTTCAAAATCATCATCTTCGGACTCTGAGTGATCGACATGAAAACTGGCATAAATGTTTTCACGGTGTCTTATTTGCATTGAGGTAAGTCATATCAAGGTAAACCTGTAGGCTACTTATCGAAAAGTGTGTGTTGTTTGAGAGTTTATTAATTTTGTTTTTCTTAGATCTACCAAGTTTTCACCATTCAAGATGTTGTATGGCCGAGAACCTGTACTACCCATCGATGCGGACAATGAGTTCGCTGGCTTTACATCTGATCAAGACGATCCCGAATTTGATGAGGCAGATTTCCAAGCAACTCTCTCAAAGCTTAAAACATTACAGGTTGGCTTTTTTGTTTCGTTTATATAACGTAAATTTCTTACAGAATGTTGTGAGATATATATAGAGTATATATATAATCATCCATATACCATACTTATGTAAATTTCTTACAGGATGTTGTCTTCAAGGAAGCTGATTCCAACATTGAGCTTGCCCAGGCAAAACAACAAGCTGATTTTGCGATGAGACGATACAAACAGAAAAATATTTTCGCTGGCGAACAGGTGCTGCGTCACAACCTTCGCAGAGCTGACGTAAAAGGAGGTAAGCAGACTGATCCGTGGGATGGCCACTACGAGGTGGTTCAAGCTTGCGACAAGGGACTATACTGTCTTGTTAATGCAACTACGAAAACTGCCCTTAAAAAGGTGAACGGATGCAACCTGAAGCCCTTCTTCGAACGCGCTGCATCAAAAGTCTCCTCACCACCGTTATTTCCGCCATCTCCAAGTGTCCAGATTGTCGGGGATAAGCAACAGGAGATTGATTACAAGTTCTATCCTTTGACGGTCGCAAAGCAGCGAGACATCTGCAACAACTCTTGGACGACTGAAATTTAGAAAGAAGAATTCAGGTCCATCCGGGAAAATAAATAAAGTTTTCAAGAACAACGGCGAACCGCTTCTAGTTAAGGACATTGAAGAAGACGGAAACTTTTTCCGTCTCTGCCGCTCATTGTCGTCATGTGCCATCACCGGAGAAGAGGACCGACACGCCGTCATCAGGAGTTTAATATGTGATTATGCTAGCATCGCCGAAAAGACCAGAGATGATTCAATGCTTCAGGATAAAGTCTTGGGGACTACAACGGAGATATTAGCGGCAGCCAACCTGTTCAATGTGAACGTGTTTGTGTGGGCCAAGTTCGGTCCAACTCATACATGGCACATACATAAACCAAAAGACAGTGTAGTTAACGAGACAGTGTATCTTGAGAACAAGTCAGTGTTTCATTTCAATGTCGTTGTTCGCATATAGTTGGAATTTTGTAATAAAAATGTAATCACTCGTGTATTGTTTCTATTTTGAGCGTTCAAAAATAGGGGTCATTTCAACCTGATGGGGAGTGCTGTCAAACTAGTTTCAAATGACTGGGGGAGTGCTGTCAAACTAGTTTCAATTTACTGGGGGAGTGCTGTCAAACTAGTTTCAAATGACTGGGGAAGTGCTGTCAAACTGGTTTCAAATGACTGGGGGAGTGCTGTCAAACTAGTTTCAAATGACTGGAGGAGTGCTCTCAAACTAGTTTCAAATGACTGGGCGAGTGCTGTCAAACTAGTTTCAAATGACTGGGGGAGTGCTGTCAAACTAGTTTCAAATGACTGGGTGAGTGCTGTCAAACTAGTTTCAATTGACTGGGGGAGTGCTGTCAAACTAGTTTCAAATGACTGGAGGAGTGCTGTCAAACTAGTTTCAAATGACTGGGGGAGTGCTGTCAAACTAGTTTCAAATGACTGGGTGAGTGCTGTCAAACTAGTTTCAAATGACTGGAGGAGTGCTGTCAAACTAGTTTCAAATGACTGGGCGAGTGCTGTCAAACTAGTTTCAAATGACTGGGGGAGTGCTGTCAAACTAGTTTCAAATGACTGGGTGAGTGCTGTCAAACTAGTTTCAAATGACTGGAGGAGTGCTGTCAAACTAGTTTCAAATGACTGGGCGAGTGCTGTCAAACTAGTTTCAATTGACTGGGGGAGTGCTGTCAAACTAGTTTCAAATGACTGGGGGAGTGCTGTCAAACTAGTTTCAAATGACTTGGGGAGTGCTGTCAAATTAGTTTCAAATGACTGGGGGAGTGCTGTCAAACTAGTTTCAAATGACTGGGCGAGTGCTGTCAAACTAGTTTCAAATGACTGGAGGAGTGCTGTCAAACTAGTTTCAAATGACTGGGCGAGTGCTGTCAAACTAGTTTCAAATGACTGGGGGAGTGCTATCAAACTAGTTTCAAATGACTGGGGGAGTGCTGTCAAACTAGTTTCAAATGACTGGGGGAGTGCTATCAAACTAGTTTCAAATGACTGGGGGAGTGCTGTCAAACTAGTTTCAAATGACTTGGGGAGTGCTGTCAAACTAGTTTCAAATGACTGGGGGAGTGCTGTCAAATTAGTTTCAAATGACTTGGGGAGTGCTGTCAAACTAGTTTCAAATAACTGGGGGAGTGCTGTCAAACTAGTTTCAAATAACTGGGGGAGTGCTGTCAAACTAGTTTCAATTGACTGGGGGAGTGCTGTCAAACTAGTTTCAAATGACTGGGGGAGTGCTGTCAAACTAGTTTCAAATGACTGGGGGAGTGCTGTCAAACTAGTTTCAAATGACTGGGGGAGTGCTGTCAAACTAGTTTCAAATGACTGGGGGAGTGCTGTCAAACTAGTTTCAAATGACTGGGGGAGTGCTGTCAAACTAGTTTCAAATGACTGGGGGAGTGCTGTCAAACTAGTTTCAAATAACTGGGGGAGTGCTGTCAAACTAGTTTCAAATGACTGGGGGAGTGCTGTCAAACTAGTTTCAAATGACTGGGGGAGTGCTGTCAAACTAGTTTCAATTGACTTGGGGAGTGCTGTCAAACTAGCTTCAAATGACTGGGGGAGTGCTGTCAAATTAGTTTCAAATGACTTGGGGAGTGCTGTCATACTAGTTTCAGTTGACTGGGGGAGTGCTGTCAAACTAGTTTCAAATGACTTGGGGAGTGCTGTCAAACTAGTTTCAATTGACTGGGGGAGTGCTGTCAAACTAGTTTCAAATGACTGGGGGAGTGCTGTCAAACTAGTTTCAAATGACTGGGGGAGTGCTGTCAAACTAGTTTCAAATAACTGGGGGAGTGCTGTCAAACTAGTTTCAAATGACTTGGGGAGTGCTCTCAAACTAGTTTCAAATGACTGGGTGAGTGCTGTCAAACTAGTTTCAAATGACTGGGGGAGTGCTATCAAACTAGTTTCAAATGACTGGGGGAGTGCTGTCAAACTAGTTTCAAATGACTGGGGGAGTGCTGTCAAACTAGTTTCAAATGACTGGGGGAGTGCTATCAAACTAGTTTCAAATGACTGGGGGAGTGCTGTCAAACTAGTTTCAAATGACTTGGGGAGTGCTGTCAAACTAGTTTCAAATGACTGGGGGAGTGCTGTCAAATTAGTTTCAAATGACTTGGGGAGTGCTGTCAAACTAGTTTCAAATAACTGGGGGAGTGCTGTCAAACTAGTTTCAAATAACTGGGGGAGTGCTGTCAAACTAGTTTCAAATGACTGGGGGAGTGCTGTCAAACTAGTTTCAAATGACTGGGGGAGTGCTGTCAAACTAGTTTCAAATGACTGGGGGAGTGCTGTCAAACTAGTTTCAAATGACTGGGGGAGTGCTGTCAAACTAGTTTCAAATGACTGGGGGAGTGCTGTCAAACTAGTTTCAAATGACTTGGGGAGTGCTGTCAAACTAGTTTCAAATGACTGGGGGAGTGCTGTCAAACTAGTTTCAAATGACTGGGGGAGTGCTGTCAAACTAGTTTCAAATGACTGGGGGAGTGCTGTCAAACTAGTTTCAAATGACTGGGGGAGTGCTGTCAAACTAGTTTCAATTGACTTGGGGAGTGCTGTCAAACTAGCTTCAAATGACTGGGGGAGTGCTGTCAAACTAGTTTCAAATGACTTGGGGAGTGCTGTCATACTAGTTTCAGTTGACTGGGGGAGTGCTGTCAAACTAGTTTCAAATGACTTGGGGAGTGCTGTCAAACTAGTTTCAATTGACTGGGGGAGTGCTGTCAAACTAGTTTCAAATGACTTGGGGAGTGCTGTCAAACTAGTTTCAAATGACTGGGGGAGTGCTGTCAAACTAGTTTCAAATGACTTGGGGAGTGCTGTCAAACTAGTTTCAAATGACTGGGGGAGTGCTGTCAAACTAGTTTCAAATGACTTGGGGAGTGCTGTCAAACTAGTTTCAAATGACTGGGGGAGTGCTGTCAAACTAGTTTCAAATGACTGGGGTAGTGCTGTCAAACTAGTTTCAAATGACTGCGGGAGTGCTGTCAAACTAGTTTCAAATGACTGGGGGAGTGCTGTCAAACTAGTTTCAAATGACTGGGGGAGTGCTGTCAAACTAGTTTCAAACGACTGGGGGAGTGCTGTCAAACTAGTTTCAAATGACTGGGGGAGTGCTGTCAAACTAGTTTCAAATGACTGAGGGAGTGCTGTCAAATTAGTTTCAAATGACTGGGCGAGTGCTGTCAAACTAGTTTCAAATGACTGGGCGAGTGTTGTCAAACTAGTTTCAATTGACTTGGGGAGTGCTGTCAAACTAGTTTCAAATGACTGGGGGAGTGCTGTCAAACTAGTTTCAAATGACTTGGGGAGTGCTGTCAAACTAGTTTCAAATGACTGGGCGAGTGTTGTCAAACTAGTTTCAATTGACTTGGGGAGTGCTGTCAAACTAGTTTCAAATGACTGGGGGAGTGCTGTCAAACTAGTTTCAAATGACTGGGCGAGTGCTGTCAAACTAGTTTCAATTGACTGGGGGAGTGCTGTCAAACTAGTTTCAAATGACTAGGGGAGTGCTGTCAAACTAGTTTCAAATGACTGGGGGAGTGCTGTCAAACTAGTTTCAAATAACTGGGTGAGTGCTGTCAAACTAGTTTCAAATGACTGGGGGAGTGCTGTCAAACTAGTTTCAAATGACTGGGGAGTGCTGTCAAACTAGTTTCAAATGACTTGGGGAGTGCTGTCAAACTAGTTCCAAATGACTGGGGGAGTGCTGTCAAACTAGTTTCAAATGACTGGGGGAGTGCTGTCAAACTAGTTTCAAATGACTGGGGGAGTGCTGTCAAACTAGTTCCAAATGACTGGGGGATTGCTGTCAAACTAGTTTCAAATGACTGGGGGAGTGCTGTCAAACTAGTTCCAAATGACTGGGGGAGTGCTGTCAAACTAGTTTCAAATGACTTGGGGAGTGCTGTCAAACTAGTTTCAAATGACTGGGGGAGTGCTGTCAAACTAGTTCCAAATGACTGGGGGAGTGCTGTCAAACTAGTTTCAAATGACTGGGGGAGTGCTGTCAAACTAGTTCCAAATGACTGGGGGAGTGCTGTCAAACTAGTTTCAAATGACTGGGGGAGTGCTGTCAAACTAGTTTCAAATGACTTGGGGAGTGCTGTCAAACTAGTTTCAAATGACTGGGGAGTCTTGTCAAGCTAGTTTCAAGTGACTCCGGGAGTCACATTTAGGGGGTCATTTGAACAGGTTACACCGGCATGGAAGTGTTCGATAGTCGTCCTCGTGGTTCTCTCTCTCTCTCTCTCTCTCTCTCTCTCTCTCTCTCTCTCTCTCTCTCTCTCTCTCTCCCCGTGAGTCTTGAGAATGAATTTTTTGCGGTTCCTGTGGTCATTAATATATGACTAGGTTATGGTTGTCATTAGTATATGACGAGGTTATGATTATGGTCATTAATATGACGAGGTTATTGCTGTCGTTGGAAACGAATCTTTTATGGTTCTTGTAGCCATTAATATGACTGTGATGTCATTGTTATGTGTTGAGGTGAGTATAACTCTTGGTTATTTATGATTGTTATTGTTGATGAAGCAAGTGTGGCTCATATTATTATTGTGTAATGTTATGTATGTCTATCGTTATTGACTGTTTTACTGCTGCTATGAATTTTTTTTTATGTATGGGTTATTATTATTGTGCAGTGTCGTTATGTTTGTTTATTATTATTGACTGTTTTACGGCTGCTGTGAATTTTTTATTTTTTATTTGAGGGTTATCGAGCCATTATTGTGCTCTTTAAAGTTACTGTTAATTATTTTCTGTTTTACTGTGCTGTCTGAAATCTGGGCTCAGGCGTACTCAGTTGTAAATATGTACATTTATATCTAATAAATTAGTTTTAAGGTAATTTGAGTATTTTCTTAGGCCCCTTCTCCTTGAGTTTGTCAGTCCTCCAGACCTCTCCCAGTCCCCAATGCTTAAGATCTATTATAAAGAACCTGACGGCCCCACAGAAATTTGGGGTTCATTACAATATGTATATATGTATTATATATATTGTTACGAAGTGATCAAGCACCTGGTTATTACACAAATAGGCCAACAAATCTGTTGCGCAAATGATAATATCAAAAGTTACCTCACATCGACCAGATACTTGAAACCTCATAACAAAGCTTCGACTGAATCTCTAAAGGTACAATGATCCCATAAACTTACGTATCACTGGAGGCAATCAATGTAACTTTATCAAGTTATGGATGAGGTAACAATTATTAAGTTATATCCAGATTAATGGAATATGAGTTTCACTTCAACCAGCACTGTAGCTGTCTCTCTGGTTCTATTTTACCTAGATAATTCTTAGGTGAACAAACAGGAATATCACTTACCTTATACACACTCATTAATGTCTGTAAGTACTGGTATTCAAAATGAAACGCTATGTTTTAAAAACTTTAAACAAACATGTTTATTTCTAAGTTCAAAAGTTATATGTAAAGTTTACAACCTCAAAAGATTTACCATTAATGGACAACGGTGTAAGACTTAAGTATCTCTTAATCAAGTTTAATTCACAAAACTTTGCTTTATCAAGAAAACAATCTGGTTATATAAGAATCAAACTATTAACTATCACTTAAGTGCCAAATATTTACCTGATTCAAGAATTACAAACAGTCACCAAAATATTACTGATTGAAATCCACATAACATTCTCCAAAAATCTCTATAACAGGTAGGCACTAACAAAATGCTAAGAAATTACCAGCAAAACACGGCAACAATAAAATCACAATAATATGATAGCACAGACGTATAAGAATGCGACACACAAAAATGAAAACACTACAATCACCAATAATGTGTTTGAAAATTACATCAATCTTTTATATAACTTTTCTTATAAAAAGAAAAGTCAGACTCACTTCTTACTATGACTTATTCAAACATAACAATTCTCTTTTTATTTACCAAGAATGTCTTTTAACAAAACTCAAGTCACCACATTACCTTCAGTAAACATTACACCAATATATATCTCCTCTTCAACACTTGTACAAAATATTCCTGAATATCTTTTACAAAATTAACACACTCCTGGGGTGAGTTTAACAGAGCTTTTCAATGAATATTTTCTTGTTATTCCCGTTATATATAACGGGAGAGAGAGAGAAAGAGAGAGAGAGAGAGAGAGAGAGAGAGAGAGAGAGAGAGAGAGAGAGAGAGAGAGGCAGATGTTCCTCTCAGAACCCTTTATACCAGACTTCCCTGCCTTTTACAAGACACTGGATTTTAAGTTTCGTAGGCTGAGAATACACATAGGGTGTTCACACAGAATACACATGTATAAATACACATACACAGAATACACATGTATAAATACACATACACACATGTATACAGAGGTATACTCGTACACACGATCGGTTCGAAGCAAAACGTTATCGCTATGATTGACACTTCCTGGTCAGGCCTCACAAAAATCTTTTGTCAGCCTGAGGAGCTGGGCAAACACAGTAGATATGAAATAACAGCACTTATTTGCTATTTTTCTGTCTCTCTTTCTTAGGTTACGAATAGAATAGGCATAGGCAGAGTTAATAATGATGTAATAAGCACACAGAGATAAAAACATAACAGTTTAACTCGCCGACTGGGTGACAGTTCGTCATGATAACAAAATAAATGCTTTTCAAAATACAGTTTTAAAAGATTAAACAAAAGGGGAACAATATCCCACAGAATCATAAGTTTACGTAACCCACAACATATCTGTAAGAAAAGACATTTTAAAATCACGTCTTCACAAAAAATGACGAATCTTGCAAGCAAAAAATCAAAAATTTTCACAGAGATATTACAAACAATTACAAAATGGTTATAAATATTATATCACCTTATAATAATATGTATATATATATATATATATATATATATATATATATATATATATATATATATATATATATATATATATATATATATATATATATATATATATATATATATATATATATATATATATATATATATATATATATACAGTATATATATATATATATATATATATATATATATATATATATATATATATATATATATATATATATATATATATATATATATATATATACAGTATATATATATATATATATATATATATATATATATATATATATATATATATATATATATACAGTATATATATATATATATATATATATATATATATATATATATATATATTACTAAAAGGACCTCATTCAAACTGGATGGTATCTAATGGAGTTTTTATTCAAAAAGTTACAAGCTTTCTTGGACAAACAGTCCACATTATCAAGTATCCGTACAATGAGCAAACGCATAGTCCGGCTGTATTTATATCTGTGTGCTGGGTACTTTTAATCCTATAATCGCCTAGCTCCTCCTGTGTGACCTCCACCCTCTCTTGACCTTGGTCTTTCTCTGATCCCTGGTTCCAGATGTCCGTTTTCTATATATATATAGAAGGACAGGGTGACAAGGAGACAGCCGGTCATCAAAAGGTGATACATTTATTGCCGACGCGTTTCGTAACAACATAGTTACATCATCAAGGCTAAAAGAGAAAACAACACAAATTAATAACACATGGAATATAACTTTGACTTTAAGAGTTTCAACAAATTATGCAAAACTTACACTAAAACAAAACAAAATTTGGGGACTTATGTAGGTTCGACTAAGCGATTGCTCAAGGTCAGAGCTGATTCACATAATGGTGTCAGCCATCGTACTGGCTGCAGATTGTCCAATCCCGAATTTTCTAATATCAGAAATCACACAAAAATTTGTAACACCAGCATTTACTATTCTGACTTCTCTGTCTTGGGCCAAACAAGCCGTTTACACGAACTGCTTATCTTAGAGTCATTATTTATTAAGCAGTTAGTGCCCAAGTTCAACAATCACACCACCTCTATACAGCTGTTTCTGGCTTGAGTCGTTTTTCTTCGCTGCTTTTCCCTCCTTTCCGAATCATTCAGCCTTCAGCCTTTAGTGTAGCAGGCACTTTTTAAATTTTGTTTTGTTTTAGTGTAAGTTTTGCATAATTTGCTGAGACTCTTAAAGTCAAAGTTATATTCCATGTGTTTTTAATTTGTGTTGTTTTCTCTTTTAGCCTTGATGATGTAACTATGTTGTTACAAAACGCGTCGGCAATAAATGTATCACCTTTTGATGACCAGCTGTCTCCTTGTCACCCTGTCCTTCTATGATCTGTGGCCCGCTTGCGCCAACGTATTCTGTCTTATATATATATATATATATATATATATATATATATATATATATATATATATATATATATATATATATATATATATATATATATATATATATATATATATATATATATATATATATATATATATATATATATATATATATATATATATATATATATATATATATATATATATATATATATATATATATATATATATATATATATATATATAGATATATATATATATATAATATATATATATATGTTTATATATATGTATATAGATATATATATACATATATATATATATGCATATATATGTAGTCATGAAGCTACAAATGCCATTTAATATCCACTTCACGCTACTTCGGGAATATCTCCGAAGGGGAACTTTTTCAAGTGATACATGGATCGGTACCACCGGGTCTCGATCCCTCGACACAGTGCCTTCCTACGACTCCAATTTGACAGTCAAACCATTCAGCCACCAAGAGAGGTTTAAGTTAATGCCGAATCCATTTATCACTTTAAGAAATTCTCCATTGGGAATATTCCCGAAGTAGCGTGAATTGGAAATTAAATGACATTTGTGATAAAAATTTCATATCTCTATACAGTGTGTGTGTGTTATTTCATATAAACTGCATCTTCACAATTAGATCAAAGTAAAAAGTGACTAAAACCAAATGGTTATTATAACTACAAAGATAAGAAGACATATGGAATTCTCAAAGATAAATGCAAAAGACTCCCACACCAAGACGTACCATATGATAATTCTTTATAACGTTATATGATAACACCTTATAATGTTATATGATAACACCTTATAACGTCATAGAATTTGGTTAAATAGTAAAATGCAAAAATACCGATTTCTCAGTTTTAGAATCTGCACAAGTTCTGGAGGAGTTTTTTTGTTGTACAGTGATCTGCTCAACATCCTCTTCAAAAAAGTGAAAGTTGATACATTATACAGGTATCTTAATTTTCATCTATCTTTCGAATGTTTCAAAACTCGTTTAGAGCTGAAATGAGGTCAGTCATTTTCTTTGTAGTATCTTGCTCATTTCTCAAAACACGTTCCTGGGAAATTCCAGTTCACCAAATGTAAAATCTCTTTTCCTCATTTCAGGTGCAGCCATTGTAGGGTGCTTAGGGCTGCGGTATGGTTGATCTGTCATCAGTTAGTTCCAAAGTCATATGGCAAAAAAAAAACACCTGATTGTTGTTAGACTGCTTTCATGACACCCGACCTGCAGGCCTGAGAATAAGATTGAAGACGTTGGCAGCGACGTCGGTTTCTCCAGATGAGGCCCCGAGGAAGTTTCAACAAATTCAGGAAAATGTTCTTGGCAATTCAGTCGTGAACACCCAACAAAAATTTCTAGGAACTTCCCACTAGGTCTGTTGGGTAACGATAGTAATGAAATTAGTAAAATGTTATGTAGAAATAAGATTTGCAAAGAAGCGATAACTTTCACCTAAGGCAATCAAAATAATGATCATGATAATTATGGTAATAATATAATAATAATAATCTTCGTGGTAAGAAACACAATAATGATAATTACAGTTGTGATGGCTTTCGAGAACACTGATAAAGAAAATAACGGTAAAATAAGAAAACTCACATGAACGGTCACAGTTTGACAATTCATGTGAAAGCTGACAAAAATAACAAACTGTAAAGTGAATTTTGATCATAACAATAACCAAAAACCCAACAGTAAGAAGCTGCACTACTGATAATGTTAATGAAACCAGTGGCACATGGCAGAGAACATAGAGACACTGGGAGTGGAGAGGACTCATCAGGCTGAGAGCAGACCTGTATGAGGCTTCTGCCTGGTAAGGACACTTGCCACTCAGCAAACAACTGGTTAAGAATGCAAGTGAATACAACTCAAAATACGAATCGATTTAGGGCTAGAAAACAAATTCCATCTCACACGATACATGCAACTACACAATCCCAAAATATATAGCCTAAGTTTGTTCACAAATCCACTGGCCGAGCAGTCAGTCCAACCAGTTCTCAGAATGAATTTACAGAAGCTAGGACTAAATGAAGGCAATTGCTGAGGAACGAGATTTAGTAGTTGCCTCCTTAAATTTCAATCACTGTCCAGTGCCTGTAGCTAAAATCAACCCAGTGGTACATAGAATAAAGGAGGCAAAACTGGATATCCATCTTATCTTGAATTATCTTATAAGATGCTCCTTTTCCTGAACTTGTGAACTTGTGAAGAACACAACTCGCCCAGCATCTTGACCTTATTTTTTTGGTGAAAACTGCTTTAGCTCGAAAATAAACAATTTTGTCTCCAATGTAATTCGCACTCTATTCAAAAGATTTATCCAGCGTTTTCAGTGATACAAAGTTGAAAACTTATATACCCTAATCCAATATTATTCAACACCAGTAAATTTATTTCAGTGCTAACAGACGTTATGATCAAATATAAAAAAAAACTGCATTCTTCATTTGTGAAACAGAGACGGCTAAGCAATGAAGTAGCTTTTCTCTCAACTCAAACATTCCTGCAACTCATTAATGGATGTGCGGAACCAATTAACATTTCCAACATTCGCTTAAAAATTTTATTGGGGAATTAATTTCAGCCTCAGATTCCCTAATCGCCAAACGGAGAATAACGGTGCAGTCTGAGGGTCTGTTTTGAAATGCATAATTCTGCCTGATGGGCTTCATTTGAAATTCTATTTTCATTTGACTCAGAGCTTTTAATAGTCAATGAGTCAGCTAAATATTTCACTGACTTGTCAGTCAACTGCAGTTATCCAAGGTGCCTGAAGGTTCCCGGACATTGTATTAAATTCCTGAAGCAAATAGATCTTTCTTTGCACGGGCTTCTGAGTTGACCTTTGTAGTTTACCTGACATAACTAACAACTTGAAAGGAGACAAGAGTGTTCTTCTCTTGGTTTTCTTGTTAGATTTAGCACTTTTTATGATCTTACTATAGTTTTAAAGACAGAGCTAAATTCTTAATCCTTTGTCAAATGGCTATAATTAAAATTCTAATACCCTGGTAACTGTTTTTTCTATTTCTTAGCCTTCAGCACAACCAGGATCTGTATCTCAAGAAACTATGATTGTTAAATTCAACAATTCCTAATGGATACAATTTCTATAGGAGAGTGGAACAATTTCTTCGAGGGGTTGTCCTGCTGTAGCTTGCTTCGGTATTTCAAAATGACGTCGCAGAGGATAATGAAGTTCAGAGAGGAACAGATCTTGGATCAATATCATTCACTCGCTGGTAAGTGATTGTTGGATGATACCCAGTTTCATCTGCGTAATACGACACAATCTGTAAACAAGAAAAGCTTTTCAGTGTATGAATACCTGTCTTTTTTTTTTCCTAAATTGTGTGGCATGTGAGAAATTAAGCCAAAATTATTCAAAAATTATTGCTTGGCTCTGAGACTTACTTTCTGTCTTCTTTCAGTGTTATGCATCAGAAATTAATATTGTTTGGAGCCAATCTTCTTTGGTATTGTATGAACACTAAAGGATCTTTTTGCTAGTTAAGTTTTTTCAGATTTCTTTATCAACGAACCACGTCCCTCACTGATGTGGCGGTTTCTGGTCGAACCAAAACACGGCACGTCAATTCGGATTAATTATTTTTGTATAATACCTCGGGAAAACCGCATAGTATCCATAATGAGCACAAGATATACGCAAACGTAACTCATACCTTTTGTTTCGAAAGAAGCTATCTCTAAAACCCAACTGAAATCCTGGCATAAGGCCAGGTTAATCATCAGCAACAACGAGAAAAGACTCACTTGTCTCAAGCCATTGGGTAAGATAACTTGGTATGTCCCTGTAACCCTGGATCCAAGGCGCCCCTCTCGGTGACTGTAGTGGTTTTCTCTGTTGTAGACTTCGTAAGAGAACTGGAGAGGCTTCGCCGGAGCCTAAAGAAATGGTAAAAGTTACAAATGATAAGAGATTCCAGTAGCAAATTTGTAAACCTAGAGAAACTGAGGGAAAGAAAGAGAAAAATGGCAGAGAGAGACACCCTGTTATTTTGGCTTAAAATCATTAGCTTTGTTGCCTTGAACAATAGTGAAGAACGAAACGGTTCGATGGCTTGTAGCCCTGCAGGCTGCGGTGTCAACCCTTAGTTGTTCATGGTTTGGAATTAGGAATATACATTTTGACGCGACATTTAGAATATGCTTTTTCACCAGGCATTTTTAGAATTTGGTTCTATATTAAGTAACTTATTTACAATAAACATTTTAGCCAGTCGTAAAGGGCAAATTATCCTGATGACTCCAGAAAACAATTTATAAAAAATTCCTTCTCAATACGCCAAGTCTTTCTTATTACAATGCACCTGGGGGTAAACAAGTAATGGAGCCAGTGTTTGGAAAGTCCGCTCTGATCGTGGGGAACAAAGATAATTTTACATAGCTAATAAGATATTTTATATATTTTCCTTTCTCTCTCTCTCTCTCTCTCTCTCTCTCTCTCTCTCTCTCTCTCTCTCTCTCTCTTTATTTTGGGGCGGCAGCAACAAGATTCACTGCTCAGGTACAACCACGTAGGTGTTAAAAGTAATGTTTGGTGTGGATGTGTGAGAGAGGTGCGAAATAATGAGCAGGAAAACAAGTATTGCTAGTTTATTGATGAAGCGAGGTGCTTATAAAGCGGGATGCGGATGTCTGCGTACTTCGCAGAGATTGCAGGTACAAAGATTTACTGGTGACCTGAGGTCAAACTAATTCTTTACAAAAACAGGACAGGTTCATACAGAAAACATAGTGATCAATAATGTCTGACACATAACATAAATAATTTGTTACTTGTACATAAAGCATGATTATTTAGAAAGACAATAAATATACAGTTTACAGTTATGGGTGATGTGAAGGCACTGCAGAAAACGGGATGTTCACTATAGAGAACGCGTTGAGCGGGGACTTTACAATACTCCCCCCCAAGACGAAGGCAATGTCTGATCAAAGCAGGTATCTGCTGGGGCGACGAAGATGTGGGTGGCGGAGGATAGCCCAGGGGCATGAAGGGGGACATCCTGTCGGTGAATGTCCTTTGGCAGGGGGCGAATCTTCCAACCCTGTCACGGAGCCTGTGTCCCTATGTCGTCCCTGTTCTCTGCTGAGGAGGGGTCGCCGTTGGCTCTGGGGGAGGTTCTCAACCTGAGGAGGACCCAGGGCAGCTGGTATTTCCAATGTTCAGAGGAGCAACGAGCCATGAGGGACGCCTTCAGAGACCTGTGGAATCTTTCCACCATTCCGTTGGCTGTGGGGTTATAGGTGGTGGTGCTGTGGTGAGTGGTCCCCATTAGGTGTGCCAGGGCAGTTCACAGCTCGGACAGGAAAGCGGGTCCCCTGTCTGTTGTTATCTCGTCTGGGACACTGAACCGGCTGATACAGCTGGAGAGGAGGGCTTCTGTGCATGCACTGGAGGTGGCTTCTTCCATGGGCTAAGCTTTGGGCCACCTGGTGGAGCGGTTGATGACTGTCAGAAAATATCTGGCTCCTCCTGATGGAGGAAGAGGACCCACCACATCGACGTGGATGTGCCCAAAGCATGTCTTTGGCTGGGGGAACTCGCCCACTCCTTATTTGGTGTGCCGTACTACTTTGCTGGCCTGACACTGCATACACTACCTTGCCCAGGCTGTCGAGTCCTTCCGTATGCCGTGCCAGACGAACTTCTTTGTCAGCAGCCTAGCTGTTGTCCTTCCGGAGGCGTGGGATAGGCCATGGGTGACATGGAAGACCAGCCGACATCTGGAGGCGGGCACCAGGGGGCTGAGGTGTCCAGTGCTGATGTTGCTCAGTAATGTTGATCCTCCTGAACCGAAGAGCACGTCCTCCCACTTCAACGGCATGATGGCTGTACAGTCTCAGGGTAAGCAGCCTGTTCGCAGGCAAGGTATTTGATGGTGCAGGTGAACTCCGCGATGGCTGCGAGGTGCTGCTGCTGCTGCCTAGAGGACCATGCGTCCCCAATTTGTGAAGACGTGGACCAGCAACTGGTGGTCGGTCCAAATTGTGAACGGCATTCCCTCCAGGAGGAACTTGAAGTGCCATACCGCCTGGTATGCTGCGAAGAGTTCCCGGTCGAAGGTGCTGTAGCAGGACTCGGTGGGGCTTAGCCTCCTGCTGAAGAAGGCAATGGGCTGAGGGGTCCCCCTGATGACTTGCTCCAGGACAACTCCGCAGGCGACATTGCTGGCATCCGTCGTCAGCAAGAGGGGAGCGTTGGTGTCCTGGTGGACCAGAGATGTTGCTTTGGCGAGGCAGCCTTCGTCAGGAGGAAGGCCTTCTGCTGGTCGGGGCCCCACACTAAGGTCTTTGGATGTCCCTTGAGGACCTCCATCAGGGGGGGCCATGGTATGAGCAATCCCCGGGATGAATCTTCTGTAATAGTTGACCATCCCGAGGAATTCTTGTACAGCCCTGATGGAGGTAGAGGTGGGGAACTTCTCGATGGCTTCGACCTTCAACAACATTGGGCGGATGCCCTCTGGGGGTATCTCGTGGCCCAGGAATTCCACCTTCTCAACGCTGAAGGTGCACTTGTCAAACCTGACAACGAGGCCACTTTCCTGCAGGCTCTGCAGGACCTCCCGGATGTGTCGCAGGTGTTCCTCCCTGGATTTAGAAAAGATTAGGATATCATCAACGTAGCAGACGCAGAAGTCCAGGTCCCCCAGGATGCTGTCCATCAACCTCTGGTGCCATAGGAGAGGGAGGGGGACCCATTTGCGGCCGTCAGGGAGGCAGTCGGGTCCGGCAGGCGTCTGCGGTCCTCTCCTGAAGGCGGAAGCACTGAACGCATGGCTCCAGTGTCGACCAACATCATCCTGCTGGAGATGGTGTCGCGGATGTAGAAACCTAATGGTAAGGGGCCCCTTGGTGTTTCTGCTGCTGCTGCCAAGGCGGCCTGTGTGGTTGGCCGCTGCCTCCTCCATTTTTTGAAGGGAAGAAAGGGCAGGGGGCTTCACACCTCCGGGCAGCTCTCCCGAACCTCCGGTGGTAATAGCAAAGCCCCGGCCCCTCTCTCTTCTGCTGGTGAGACGGCCTTTTCTGGTCAATAGCGTTGACAGGCTCCGTGGTGGGGTCCTCCAGCAGGAGGCGGTTGGCAGAGTGTGCGGGCGTGGTCGCCCGCTTGGCCGCCTTAGTGGAATCCGTCAGCTGCCGCGCCACCCAGATTAGGTCCTCGACCAGCAGGGTATATGCGTCCGTGATCTGCCCACAGACCTCCGGCAGTAGCTGCCACAGGAAGATCTCCCTCGACAGGCTGATTTCTTTGTGCCTACTGCTGCTGTCAGTCTCAGGGAGGAGGAGGAGGTCCTGGAGGCATGCCACGTTTCCAAGAGGTTTCCCTCCTGCTGGGGGTTGAGGGCGAGGTCGAGGGCGCAGGCAGCTCTCCCGGAGACCGGCAGGGAGCAGGTCTCAACAAGAGTGGATTTTAGTTCTCGGAAGGTGGCGGGGCCCGAAGTCGTCATCAACTACGGGCGATCTTCTTGTATATCTCCTCCGGGAGGGCGTTGATGGCGATGTCTGCCTTCAACACCTCGTCCTTTAGGCCTGCTACCCTGAACTGCCCGTCGACCCTGTAGAACCAGGACGCTGCGTTTTCCCTGGTAAATGGCGGCAGCCTTATGTTAAGGGCCGTCTTTGGTTGGTCCGTCAGGGGGGTCATCGTGTGGGGCGCAGGTACCGGCGTGGAGGTACGCACGGGAGGGGTTTGCGAGAGGGAGGTGTCTGCCTCAGAGAGGTTCGCAGTAATTTGTACGTGGTTGGGAATGTCCGCGTCCATGCTCATTTCGCGCCCTCACTTGGATTGTGAGGGAATATTCGCGCCAGTACACGCTGGGGGAGCATGCCATGTGGGTCCGCTAATGACGCTGGTGACCTGCCGACGAGGGTCAGTAAATGCCCAAACGCTTTGTTAGAGTGCTGTAGTTAGTCCGTTGGGGGCATGGGTAAGGTTCACAGGGCCAAGACTTAGTCACCGTTTGGGTCCGTTAATGGCTTCCGGGAACCACTCCGGGGTTCACCACTGTGAGAGAGGTGCAAAATAATTAGCAAGAAGACAAGTACTGCTAGTTTATTGATGAAGCAAGGCGCTTATAAATCAGGATACAGATGTCTGCATGCTTTGCAGAGACTGCGGGTACAAAGATTTACAGGTGACCTGAGGTCAAACTAATTCTTTACAAAAACAGGACAGGTTCATACAGAAAACATAGTGATCAATAATGTCTGACACATTACATAAATAATTCATTACTTGTACATAAAGCATGATTATTTAGAAAGACAATAAATTTACAATTATAGTGATAAACACATGTTCTGGTCAACCCTAGGTCGATGTGAAGGCACTGCAGAAAACGGGATGTTCACTATAGAGACTGCGTTGAGCAGGGACTTTACAGATGCCCTGTGGCCTGCGCTGAAACAGCCTAACGATAATATAAAGGACCAATACAGTTATTTTGCAGAAAGCGTATTCTCTATAATAATTCATGGATTCAAAGGTTCTGAAGAACCTTACTAATTCTCTGGTTTGAGTCTAAGGCTTTTCTAAACAGTACTAATCATAGCCGTTAACTTATATGTATAATCTCTTCATATCTAATGGGTTCACTTAAGCACCCACGTTCAGTTTCAAAACCTTCTTTAGTACCATGAAAGGGAAAAGGTAGAATTTTTCTACATTTAAGTTGCACTGTCATTTTTTATGTGTACATTATAAATATATATATATATATATATATATATATATATATATATATATATATATATATATATATATACATGTGTGTGTGCGTGTGTGAATGTATGGTAAGAAATTATTTTTTAGATACCAACATTTAGGACAAAATACAGTTGAATATGTCTCTGATACTAAAACAATTGGAGGAACGGCCAATAGTGGAGGTCTAAACATGCCCTCAGATGCAGTTTTGCCTCAGATAACTGCCATGAGAGGATTTGTCAAAGCTATTTATGGATAACATTTGAAAGTAGGAAAACGATGGCTTCAGACTCTGGCAAAGGGGATGAAATGTGCAGAGGCAGATTTACCAACTGAAGTGATAAATTTCTTTGCGAAAATATCCATATTTTTCAGAATAAGATATTTGTACATGATAATCATCTCAAAAAAGTGGTAAAATTTGTAAACACGCAGCTAAATAGTCTTCAATAATGAATAACTGCTTAAAATATATTCCATTATTTTCCTACTTTCAAATGTTATACATAAATAGCCTTGAAAAATTCTCGCATGGCAGTTAACTGAGGCAAACCTGTCTCTTAGGGCACGATTAGACCTCCACTATTGGCCATTCCTACAACTGTTTTAGTATCAGAGACATTCAGCTGTATTTTGTCCTAAATGTTGGTATCTAAAAAATAATTTCTTATATATATATATATATATATATATATATATATATATATATATATATATATATATATATATATATACACATATATATATATATATATATATATATATATTATATATATATATATATATATATATATATATATATGTGTGTATATATAGGTATAGATATAATAAATATATATATATATATATATATATATATATATATATATATATATAGAGAGAGAGAGAGAGAGAGAGAGAGAGAGAGAGAGAGAGAGAGAGAGAGAGAGAGAGAGAGAGAGAGAGAGAGAGAGAGATGTGTGTGTGTGTTTATATATATATATATATATATATGTACATGTATATATACATATATATATATATATATATATATATATATATATATATATATATATACTACGAACCATATTTGTATATACTGATATGATATTCATTAATCATATATGCTCAAAAATCCTTGTTTATGTACACTACCCTCCTTCCTTTACCACCCTTCCTTTCCTTCTCTCGAGACTTCTTGCTGCTTCTCGTCTTCTGTTTACTTCCTTGGTTTGTGACTGGTCTTCTTCGCTTTCAGACTGCGGGACCTTTAACTTCTCTCGGGCTGTTCTGTGGTGGTATCTTTATTTTGTTCTACATACGTTGTGAGATTCGAGACGACAGGTTTGGGTTTAACTGATTTATTTTTCGGAAGCCAGGTATACATTGAGGAATGTGGACGGAAAGGTGGTCACCAACCTGCGGATCCCATGTCATGCATTTGGGCAAGAATTTGTTTGTTAGATACATATAAATGAAAATAATTTGCGTTACAATAAACGTACAAAAGTGGTTACAAACATCGGCAGAAAGGCCGGACAATAATACGTATGAAGAGATATATACAAATATGAAATAATAACAGGTAATATACATGACATGATTAATGCAGAAATGAAGAGGCGCTTGACACCTTTACAAGTACTCCCCCCCCCCCCCCCCCGCGCAAGACAATGATTACAGAGATGAAAATTAATCACGGAGGTGCTGGGGGAGCAGGAGGTGACCCCTTCTCTTCGAGAACTGTGGGCGGAGGGCAACGTCAACTGCTGGATCTTCCACAGCGCGGCCTCTGGGGTGCCCACAGCCCCTCCTTGCGGGGACAGCAGGTATGTCTGTGGGCGCGTTTTGAGGGGGGACCCTGAGACGTCTGCCTGCCTCCTCTCGGAATTCCCTGTCTAACAGGAATGCTGGTTTCAGCCTGTCAATGGAAACCCAATCCTCCCAGCCATGGATGTCGATAAGATACGCCTTGGGGGTCCTGTCGATGACTCGGTAAGGGCCCCTGTAGGGCCTGGTCAAGGGCGGGTGACAGGGGTCTATCCGTAAGTGCAGGAATCCAGGCCGGCCAGGCTGTAGGTGTTGGTTCTGTCCATGAAGGTCTTATGGCAGGGTGCAAACTTCTGTGCTAGCTCCCTTAACCTTGGGAGGGAGGGTGTCTGTGCCGTCGGCTGACGGCGGGAAGAATTCCCCTGGAACAGCTAGTGTTTCTCCGTAGGGTTTTTCTGCGGAAGACACGCTGCCATCTGCCCTCGGTGCAGTGCAGAGACCCAGCAGGACCCAGGGGAGCTGGGCCTTCCAGTTTTCATCGGTGCAACATGCCATTAGAGCTGCCTTCAGTGAGCAGTGTGCCCTCTCTACCATGCCGTTTGCTGCGGAGTTGTAGGCCATCATGCTGTGAAGTGTCGTACCCATCAGGCGCGCCAGGAGTGCTGAGCCCCTGTTCGTAGTAATGCTGTCTGGCACCCCAAAGTGGCTGGCCCAACTGGAGAGGAGGGCTTCTGCACAAGATGCTGTTGACGCCTCCTCCATAGGTGTCGCCTCTGGCCAGTGAGTGGAACGATCTATGATCATCAGGAGGTACCTGTCGCCCCCAGACTGCAGTACAGGTCCAACGACATCTATGTGGATGTGGCCGAAGCACCGACAAGGTTGGGAGAAATCACCAATGCTTGATTCTGTGTGCCTTGTGATCTTGCTGGTTTGGCATGGGATACAGCTCCTCGCCCACTGGCGGGCGTCCTTCCTGATGCCGTGCCACATGAACTTTTCTGTCATCAGGCGCGCCATTGTACACCCTGATGGATGGGAGAGGCCATGAATGATGTCAAACGCCTTCTTCCTCCTCGAAGTGGGGACCCAGGGGGGGAGTGGCCGGTGCTTGTGTCGCAGAGAAGCGTTGCGCCCAAATCTCCCAAGGGCACGTCTTCCCACTTGAGTGCTGTCAGTGCTGTCAGTGCCGTCCTGTAGGCTGCTGTTTCCAGGTCTGCTGCTTGCTCCCTCGCCGCGTAATCATAGTCTATGACAAGGTGGAGGGAATTGATTTCCACCAGTGACAGGGCGTTGGCTACTGGATTCTTCCTGCCAGGGACATAGGTGATGGTGCAACCAAACTCAGAGATGGCTGCCAAGTGTCGCTGCTGCCTTGCCAACCACGCGTCGCCCGTCTTCGCGAATGAGTGCACCAGGGGCTTGTGGTCTGTGAGGATGGTGAACTGAGTACCGTCAAGCAGGTATTTGAAGTGCTGCACAGCCTGGTAGATTGCGAGCAGCTCTCTGTCGAAGGCGCTGTAGCGGGTCTCTGTTGGCGACAACTTGTGACTGAAGAAGGCTAGAGGTCGGGCGGCGCCGTCAACTATTTGCTCAAGCACTGCCCTGCAGGTAATGTTGCTGGGGTCGATGGTGAGTCTCAGGGCAGCGGTAGGGTTATGATGCGTCAAGGTGGTGGCACTCGCGAGGGCTATCTTCATCTCTTTGAACGCCTGCTGCTGTGGAATGTCCCACGTCAGCGTTTTTGGCTTACCCTTCAGGGCTAGTGTCAGGGGATACATGATGCGGGAGATGCCTGGGATGAAACGGCGATAGTAGTTCATCATGCTGAGGAAATTTTGAAGGGCCTTGATTGTCTGCAGTGTTGGGAACTTTTCTATTGCTTTCACTTTTGAGGCCATGGGGTGTACTGCTGGGGAGATCTCGTGTCCAAGGAAATCTATTTTTTCTGCCCCGAATGTGCATTTGTCAAACCTGATGACTAATCCGTTCTCCTGCAGGCGTTTCAGGATGGCACAGATGTGGCGAAGGTGTTCCCCTGGGGACCTGGAGAAGATAAGGATGTCGTCTGCATAACAGACACAGAAGGGCAGGTTCCCCAGGGTGGAGTAGGAGAAGGTGTATGTACTGAACGGCATGATGATGGCTGTCTTCAGGACGTCGTCAGGATGCACAGGAACATGAAAGTATGATTTAAGCAGGTCCATCTTAGTGAAGACCTTGGCCCCGTGAAGGACGCTCATCAGGTCTTGCATGTTCGGCAGGGGGTAGTGGTCTGGTGTGGTAACTAAATTCAGATGACGGTAGTCTCCACAGGGCCTCCAGAACCATCTGACTTCTTTACCATATGTAGGAGAGACGTCCATGGGCTCGATGCTTTGGTACAGATGCCCATTTGTTCCATCTCAGTGAAAGCCCGTTTGATGTCTTGTAGTTTTTGGGGGGGGCAGGCAACTGAACTTGGCATGGGTTGGGGGCCCATTGTGGTTATGTGGTGTAAGATACCATGCTTGGCCCCAGCCTCCGGCAACTGGTGGAGCTCTGGTTTAAAAACTTCCGGGAACTCCCGGAGGAGGGCAGCATAATTGTTGGAGGCTGTGAAGCAGACGGCGGGCATCCCCGGTCCGGTGGAGAGTGGTCGGGAGTGGCAGGTTCCGGTGTCGAGGAGGCGTTGCCTGCATATGTCGACCAGGAGTTCGTGGTGTCCCAGGAAATCAGCGCCCAGGAGGGGGAACTTGACCTCCACGATGACGAAAGGCCAGTGGTACCTGCTGCCAAAGATGGAGATTGTTCGGGTTATGGTTCCATAGCAGAGGATGGGGGTTCCATCCGCGGCTAACAGGGAGGGTGTGGAGTCATCTGCCCAGGTGTAGTCCTCCTCCGATGGCGGGAACATTGACTGCATAGCCCCCGTGTCAACCAGCAGCCGCTTTGATATTTCTTCCTTAATGAAGACTCCTGCTGGTCAGGAGACATTGTCTTTCATGGACACTGCTGTTACTTGTGGCCAACCTTCTCGTTTTTTGTGAAGGAACAGGGGGATCTGCAGTTCCTGGCGCTGGGGCCAAATCTCCTGTGGAAGTAGCACCACGATGGGTGTGTCCGCGCCCTCTGCTCCCTCAGTGGTTCCCTCCTCCTGTAGATCACGTTTATGTTTTCTGGGTCATCGTCCTTCGTCGTCAGGCTTTAGTGGCCTCGTGGATTTTCTGTGCAACATCAACCAGCTCGTCCACGGGAAGGGCATCTGCATCTTTAATTTGGCCCCTCACCTACTGCAGAAGGCGCCACAGGAATATTGCTTTTGTCAGGCTGATTTCTTTCCTGCACCTGTCTGCATCAACGCCCGGCAGTGTTACCAGACCTCGCACTTTGTCTCAGGCGTCCCTGGGTGATGCTTCCCCTAGGGACTGGGTCAGTAGGTCTAGTGTGCGCTGTGCTCTTCCGGGGACGGGCATGGAATGTGTTTGTATCAGCTTGTCTCACAAGGCTGAGTACTTGACCTTGTCTGGCTGTGAGTCAAGCCATGGGGAGATTTTGTTGAAGACCTCTTCAGGTAGCATCATCATGGTAACGTCTGCCTCGGCCTTCTCATCTGTGATGAGCGCCACGCGGGAGTGAGCATCAGCATACAGAAACCAAGATACTGTGTTCTGGCACGAAAACCGGGGGAGCTTCACCACATCTGGCTTTGTGGGTGAAAGGGGCACGCAGACGATTTCTGTGTTTCTGGATTCACATTGTAATTCAGACTCTGCCATCTTTACTGTCACACACCAAAACATGAGTACGCACCATATTTAGTCCGCTAAAGGTGTTAGAGCTTGAGTAGTCGAAGTGAGTCATGAATGGCGAGGGCCAAAACCGTTCGAAATGCCAAAACATGCCCTTGCGGGGACGCCGTTATTAGCCCATTAATGGCATGTGGTTCCTCTGAGGAAGGAGCTTTCAGAGGCCTAGACTGTGTTGTCATTTTGAGTCTTCTAAAGGCTCCCTGAAGGTAAATGCAACCATATTTAGTCCATTAATGGCTGGGCCAAAACCACATGTTTACCTGTCACTCCTCAGGTCACCAGTTGTGAGATTCAAGATGACAGATCTGGGTTTAACTGATTTACTTTTCGGAAGCCAGGTACACATTGAGGAATGCAGACAGAAAGATGGTTACCAACCTGTGGATCTCATGTCATGCATTTGGGCAAGAATTTGTGTTTGTTAGATGACATATAAATGAGAATAATTTGCATTACAATAAACGTACAAAAGTGGTTACATACATCGGCAGAAAGGTCGGACAATAATACATATGGAGAGATATATAAAAATATGAAATAATAACAGGTAATATACATGATGTGATTAATGCAGAAATGAAGAGGCGCTTGACACCTTTACAACGTAAATAGTGTTTGTGAAGTATTGACAATTGTGATGTATTCGCAAGTTATGAATTGTTTTATTTATGTAAGAGTTGTGCTGTATTTGATTAGTGGGAAAAGGTGTTATTTGTGTAATTATATATGATTATTTCCTCATCTTTCATTTACATTCCTTATTGTTCTGGTTTAATATTTCTAAGTGTCTGTGTGTGTTTGTGTAAAGACTCCTCACCTACTCCTAGAATGTAACTCACAAGAGATCGTTACATTTTGGGGGCCCTGACCTGGATGACGAGTTGCTATTTTCGGTAATTATTCACTTGCACTCAGAGACTGTTTATATGTTGATTATTCTTAGTTAACTAAATTTATTTACCATTGTTAACCACTGCCATGGTTTTCAGCTGAAGCATAAGTGAGGGTTGCTTCCCTTGAGTGTTAGTCTTATTGCCAGTCTCTCCAGTAGATTAGGTTCTCCGTCCTTTATGCTAAGTTCACATATTCACGTATCAAGGCAGGCATGCCCACGCACGGCCAAAAATTGGTAAGTACGTAAATACAATGTAAATGTACCGTAAATGCTATGTAAGCGTGCCAGTATGTGGAGCGACCATTGCACACCACCTGGGCGTACCCCGGGAGCCATGAACCTTTCGACGTGTTCAAAACCATGTGTGGGTGGCCTGCACAGCATGACTCCAATCTTGTGGTGACCGTGTGGCCACTAGGACCTTACCTGTGGTCCCAAGCCACTCCAGGGTCCCTGCCTCGCACAGCGTGGGTCTTCGCATGGTGTGGGAGTAGACACGGCAACCCTGCCGCACCGCACACATCCAAGACGAATTGGCAGCGCTGTGACCTGGGATAAAAGGGGCAGGCGGCGCACTTGCGGGTCAGTGCTCTCCAGAACAGCATCTTGCACTGCTCTATCTGCCAGGGCCTCCGTCGTCATCCACTGCTTTATCCGCCAGCAACATCAAGATGCCTAAGGGAGCTTTGATTAAGAGGACAAGGAAGGGGGCCTTGAGAACTCCAGGAGCTCTGCTAGCTGGAGATGCCCCCTACACGAAGCCTCCTACAGTAGCTGATGGTGCTACTGCCCCTTCAGGCAGCAGCGATGATGCTGTGGTGCTTCACCTTGAGGGCAGTGACCTGTCGATGGAGAGCAACCAAGAGGAGAAGGAGGAGCTTGCCCTTTTGTTGGAAGCAACCCCAGCACCACCAAGGACGCTAAGAACTAGGGGGATGACAACGACGATGACAACGGGACTCCTGAAGGAGCCGGCCCTATTACAGAAGGTCAGGACCGAAAGAAGAACCCCTCTGTCATCCTCTCCGAGGAGAACGAGAGGCTTGTTGGCGAGTGGCTGGAGAAGGAGGCAGAATTTATTTATAACAAGGGCCTCGCAGCATACAAGGATAAGTCGAAGGTCTGGAGGGCCTTTGAAGAGAAGGGCCAGTCACTTGTTCCTCGCATGAGTGGGTGTGAACTGCATATGTGGTTTACATCCCTCAGGAGCCGTTTTGGGCGGCTCACAGTAGAGAAGAGTGGCCAAGGGACAGGTAGATGGATGATGGACCGGGAGAAGTGGATCCTCAACATCTTCCACTTCCTCAAGCCCCACATCTTGCGTCAAAGAAAGCCAAAGATGTTGGGACTTCCGATGGTATGTCTTATTTTATTGTGTTTCCATGCTTAATTATTACTGATTATATCGACCGACGACCAGGTGTCTCTGGTTGATGAGCCAGGCGCCAAGACAAGGAAAACGCAAGTTTCCGACTTCTTGAACGTGGCCATCACCAAGGCACAAGCCCTCCGGGAGGATATGATGGCCTCCATCCAGCCACCTCCACGTGACCCTAGTGCCCTCTACTGGGGCAAATTTTTTTAAGGGGTGGAGGACGACTGCAAGGATGCGTCAGCTCACCTGAGGGTGACACTCAAAATTGAAGTCCTCTCCGCCATTCAGTGCTACATGCATGCCTCCATAGAGGGCGTCATAAGGCCGTCGCGGACCCTGGTTCATCACACTCTGGCAGAGGTGACAGGGGACAGTCTGGCACCTGCAGTGCCTGTAAACCAGCATGCAACTTCACATGGTTTTGGCCAGCCTCCTGCACATTCAGGCACTCAGCCCTTACAGCTGACAGCACAACAGCTGGTGGTGCTACAAACTCAGCTGTTGGGGCCCACAGTGACCTCCACCCCGAAGGACCTCAGCAACCTGTCAATCAACACCACATTCCTGAATAATTTTCAGTCTTAATTTTAAGTTTATTTGTTATATGTGTGGATGTGTATGGTATTTATATTTATTGTAAGCTTGGGTAATGTATTTTTGCATGAGTGGCTGTATATTTTTCTTATATTTATATGTATGTTTGTGTTTTATATTAAATAAATATATATTTGCAATATCATGTCTGGCTCTATCCTCTTTCCAATTACTAAGTATTGATGAGAATAATACATCATGGATTTGAAAAATATCTTTTATTAACTTAACTAGCACAAATATAAGTGCACAAATAAAGAGAGCAAAATGAACCTGAAAAGACAAGTCCAAAATACTATATGTAACATATGGGCAAAGAAACAAAATTACAACAGACAGAAAAAAATAAGCAAGTCATATACAATGTAACAATTATCAGAGAGAAGGTACTTTCAAAAAGATAGCATTATCATATCAGAAAAGAATCAATGTTAAGTAATTATTACAAAGGGCAAAATAACTACAACACATACAAGTATACAAATATTAAGTAAATATTGTAATTCGAACTAAATGCATGAACAGACATTTAAGTAAATACAGTGAGTTAAACAATAAAGTATACAGGAAAGTAACTAAATCATGTTCTCCTGCCAATGCACTGAGCCTTCAGCCGATGAAAAATATTCTTTCAGCATGTTCCATTGTTCTTTTGCATCCTTGGTTGCAGTGTTGCCGGTCACGGTTGGAAGGGCTGCTCCTAAGGACGGGTCACTCCTCCAGCTACCAGGTATGATGGTATGCGTGACAGGGTGCTCCTGATCTCCTTCTTGTCTCTGTGCATTTTTTCTTATTATAATATTATGCAGAACACATGCAGACAACACTAATGTCTCTACATGGTCAGGCTTCAGGCATATTGCCGTATGGAATATTCGGAATCTGTTTGCCAGAATTCCAAAGGCATTCTCCACCATCCTCTGTGCCCTACTTAACCTGTAGTTGTACAGTATGTCCATTCCTCCTTAGATAGGCCTCTTTTGGGGTAGGGCTTCATAAGATAATTCTGCAGAGGGAAGGCATCATTATCAACTAGGAAATAGTCCACAGGAGATCCATTTGCTTCCTGTTGCACCAGCATTTCACCCAGTCGGGTCAGGGCAAATACACCACCATCTGACTCTGACCCAGTGGTACCCACATCGACTTATGGGAACTTGTATGAAGCATCAGCAATTGCAAGTAATACCATGGAGTAGAACTTCTTGTAATTGAAGTAATGTGTACTGCCTCGGCGAGGGTTACAAAGCCTAATGTGTTTGCCATCTATAGCTCCAATTACATGGGGGAAGTTCCACCGTTCCTCTAAACCCCGTGCAACCTCCTGCCAAGTTCAGATGTTTGTGACACCTGCAGTTCCTCATCTCTGTAAGCAGCAACAATGGTCCTGCAGGTCTCTGGTACAATGTAGCTAATGGTGTTGTGGGCTACCCGGAACAAGTATTGCAGACTCTTGTATGAATCACCCATAGCGAGGAAACATAGGGTGATAGCAACATGTAGGCCTGGCTCAATGGGTTTCCTCCAGAATGTCACTTTCTTCTCAATGTAGGGTGTGACTCATTCAAAAGTTTCATTGAAGAGGCCCCTATCAATCCAGGTAAAATTTTTGTACGGGTCTGGGGTTTCGGTTGACAACTCCTCCATCAGGTTGTCATAGTGACCTTGCTTCATTCTTTTTTGCAGGTATGGCCATGCCCACACCCTCCTTTACCACCTCTTTTTCTTCACTGTGTGGTTTGCAGCAACCGTTGCAATCTCCAGCAATAACATGGTGTGCACATATTCGACGATGAACAGCAACATTTCTCTTCTATCCGTACTTGCTATAGCTATAAGTTCACGAATTTCAGCAATGTCCTCCATGTTGATTCAGCAGGATGGGAGTAAGTGTTGATGCTGCAGTGTTGTGTCAGTGACTAGCAACACATGTGCTGCTGGCTGGCCCTTTTATAGCTGGGGTTTAACCCCCACAGTATGTGAGGACAACGTGAGGTTGTCGTAACTCAGTAACGCACAATGTTACACATATGGTACACGTACGTCGGTGTTATGTGCTCTGCCACGCATTACTTTTGGCTGTGCCACCACTTGTCAGCCCACTTCCAGTAAGCGTCATGTCACGCTTACGCAGTGCGTACAATTGTGATGCACTATAATAGGCTTGCTTTATGCACATCAGCCCATGTCACGTATCTGGTTGGTCGGGGCTTATTCACCTCGTGTACGGTCATGTTTCACAATTTTCAGCTGTGCGTGGGCATGAGTGCCTTGATACGTGAATATGTGAACTTAGCATAATATTATGCTGTGTTGGCTTCTTGGCAATAATTTGCTCCCCAATAGTATTGACAAGTTTAGAGTTATAAGGGCACTTTGTGTAGTTCCTTGCTCCGCGTTTGACTGTTATTAGGGAAACACTCAAGCTATCTTTGTTGTAGCGACCTAAACCAAGTCACTATCATTAAAGTAATTGTACTGTCTTGACTAGCGGTTTGATCCCATACAGACAATTGGTCTTCACAAGATAATGCTTTTGAAGCGTCTGAAGTTAGTTCTTACAAGCGATTTCGTCTTTTAATGCTTCACTCATACTCATGCTTGCATATGCATTTCTTGAATAAACTTACCTATCTAAGTGTAATTTTTGTCAGAAGAATATTTCTTCAGTTTCGATGTTGCCTATTAGTCTATGTGATTTCCAGTGTCATTGCCAATGTTTTCACTTTGACAACAAACTCTGATATGTTCAATTTTCTTGACTATTCATAAATGCTTGTAGTATAAACTAGCAGTAGTTCATACTTCTGCATTTTGATAAATTACTCCGGAAGCCCTGATATTTTGTACCGGTAGAGTATTAATCTCCAAAATGCCTTTGGATGTATCTGAATTTGTAACAGACCCTGCTGGCAAACTTTTTCTGCTTTCTTGAGTGAAGAAGGTAGACTTGCTATCTCTTACTAGTCAGCTTAATATTCAAGTGAGCCACACAACGCTCAAAAGTCAAATTCTAGACTATTCTGGATTACTATGTACATGAGGATGTTTTTACTGAAAAATAGGCAATTAATTTGAGGTCAAAGCAAAGTAGATAAAGAACTAGAGCTAGCTAGAATACAGTAAGACTAAGAGAATTTAGCAAAGAACAAGAAGATTATCTTTCTCGAAAGAGGTTAGAGGAAAATTAGGAGTTTTTGGACTTGGAATTAGAGTATAAGGTTAGAGATGCTGTGCTAAATAAGAGGTTAGAGGAGGAAAAGGCTAAAATAGCTGTAGAAAAGCATCGCCAGGAGTTGGGTATTTCTAGTCCTCAGGCCATTCATTTTGACTTGTCCAAAGCAAGAAAGCTTGTACCCTTTTTTGACAAGAGATGCTGAGAGTTTTTTCATTGCTTTTGAAGATATTGCTGCTAACCTACTGTAGAATGGCCTGTGGATCAGTGGTTATGGTTAATTAAACCTCAATTACGTGGTAAAGCAATTCAAGTTATATCTAATTTAATTGGTGAAAGTTACAATGTTATAAAGCAGAACATTCTAGATGTTTATCCTATCACCAGCGAAGGTTATAGACAATTGTTTCGGAATGCTACTCAGACTGCTTCTCAAACATTTGCAGAATTTGCTAGTCAGAAGCTTAGATTGTCCAAGAAATGGCTTGCAAGTGAACATGTTACTACTTTCAATGAATTAGTTAATCTAGTAGTCTTAGACGAATTCCATCAGAGATTTCGATGTATACAGCTGAGAGAGAGACGTCAAAGATCTAATGAAAGCTGGAAATCTTCCTGATAACTATAGCTTCATTCATAAGAATAGGCCTAAAATTCCTGATAAGTCTAAACACACTGATGGTGCAACTGATATTAACTCTTGTGCTTATTGTAAGCAGCCTGGCTACGCAATAAAGAATTGTACAGAACCAGGGTGCAAAGTAGCCAATCAGTTTAGTAAAATATCAACACAGCCAATAGTTAAGAAAACTGGTTTGCATTGTGCTGTTGATCAGATGGATTATTTCAAAGAATTTGTTTGCCATGGCCTTCTCAATTCAAAGAAAGTATCTATCCTAAGAGATACAGGGGTTGCTCAGTCCATAATACACAATCTTGTTCCTGATCTTAAATTCACTGATGAACATGTAGTTGTTTCAGACTTTTCAAGCAGTAAAGTATTGCCTCTTGCTGATGTAAATCTTGCTTGCCCTTACATTAATGAAACTGTTAAAGTTGCTGTCACTGATAATGAATTTCCTGTTGATGTAGATCTTGTCCTTGGTAATGATTTAGCAGGCAGGAAAGTAATGTGTAATTTGATCATTTGTAATCCTAAAAGTAAACGTAATAGACCTGAGGCACAAAGTCCTGAACATGCTGATTCAATCTGTGTAGTAACTCGCTCAAAGATATCTGTAAAGGTGTCAAAGAAACGAGCAGGTAAAAGTTACTGCTACTTTATTACAGACCCAGGCAGTTTATATAGCGGCTGACTGGCGCCGGCCCACGAAAGACAATGGAACTGACTGTGACCTGAGGTCGAAACAATAATATGCAGTGAACGAGTACAAATTACAATACAAAACATACAGAACTTCAATATGGATACAGTCTTGATGCCTGTGAATGAAGAAACATACGATACACAATGTGTGACATTTGTATAAATACGTATAAAGTAAAAATGGTTAAAAATGCGTGACCTGGCACGTTTTAGGCGTGACTAATTGAGTTTGAAGAAAATGGGAAGTCACCAAAGAAAACATGCTCAGCGGAGACTTAGTTAATGGCGCCGCCGAAACACTACGCTGGCGCCGATGTGGTGACTTTACAAATACTCCCCCCCAAGACGAGGGACGCGTCTGACTAATCCCTGTATCTGCTGGGACGCTGAAGGGTGCCGCGGCTCCTTGAAGATAACAGAGGGGTCTCCCGCCTGTGAGGCTGCTGGTTGGGCGGTCCCTTCCTGGGGCGGCCGCGCCTGCAGGGGTGAGGGCGTGCTGGAGTGCGGTTGGGCGGAAGGGGTGCTGCGTCGCTGCCGGGACTCTCCAGCAGAAAGGCGGGCTTTAAGCGGTCTATTGAAACCCAATCGTCCTTCCCAGGGAGTGCCAGCCGGAACGCCTTGCTGTTCCGTTCCAGCACGCGGAAGGGTCCCCTGTAGGGCTTGGTTAGTGGTGGACGGACGGCGTTGACTCTGACGAAGACGTGGGTGGCGGATGACAGCTGTGGCGGCATGAAGGTGGTTGATTTGTCGATGTATGAGCGCCTGCAAGGGGCGAACTTGCCGGCCACGTCGCGGAGCCTCTGCAGTGATGGGGAGTGGCGTTCATCCGTCACGAGCTCTCCCGGCACCACGAGGGGTTCCCCATAGGTTTGTTCGGCTGCAGACGGGTTGCCGTCAGCTCTAGGGGCGGTTCTCAACCCGAGGAGGACCCACGGCAGCTGATGTTTCCAGTCCTCGGCGGTGCAGCGGGCCATGAGGGATGACTTTAGGGACCTGTGGAACCGTTCGACCAGGCCGTTGGCCGCTGGGTTGTACGCCGTGGTGGTGTGATGCGTGGTTCCCAGCAGTTGAGCCAGGGCGGACCACAACTCGGTTGTGATGTGATCCAGGATGCTGAAGCGGCTAACCCAACTGGAGAGCAGGGCCTCGGCGCACGCGCTGGCGGTGGCTTCTTGCATGGGTGTGGCTTCGGGCCACCTCGTCGAATGGTCTACCACCATCAGGAGGTATCTGGATCCACCTGATGGGGGAAGGGGCCCGACGACGTCGATGTGGATGTGGCCGAAGCGGCGCTCTGGCTGTGGGAACTCGCCTACCCCCGACTGCGTGTGACGACCCACCTTACTGGTCTGGCACTGCAGGCACTGTTTTGCCCAGGACGTGGCGTCCTTTTGCACCCCGTGCCTCAGCCCGAAAGTGGAGAAGGCGAACACATAGGACCCGAAGGGCGTGATGATGGCTGTCTTTGGTATGTCCTTTGGTGCAACAGGTACCTGGAAATAAGATTTAAGAAGGTCCAATTTAGTGAACACTTTGGCCCCGTGAAAGGAGGCCGTGAGGTCCTGCATGTTGGGTAGAGGGTAGTGGTCGGGCTCTGTTGCAATGTTGAGCCGCCTGTAGTCGCCGCAGGGTCTCCAGGAGCGGTCCGGTTTCTGCACCATGTGGAGGGGGGAGGCCCATGGACTGGAGTCTTTCCTGCAGATTCCCATCCGCTCCATCTCCGCGAATGCTTTTTTCGCCTCCTGAAGGCACTGAGGGGGAAGCCTTCGGAACTTCGCATGTGTCGGGGCCCCTTTAGTCGTTATATGGTGGTATATGCTGTGCTTGGCTGGGGCCCCAGGGACTTGGCGAAGCTCGGGCTTGAATACCTCAGGGAACTCCGACAGTAGGTGTGCATACTGCTGGGGGGCGACGGCGCTGATGGTGGGTCTGGGTCCCGCTGTTAATGGGAGAGACCAGCAGGAGTCGGTATCAAGGAGGCGCTTGCGCCTCACGTCGACTAGCAGGCCGAAGTGCTCCAGAAAATCGGCCCCCAGGAGTGGGGTTCCTACGTCCGTGACGATGAAGTCCCAGGAGTAACTCTGGCCAAGGATGGAGATCGACAGGGGCCTGGTGCCGTAGGAGAGGATGGGGGTTCCGTTGGCGGCCGTCAGGAAGGTGGCCGGGTCTGGTGTCTGGTTGCGGTCCTCTCTGGATGCCGGGAAGATCGATTTAAAGGCCCCTGTGTCGACCAGCATCATCCTGCCGGAGACGGTGTCGCGGACGTAAAAACCTACTCTTTTTGAGCTGCTGGGTTCTTCGGCTGCCACGGCGGCCTGTCCTGCTGGCCACCGCCACCCCCGTTTTTTGAACAGGCGAACGAGCAGGGCGGCAGGCAGTTTCGGGCGTCCTTTCTGAACCACTTGTGGTAGCGACAGAAGCCCGGGGACCTCCATCTGCTGTGGTTAGGTGGATGTCTGTTGGCGATGGCGTTGACGGGCTGCTCTACGTCCTCTTCAGGCTGGACGGAGCTGACCGGCTGTGTGGCCGGTTTTAGCCGCTGTGAAGCCTTGACGGAGTCTGTGAGGTGTTGCACCGTCTCTATGAGGTCCTCGATAGGCATGGTGCAGGGGTGAGCGATCTGGTTGCGTACCTCCGGGAGGAGTTGGCAAAGGTAGATTTCCCGTGCGAAGCTTATCTCCTGCCGCTATTCTGAAGTGGCTCTCCACCCTGCGCAGCCACATTGATGGGTTCCCCTGCATAAACGGCGGCAGTTTTACGGTGAGGGCGGCCCGCGATTGTGTTGCCCGGCCATCATGTGTTCGGGGCGCTGGTGTGGAGTTGCGGGAGAGCCTCGATGCGGGGGCGGGCGCGGGTGTGATGGGAGGTAGGTAAACCTCCGAGTCCGCGAGGTCCGCGTTTAACTGCATGAAGGAGGGGATACCCGCGTCCATGCTCGCTCCTTTGATCCCTTACCGGAGTGGGGTACTCGCGTCAGTACGCATTTTCGTGCGCCGTGTGGTTCCGCTAGTGACGCTGGTGGGGTACGCCGACGAGAGTCAGCACGCTCAAACACTGGTTACAGCGCCGTGTTTAGGCCGCTAAGAGCGTTTTGGAGAAATCCTGGAGCCAAGACTAAGTCGCCATGTCGGTCCTTTAATGGCTCCGGGATACTCCGGGGGTCACAACTGTAAAGGTGTCAAAGAAACGAGCAGGTAAAAGTTACTGCTACTTTATTACAGATCCAGGCAGTTTATATAGCGGCTGACTGGCGCCGGCCCGCGAAAGAAAATGGAATTGACTGTGACCTGAGGTCGAAACAATAAACAATAATATGCAGTGAACGAGTACAAATTACAATACAAAACATACAGAACTTCAATATGGATACAGTCTTGATGCCTGTGAATGAAGAAACATATGATACACAATGTGTGACATTTGTATAAATACGTATAAAGTAAAAATGGTTAAAAATGCGTGACCTGGCACGTTTTAGGCGTGACTAATTGAGTTTGAAGAAAATGGGAAGTCACCAAAGAAAACATGCTCAGCGGAGACTTAGTTAATGGCGCCGCCGAAACACTACGCTGGTGCCGATGTGGTGACTTTACATATCTACTGATGAGCAACCTAGGAATGTACCTAATGTTTCTGTTAATCATTCAAATTTACGAGATCTGTTAAACCTTTCTGTTAAATTGCAACAGGATGATGGTAGTTTGAGTAGTTTGTGAAAAGGCCGTGCAGAAATCAGACATTGACAAAATTCCTTGTTACTATATTGAGAATGGAATTCTGATGCGCTTGTTTCGGCCTTCTAAATTGTCAGCGAAAGAATCTTGGGCAGACTGTGAGCAGTTTATGGTTCCATCTTCACTCAGAAGTAAGATTCTTGAAGTTGCTCCCTGTGTTGATTCTCATTTAGGGGTAAGTAAAACTTATTTGAGATTATCTTATAATTTCTGTTGGTCAGGAATGAAAAATGATGTAAAAAGCTTTGCACAGTGTTGTCATATCTGCCAGATAGCTGGAAAGCCCAATGAGGTGATGCTACCTGCACTATTAAAAACTATTGCTATTCCACATGAACCATTCAGTAAGGTTGTAATAGATTGTGTGGGACCTTTGCCTAAAATCCATACAGGTAATCAGTATCTTTTGACTGTAATGTGTCCAACCACAAGATTTCCAACTACCATCCCTTTACCTAATATATCTGCCAAAAATATCATAGAAAATCTAATAATTATTAAAATATTTACTGTTGTATGTTTCCCTAAAGAATTACAGTTGTGATAGAAGAACAAAAAGCGATGTTTTCCAATCTGCCATCAAATATTAAACAATCATTTTCTTCAGCTTATCATCCACAGTCTCAGGTTTTGTTGAAAAGGGCACATCAAACATTGAAAAGTCTTCTTGGAAAATATGCCTTGGAATCTGCTAAGGATTGGGATGAAAATCTGGATCTCTTGATGTTCATGATACACAGTGTCCTAAATGAGTCCATTGGAGTTTCTCCATTTGAAATGCTTTTTGGTAGAAAGCCTAGAGATGTGCTAAGAGTTGTTAAAGAAAACTTAATTGGTGAGGCTGAAGTAGTCACTCTTGTTACAGTTACTAAATACTTGTGAAACATAAAAGACAAATTTCACAAAATTCATAAATTTGCCTATGATAATCTGAAAGTCTCACAAGAGACAATGAAAACAAATTATAACAAAAAAGCTAAAGTGCAAAAGTTCACAGTTGGTGACAGTGTTTTAGTATAGCTTCCAATTCCAGGATCTCCATTAAAACATAGGTTCTCTGGGCCATATAAAGTAACAAAAGTGATTAATAAACTTAACTATGTTGTCTCTACCCCTGACAGGAAGAAAACTACCCAGCTAGTTCATGTCAACCTATTTAAACCTTACCATAAGATTTCCCCAGTGCTAGTTAATGACAGTTAAGTGTGTAACCTTGTGGTGGGATTACCAAAAACTATGATGAGAAGGATATTCACTTAGACCTGAATACTTCGTGGACAGATTGTTCCAACTCTGATATGCTTCCATCCTTAGATAAGTATTCTGAACTTGTGAGCGAGAACATAATTATAAAGTCTGTTACTCAAATATGAAAGTGTATGTTCAGATATTCTTGGTAATTGTAATATTATTTTGCATGACATAAAGCTTTTCCCTAATACAAGTCCTATTTGTCAACCGTATTATCGTACTGTAGGTGAAAAACTACAGCTGATGAAAAGAGAGGCTGAATATTTATTAAATAATGGGTTAGCTTCCCCTACTTGCTCGCCCTGGGCTTCACCTTGCATTTGAGTTGACAAACCCAATGGACTCCTATCCACTTCCTAGAATACTAGATATCTTGGACAATATAGAAAACTGCAAATATTTAACTCAAATAGACCTCTTAAACGGCTATTATCTAATACAGTTAACTGAAAATGCTAGTGAGATCAGTGCATTCATTACTCCTTTTGGCTTGTTTCAGTACAACGTTCTTCCATTTGGCATGTGTAACACACCTGCGATCTTCCAGCGTACGGTGAATGAGTTGATCAGAGATCTTGAAGATGTATATGCCTACCTGGATGACATGGTCGTTACAACAAGCAGCTGGGATAAGCATTTTGAAACACTGCAAGCTTTGTTCCACAAACTTTACACAAACAATTTGACCATTAATCTTTCAAATCCTCCTTTTGGCAATGCCAAAGTTAACTATTTAGGTCATGTAATTGGTAGTGGTTCTGTCATAACTAAAGATAGTAACATAAAGGCAGTCTTAGAGTATCCAGTTCCATCTAACCTTAGGCAAGTACAGACTTTCCTTGTAATGTCTGCTTATTACAGTGGATTTTGTAAAATTTGTTTGGTCACCAGAATGCCAAGACTGTTTCAATCAGTTAAAAACCAAGTTAACCTCCCATCCAATCTTGAAATGCCCACATATGTACAAGCCTTTTTATCTGCAGGTTGATGCTTGCAACACAGGTATTAGTGCTGTGCTTCTGCAGTCGAGTGCTGAAGAGCCATCCGATGAATCCCCATTGCTTCCTGTTTCATACTCTTCCAGGAAGTTCTCTGCCACTCAGTAGCATTGGTCTACTGTAGAGCAAGAGCTCTATGGTGTAGTAGCTGCACTTCTACATTTCAACAAGTATATACATTGAAATACTCCTGTGACAGTCTTATCAGACCTTTTGCCAGTGACATTCCTTGAAAGAGCCAAGCTCCATAACAAGAGGCTGCTCCAGTGGCCTTTCACCATCCAGAAATTCAATGTGAAAGTAAAGCATATTCCTGGAGCAGAAAACAAAGTAGCAGATGCCTTGTCTCGCATTTAGGCATCTTCAAGCATCCCTCGCCATCCACCAGATATGGATGATCATCGTGACACTTCTCAGCCACCTTTTAGCCCTGGGGAGCTGTTACAAACCATATTTGTATATACTGATATGATATGCATTAATCATATATGTTCAAAAATCCTTGTTCATGTACACTACTACCTTTCCTTTCCTTCTCGCGAGACTCCTTGTTGCTTCTCGTTTTCTGTTTACTTCCTCGGCTTTGTGACTAGTCTTCTTTGCTTTCAGACTGCGGGACCTTTAACTTCTCTCGGGCTGTTCTGTGGTGTACCTTTATTTCGTTCTACATACGTAAATAGCATTTGTGAAGTATTGACAATTGTGATGTATCCGCAAGTTAAGAATTGTGTTATTCATGTAAGAGTTGTGCTGTATTTGATTAGTGAGAATAGGTGTTATTTGTGTAATTAGAAATGAGTATTTCTTCATATTTCATTTACATTCCTTATTGTTCTGGTTTAATATTTCTAAGTGCTTGTGCGTGTTTGTAGTTATAGTCTAGGAGTAGTTAGTTAGTTATAAATGATTTGTTTAACCAGTTCAGAGGTCTGGTTAAACAAATCATTTATAACTAACTAACTACTCCTAGACTATAACTCATAGGAGAGTGTTACAATATATATATATATATATATATATATATATATATATATATACTGTATATATATATATATATACATAATGTATATGTATATGTATATGTATATGTATATGCATATGTATATGTATATATATGCATATGTTTATATATATGTATATATATGTATATGTATATATATGCATATATGTATATATATGTATATGTATATAAATTATATGTATATGTATGTGTATATGTATATGTGTATATGTATATATGTATATGTATATATACATATATATGTATATGTATATGTATATATATATATAGGTATACATATATATGTATATGTATATATATCTATATATATGTATATATACATGGATATATATACATATATACAGGGTGTAATGCAAGATTATGCAAATAATATGAAAAATTAAATAAAAAGTCACTCAGAGCAGAAAATTTTCTACAAACATATGCATTTTAAGGCTTTATTTGTCGGTGAGGAGTTTTTTAAATAACCATTTATCTTACTCGGGCAAGTAATATGGTGTACGGGATGTCGGAGCAGTCAGGGATACTGGGCTGGAGATGGAGCTGATCAGTTCACTTGTTACTCCGAACAGTCTTGCTTTTCCTGCAAGATAAGTGAGCCTGTCCGGGTTACAAGTGTCAAATTCCTGATTCAGTTTAAGAGCAAAAAACTGGAGACAATGCCTTACCGTTCCAGTAATGTGGAATATGCAGATATGTTGTTTATTTATGGGTTTTGCAACAGTTCAGCTTCTAGATTACACAGTTTTGAACTCCACTTTTATAAAAAAAAAAAAAAAAAGGTAAAAAATGCGCCAAAGTTTCTTCAGCACAATCGAGTTTTCTGTACAGCCGCTACGGCGTATAATCAAGGCCACCGAAAATAAATCTGTCCTTTCGGTGGTCTTTATATAATGTTGTATGAGCCGCATCCCATGAAACTTTAACCAAGGCCTGGTGGTGGCCTATCCCATATCGTTGCCAGAAGCACCATTATGGCTAACTTTAACCTTACAGAAAATAAAAACTACTGAGGCTAGAGGGCTGCAATTTGGTATGTTTGATGATTTGAGGTTGGATGATTAACATACCAATTCGCAGCCCTCTAGCCTCAGTAGTTTTTAAGATCTGAGGACGGACAGAAAAAAGTGCGGACGGGCAAACCGGCACAATTGTTTTCTATTACAGAAAACTATAGAGGAAATCAGCGACTAGGCTGATGTGAATAAAATACCTCCAAATCAAATGTATTCTTTAGATACTGAACAAAGGGGAAAAAAATGCATGCATCATTGAAACCTTCTCCCTCTCCATCAAAGGTAGGCCTATTCACTGAAAAGCAAGCCTACTGGAATCTCCCCTCCATTAAAGATAGGCCTAGTCATTACACACCGATCAAAGAGTTAAAATGCATCAAAAATCTCTCCTTCTTCATCAAAAGTGTTTGCCACACCAGTCAAAGGAAAAAAACGCACCAATGAAAACACTTTCGTTTCTGTCAGATGAAAAAGACTGGGAACATCATTAAAAATTCCCTTTCTTTCGTCCCTGTCAAAGGTAGCTTATTATACAGTAACTGACAGCGGTAAAAGCTGCCATTATTCAAAGTGCAGTATCCTCCCTACCTACATTTCCTTGCCATCATGACTATTGTCACTATCACTCATTTCAGCATAGGCGTAGGTCTAGTCCTGACTCCTGATTCAGCACTTCCTTGACGAGGCGGCAGGACAGAGTGTGCTAGAATTCAACAATCACAAATGTTGGCAACATTTACATTACTTTCTTGATACGTAAAGTTAATCATTGAAATTATTTTACGTGAATTCTGTTCACAGGTGAGTTACTAGTTGAAAGGACTGAATGTTACATTTTTCAATAACCTGCAAGAAAAAAATCATAATTAAAAGACTAGCAATCCAGTCACCTAATGCACTTCCTAAACCCTTCCCCTCATCCCTGATTGCTCCCACATCCCGTGCGCCATCTTGCTTGACCGAGAGTACTGTTAATGATATTTCATAAATTCACCTCACCGACAAACGAAGCCTTAAAAAGAATATGTATATACAACACTTTCTGCTCAGTATGAATTTTTCTTTCATTTCTCAAAATATGTGCATAAACTCGTGTTACACCCTGTGTGTGTGTGTCTGGAAAGAAGTCTAGAACTTCTAGTTTGAGTTTGCTATTGATGAACATTCCTTTGCACAGGATTTGTGCAAGTGGGCAGATGGTACAATAACTAGATCTGTTCTTTAAAAGTTCTAGTTTCTAGTAGGTTACTTCTACGGGGATTATAGATTCTGAGGCAATCTCAGGGCTAAAATGAAGACGATTGGGAACATAAATGAAAGACAGCCATCTTAAATCAAAACTCTGTTTATTACTCTCGTTAAGATCGTGCATACAAAATGCAGTTGGAAAATAAGTACTTATTTGCTTATACATTATAAGAGAAAATGAGTACGTAGTTGGTAGGGGGTAGCTAAATAAACTAACGAAGGCCTCAAAGACTACACATATTCTTAACAGGGATAAACCAGAAGATAGAACCCGCAGTGGGAAGAAGTCTTGCTTCTTCTTTAAGTATGTTATATTCCATGATGAAGATCCACATGTGCAAAATTTTTGCCATGCAGACAAGTGATGGGGATTCTGTGTCTGTTCTCTGGGCACTTCCACCTTGTGCTGTACTCCTTCAACAAAAAGTGAATATTGAGAAGGTGGACCTGGATGCTAGTTAGTCTGTCCACATGAAAGGAATCTTGTAGCCTACAGCCTAAGTGGTAAAACACTGCTCTGGCCTTCACCTAGTTTCAGGTTTAATTGTTTCTTGCCAGCTACTGGATCAACCAAGTTGTTATTGGGCATCGTTACTTAGGAGAAGTCAAAGCAGGATAAGAAAAGAGCTGGTCATCCCTTTCCACAAATCCTGCAGTCTGGAATGCATGTTTCCCTAGAAGACATGTCACTAATGCCATTCGATAGTATGGTAACAACTTTCGTTTCTGACTTCTACAAAGCAGCCAATTCCATTTTCCGTTTTATTCACCCTCACAAACTTACTCCTGCTCACCTCATAATGCAAAAAGCTTTCAAACTCCTTCATTAGTTTCAGTGGCAGTACCTGGACAATGCCTCCCTAGGAAGTGCCAGTGGCTTGGGATTCTAATGCGAAATGTCTCAACTCAGAGGCGTGCCGGTAAAGAGCTTTGAACTCATGGGAAAGGAAATGTCCCCTAGATGGCAGATTAGCCTCTTTCTTTGGAGGCTCAAGACACCTATATGCAAGTCAGTCCATTTACTAGAGAATGTAACAACGGTTGTGTTAGTGGCACAACTTGGATAATGCTTGCTAGAAAGTCCCAGTGGCTTGGGATATAAATTAATGTGCTCTAAGAGTGAATGATAGACGAGCCCTTTCTCCTGAGGTCAATTATACAGCAAAAGTTCACTCACATGGAAATGAACTACTAGTTTTCCCAACTCTGCGCTTGGAGTGAAAGTCCACAAAAGTCAAGCATCACAGGGTTTGTAGGCCTATTATTCCAAAATATTGTGAAAAATTATTATTATTATTATTATTATTATTATTATTACTATTATTATTATTATTATTATTATTATTATTATTATTATTATTGTTGTTGTTGTTGTTGTTGTTGTTGTTGTTGTTGTTGTTGTTTGAAATAACTTGACATTTAAATGTAACCGAACTAAACGTTTATCAACATGCAAAGCAAACTTCAACATAATAACCAATATGTGAAAAAGGTAAAAAACAAATATCATTTCTTCGTGGATGTAGACTTCCTGCAAAGCGAGGAGCACGTACTAGTTCTGATGATAGAAGCTCTAAAATTCCAATGAAGTCTATTGTTGAAAAAGAGCTAACGAAAGATGGCCAAGCTCTCCTGTGACAGGCTGAATTGTATTTACTGATGTCGGAAAAAGGAAACTAACAACGGGTACTCTTGACCAAAAGGTGAAGATAGTAGGAAGGTGCTGCATCTAGACAAAAAAAAAGCAACATTGCACAAGTGGTAGATCAAAAGGTGTGGGTCATTTAACATAAATATATCTCTGTAAATATACGAAGCTTTAGTACCCTGGCAACTTTAAATCATATGTTTTAGGTATTCAGAAATAGAAAGCTTGGGTTGATATTAATTGTAAGTTGTACCAAAAATTCAGAGATACGGTGTGATCTCGACTGATCAAAAGTCCTAGAATTGCCCGACTTGAGCCTCATTCCTAAATGACTTCATCATGCACTGATCCACTCCAGATCTCTGTTAAAAAGAGCACTGTCTGCATACTGCATTCCCTTATTTACCAATAAAGATTGAATGCGACAAGCTCCCAGAGCACCATACTAAGAAACACCGGACTAGTAGATAGCACTGGGTTCACTAAAATCATTACGTGACACAATAACTATTAAGTTCCTCGTTGGACGGGTCGGTATAGTCCTCAGAAAGCACTCTGCTGGGCCCGCGTTCGAGTCTCCGGCCGGCCAATGAAGAATTAGAGAAATTTATTTCTGGTGATAGAAATTCATTTCTCGGTATAATGTCGTTCGGATTCCACAATAAGCTGTAGGTCCCGTTGCTAGGTAACAATTGGTTCTCAGCCACGTAAAATAAGTCTAATCCTTCGGGCCAGCCCTCTCTAGGAGAACTGTTAATCAGCTCAGTGGTCTGGTTAAACTAAGGTATACTTAACTTTTAACAATAGCTATTACAAATCATTTGAGATGCTTTGTTCGCTTTAATCATTTCTCTAATTTTGTCCTTTTATTTTGATTTTATTCTATTTATTCACATTAGTGCTTTTTCTTTTCCTTACATGAGCATTTATTGAGCTTTTTTCTGTTTTTCTTTCCACATATGTGCATTTGTCTTGAGTCTGCTGCACAGAAGAGTATTCGCTTTCTTTTTTCATACTTGAGCACTTACTGTAGTTATTCCCAGCTGTCTGGCTGGTCTGGTATTCTGGCTTCTCAACAGCCTTTGCTAACATTTTTCCTGATTGTTACTTCATACAAGAGTACGAGTTTACATTTATTCTGTTGACTGGTTTTCATGCAAGGCCATTATTTTGGTTTCATTTCCTATGAGATTTTTCCACACTAAGGCATTTGTCTATGTTTGCTGAAACTTTCTATTTTCATACATAAGCATCTATTCGAATTTGCTCTGTTGTCTTTATTTATAGACTTAAGTTCACATTTGTTATTTTTTCTTTCCATTCATGAACAATTTGTCATTTTACGTTCTGTTGTTCTGTCTCCATAAATGGGTATTTGTTCAAGTCTGTTCTGCTTTTTTCTCTTAACATGAATGGACATTTATTAGCATGTGTTCTGTTTTTCGGTCTTCACTCATGGACCTTCTTGTCCCATTTGTTGCATTTTGTATTACACACTTGGGCATCTGTTCACCAGAGGATCTTTTGTTCTGCCTTCATACATGAGCATCTGCTCACATTTCATATGATTATAGTTCACACAGAGTCATTTGTTCATATCTGCTTTGCTTTTGGCGTGGTCTCCAAATAACCATGTCGAAGGAACAGTTTCCGCCTTCTACACATTTTTCCAAAATGTGCCAGGGCTAGTTTGGTGGATAGCCCACCTTTTGAAGAGTCTGCATTCTGTTTACCCAGAGTGGCATACGGCACGGCTTCAAAGGTCTTTCAGCGTCTTAATGATAGAATATGGAACTGCGCTCCTCCCAGTGCTTCCAGTGATGATGATTGTGCATTTCAGACAAGCTGTTGTCGACTTAATATACCGTACCAGGTCCTTTGTCTCTCTTATTCATATTTGCACCTTGTTCATTGACTTATTATCATCATCTTCCCAGTGTCCGTCCTTTCTCATTTCCAGCGACTTACATTCTCTTCGGAGGCCCTCTTGAGGAAGTTATGAACTTTGGGCCTTTTCCAGAGCAGGGAGCCGCTGCCGGTGAAACTTTCATCCCTTCTTGTAACAAACAGAAAATCGGCAGCTTTTAAAATGGGAAAACTTTTATGCCAACAAGTCTGGCATATTAATTAATTCATAATGTTCATTTATGATGTTCACATTTCTTCCCACTTATCTTGCTTCTCTCTGCTGGTCTTTTCATCAGAATAAAATACAGTTCGTTTTGACACAATATTCCCCATATCATTATTAAATGATTGCCCTATAATTATAATTTAGGGAATGATACAGTGATTAAGAAAACTATACCAGTAGGACCATACAAGTTGAATGAATAGATACTTTATCATAGGTTTAATTAGACTGATGACTTATTTCGCTCTTTTATAACCGTATTTTAGATCAAGGTGATCTCTATATGGCAGGCGTTCCAGGCGGAGAGACCGCCGCCCGAATAGCATCAATGTATAAGGGTGTTCCCTTAACAATTGTGACCTTGACTGAACAGGCGTGTGTTTCATTATTTTTGCGTCTATTCATTTCCAAGTAAAAGCTTTCATATTGAATGAGGACACTCGCAACACTAACCTTGATTAAAAATAACCAGTTTCCTTCCGCCAACTGAGAATCTTGTTAAAGCACTTGTGAATGGAAAAGCTGTGACAATGAAATGGAAATCAGGTCACTGCTTCCCTCAATATCCTGTGATGCTAACGAAGGTCATGTTTTTCTCATGTCAGGATCTTTTCTCTGTTGAGTGAGATGAAATCAAGGCATAAAGATTAAGAAATTAAATTGGTACCGAAAGGATTTGAGTCTGTTTCTCTCTCTCAGTCTTCTTTTCATTCATCATCTCACTTGGTATTTCTGAAACAGCCTAGGCCCAGACAGACAGCGCGAAGTAAAGGACAGGATTCAGGAAGGCGAAAGTGGGCCCAGCCAGAGGAAAGGCTGACTCAGAATTCGAGGTGGTTTTGCCAGATTGCAAATTCAGATGGGCAAATCATGCTAAATAGTAGAGAATTGTTTCAAGAGAAGATAAATGAGTCTTACGACTATTTTCGACGTGACCTCTCTCGCGACTATTTTCGACATGACCTCTCTCACGACTATTTTCGACATGACCTCTCTCACGACTATTTTCGACATGACCTCTCTCACGACTATTTTCGACATGACCTCTCTCACGACTATTTTCGACATGACCTCTCTCACGACTATTTTCGACATGACCTCTCTCACGACTACTTTCGACATGACCTCTCTCACGACTATTTTCGACATGACCTCTCTCACGACTATTTTCGACACGCCCTCTCTCACGACTATTTTCGACATGACCTCTCTCACGACTATTTTCGACATGACCTCTCTCACGACTATTTTCGACACGACCTCTCTCACGACTATTTTCGACATGACCTCTTTCACGACTATTTTCGACACGACCTCTCTCACGACTATTTTCGACACGACCTCTCTCACGACTATTTTCGACACGACCTCTCTCACGACTATTTTCGACATGACCTCTCTCCTTTTGACGAAAATTTAGATGCATTTTCAAGCACGTCACCAGTTTTCTTTACATACTACAATATGTATGATATTCAGCAATATGATAGATTATAAGATCTTTGATATGACTCGTATCACAAACTCTTTATTTATCATATATCCATTTGCAGAGTTTCCACTTATATACCCTCAGTTTCAGTCTTGTAGCATGTCTCCCTCTATTTTCTACTACCTACAGTACTCTATGCGTGGCACTAACCTGGACTTTGGGAGTTTCGTAAAGAGCTCCTGGTGTCGGTGGATGTTGTCCATGCCGAGAAGTCTTCAAACTTGACAAGGTTATGGGAGTTGGATGAGCCCCCGCTGTTACTTGCTCAGATGAGTCAATGGACGAAGTAGCCATGGCCGCACTGGAGGCGAGTTGCCACAATTGGTCATCAGCGAGTCGGGGAAGGAAGAACTGCATTATTCCACCTACCTCACCTTTGTCAAGACCGTCGTCGTCGCCATGACGATGGTTTGCTTTCTCAATGACTTCACTAATATCAAAGTTGCCGTTTTCTCTCAGGGGAAAATCGAGGAACACGAGTTCCTCGTTGTCACTATCATCATTGTCTGTGCAATCGCCACTGTTACATTGACGTTTGTGTGCGTCATCGTGGTCGGGGTCAGCATTTGAGGCTAACCTAGAAAAAGGAGGGAACACAGGAGGATGGCTGGTTCCGGGTGGTGTGCGCTGTGAAGCTGTATGAAGGAAAGATGCTCTCTGCCTCTGCTTATGCAAATGATTGCCTGATGGTGGCAAGTGAGAGATCTGTGAAGTGGACGAGGATGCTGACACATAGGAAACAAGAGACACTAGAGTAGTTATGGTAGTAGGAGATGATAAGGAGATTAAGGAAATAGGATGTGACACGAAGATGAAAGGAGCCTTAACAAGCGGCACGGAGGACTTTGAAGGAGTCAAAATAAAGCTGGTAGATGTGACAACAAAGGGCTGAGAATGGATTGGACCCGTTGAGGAAGGGCGAGAGAGGTTTCTGGACAAAGTTTGGGATAAAGATGACTCAGAATGATGGTAAGTTTTGCTAAAATGATTAGGTGGTGTATTTAGACTTAGGGAAGGCCTCTCCAAACAATGTTCATCTAATTTTTCTGAAGGTGATGAGGTCAAGGTGTCAAGAGATCTGTTCTTCTTACCATAAGGAATTTCAGCAGTCACAATAGCATCAGCAATAATTCTTGTCCTGTTTTCGAAGCGACTGAACGTTTCTTGTCCTGCAGCTTCATTGTTCGCAGTATCTGCATCAGTGAAGTCCTCACTGGCCATCCCTATGGGACTTGTAACTGTAAGGCTTTCTACATTTAAGTGTGAATGTTGGTCTGATTGGTTATCGACGTCTGCACCGAACTTAATGTAATCTTGTACATTAGAGTCGTTCTTAGGCGATTTGAGGTCCAGACGAGATGAGAGCTGGAAAAGAGAGAGACCAGGAACTTGCTGACTCGAGAGCTTGTTTGGCTGAAGAGGGAATCTAAATGTTCGACTGTTTTCGAAAGGCTTCCGGGTGTTGATATCGTGCCTTTCGTTTTTAGTTTCCTCTTTCGCATGGGGATTGAAATTCGTGCTCATTGTACCCCTGCAAGGCTTACTATTGAGATCATGATCAACCCAGTTCCCTTCGTTACTGATTTGTTTGCTCATGATTACCCAGTCACTGACATTGCCTAGCTTGTAATTCTTGTTCGCATTTGCAGCGATGATCCGGCAAAAAGGTAAATTTCCTCTACACAGCACCCATTGCATAGAATTTCTCGGATTATAGGAATCATTATGAAGAACGCTCCATAAAACCGCAATCTCAAAGTTCATATTTTTGTCTATACATCTAGAGACCTCTTTGCCATTAGCACGGTCGACGTCACGCAAAATATTTAAACTTTTTACAGTTCTTGAATCCCATAAATCACTATCGGATATACTTTTAGGAGCTCGTAAAAGCTCTGAGCTATTTGATTCCTTGGACATCTCGATTCCGTGGATTTCATATCTCATTATGTTATCATCTTCGTTGGCATTGTTATTAAAATCGTCTCGATTTTCTTTGCTAATTGGGTGGCCGCGTAAAGGAAGTGCAGTCTCTCGCTTTCTAGCCTCACTGTCACCAACAAACCCCAGATAGCTAGCTACTTGACTTCTCGAACTCTCCTGAAATGGCCGGCTGCTGGAATTCCTCTCGTTGATGTCCAAGTGGGCGTGATCCGTCTGATGTATGTTTCGTTGCAAAACGTCACTTAAATCACCACTTGGCAAGCTTGCAATGTCCGTGATGGAAAGAAAAAGTGAAACCTGAAACGACGTTGTGTCATTATTATTCAGAAATGTAAAATTATGAAACAGGAGAAACAAAATTATGCATGGAACAGCGCAAAGAAAGAAATCTTTCGAGTGCTAACGGTAACTGAAGGGCGTTCCATCTTGTGAGCACATGCAGCAGCTGTATCAAATCTTCGAATGATCTATTCCCCGATCAACTTCTGTCATTCTTTCTGCAACATCAGCCGTTCTTACATGAACAGCCACGTGAGTAAGTTGTGATTAGTATATTAGTCACAGAAAAGAATTTAATATTATTCACCGTAAAATTGCGCTTACGCCCTTAAGAACAAGACATTAGACCATAGAATGGAAGTTTCCTACATAGCGCTCTCGTGGAGAAAAAGTGGAAAGAGAGCCAAGGGAGAAACGCAGAACATTTGCTGTGGTGGGAGGAATGTGGATGGTGACAAAGAACGGGAACAGATCATTCAAGCCTTGGTGGGACATTTGGATATACGAGTATATATATATATATATATATATATATATATATATATATATATATATATATATATATATATATATATATATATATATATATATATATATATATCCCCAATATTAGTCAGTCACTTTACTCTTTATTTATAGTGAAAGTACTTACTACAATCATTCCTGGTAGGCTTTTGCGGCTCGGGATCGATCAGTTTGATTTGCTCAGTTTCAGTTGGTCGGTGCTCTGCAGTTAGAACTCTCTCTCTCTCTCTCTCTCTCTCTCTCTCTCTCTCTCTCTCTCTCTCTCTCTCTCTCTCTCTCTCTCTCTCTCTCTTACATTTCAGCAAGGAAAGATGTTTTAGATGAGTTATTACATTATACATTTCTTAGAGTAGTAACAATACAATTTTATCGAACACAAATTATTTTTTTCAGTGGCGCTATCATGTGACCAAAATTAAAACAAATTTTGAATAAGAAATTCAGAACGTATATAACTGATGAAATGCCAGAGAGATCTGAAACTGTGTGGTGTTATCAGTGTGAAGGTAAGTAGGATGTACGAGTAATGGGAAAGGAAGGCCTGGGAAGGCCTACAAACAAAATTCGGTACAATTTATTAGCGTTGATCCTGCAAATAATTTGATCGTTGGGTCTTTGGTAACTGGAGTAACCTTTTCCAAAGAAAAAAAGAAGTTCCTTAAATACATTTTGACGTCTACAATGGCTTTCATAAGAATCAAATGAATCACACCGTCAGTTATCCAGAGAGAACGAGAACGGAGGAATATTAAGAGCTATACAGCAGATAGGGGAGCAGATAATATAGTATAGGCAGCAATCAGCAATTTGTCATTGCCTCACCAAAGCTCTAATTAAAAGCCGCCAGCAAATGAGTTGACGACGTATCTAGGTTTCTTACAGCAACGCTTCTTGAAGATGAGGACAAGCGGCTTTTGAAAATGAATATCTGACGAGGACCAGATATCAGGAATGTATGGCAACCGGCTGGAAAAGAAGTACAGGAATAAGGGATGACGAGACAGAATCCTTGGATATGTGATGAGACCGTGGACCCCATAAAGAATACGCAGCAACAAAAGGAACATGTAGACAAAAATATAAAGGAGAAAATGGAGAAGGTAAAAGTACTCAAGTTCAGATAATGAGGTTAAAAGCTCAATGACTATTTGGACAAATGCGCTGGTGTTGACAAGGTACATAAATGAAATATGCATGGATGATGCGAAAAAGAGGAAAATGCATGTCAAAAGGAGGGATGGGTCAATAATAACATCAGAAGAAGAAAGGTAACGTTGTGCGGAACATTTCTATAAGGTTTTGAATACAAGATATGAGGGTGGGACAATTTGGCTGATATGCCACAACCTGCAGAACACCTGCTATGGATTGCACGAAGTGTGAGTCATCGTTTTTGGCCAATATCTTTCAGACCAATCGATTGATTGGTATGGTACTTTGAAACAGAGTTTCTCATACTCTCCCCTAATTTTTTTATTAAAAATTCCATGTCAAAGATAGATTTTACTCTTGAATTTTATGACATAGCCAAACCTAGCCTGCCAAGATTTTCGAATTCATTCGGATAAGCACTCTTGGGGTAATTATCCCTCCTACCACCGACCCTTCCTCATTCTTTAAACGTCACTTCCCCGTCTGTCATTTCATTCATTCCCTCTCTCTCTCTCTCTCTCTCTCTCTCTCTCTCTCTCTCTCTCTCTCTCTCTCTCTCTCTCTCTCTCTCTCTCTCTCCAATATTTATTATGTAATGGAATGTTTTCTGGCACATATTAGCATTACGATTATTCAACAGAGCAATGTAGGATGAAATGAGCTAACAACCTACATAATCATACAGAATTTAGGGGTTTCCGAAATCTTTGTAGTTGAATGAAATGTCGGGTTAAACGACGGGTTTATCACTTGTGTATCCAGTAACTACAGTGAAGGTTGTCTCGTCACTGTTCAGAGTTATGGGTTACATGTTGAAATGTCCCCGTTGATGCGGAAATGTATTTGCTATGTCTTCTTGAACTTTACAGCCGGGAGAAAGTTGCCCAAAAATCAAGGACAAATCTGAATAGGTAAGATATTGCTTATGGTTATATTTCACGGTCAAATAATTATGCTACATAAGGGAATAAGGGAAAGATAAAACTGATTTATTGACATACATCTATGATACCGCGTACATTGTCTCAAATGGTTATAAACTGTTCTGTGATTTTAACCCATTATTTTTCATTATACATGTAGAACAGTGTATTTAGAACAAACATGAAATACTTTTCATCACAAAATTATGCAAACAAAATGAAAGCAATCGCATTCATAAAGAAAGTAACATATGCTACAGGGTGTAATGACGTCAAGGAAAAGTAGGGAGAAGTTCAGTGGTGGAGTCGAAGAGGAAAGTTGGGGGTAGTGAGCAATTTACTGCAAGTAGACACTCAAGACAAGTTCAGTAGTACCCAAGCTCGTATGTTCGAAAGCGTTAATCGGTTTGCTGGCTACCCCATCAAATTCAAGAGTAAAGTGCCTGAAAAAGCTGAATTCGGAAACTGAATTTTTTACCAACAAAGTAACACACCGATCCATCAATTAATTTGAAAGATGTTGGCAAAAAACCATGACTCAGACTTCCTGAAATACATAGTGGATCTACTCAAGAATGAATTCACTGCTTCTGAAGAGAAATTAGTAAAAAAAAAAAAAACTTAGAAAATGGAAAGCACCAGTCTGTGATGGAATGATTTTAGCTGAAATTAAAAAGAAACTTCGTATATTACTAATTAGACTGATTTCAGAATATAGAAAGACGAAACAAAGCCTGATCATTGGGAACTAGAAGACACAGGAAAGGTATCTAAGAAAAGTGGCCAGACTGCATTGATTACAGAGGCACTTTTTCGGTTGTCATGAAAATATTCAGTATACTTATTCTTAATAGACGAGACAGAAATTGGTAAAATATTTAGCAGGTTTTAGATAAGGCAGAAATTGCCCAGACCAAATATTGTTTTAAAAAATATTGTTTAGTAGTATACGGAATCTTTTTAAAAATAAAGGATTTTGTTCTTTACAAACTAATATTATGGAAGGCCTTACGTCACCCAAGTTATTCCCGTTGAGTTAATATGTTAAGCTAATTCGCGAAAGAATTAGATGTAAAGCTGATGGGGTCTTGTCAAGAGAGTTTGCAGTGGATGGTGGGGCGCTACGAGAGAATTCGATTTTGCCTTTGCTCTTTGCCCTTCCCATCACTTTTGTATTGAAAAAGAAAACAAGTCGAAGATGGAAGACAGGGTTTGTTCTGAGTCATAATAGAAACTTATGCATATGAGGTTGTTTTTATCAGGAAAACGCCGCGAGAGTTACAAAGCTTGCTCAACAGAATGTATCATTGGCTATCATATATCTACAGTAGAGAGGTGGGATTCAAAATCGATTTTAGGAAAACAGAAGTAATGAAACAGAATTTGCACAAAGGAACGATATAATATTAGAGGAAGGAAGGAGTAATGAGGCTGAAACTTTCAGAAATCTAGGAGCAACGATATCCAGTACAGCAATTTAGTGAAAGACTGAATAAGAAATGAATATCAAAAAGACTGAAATGGCGTACAGTTTTCTTACGTGGACATGTTGTATGGTATGACAATGAAACAATACATCAAATATTTTGTCGATTTTAGAATAATGCTTTCAAAGATATTAGGATTCAGGTGGCAGAATAGTTCAAAATTATACCATAAGTTATATTATGGTAGTTCTGTATGTAGAAGAGATCATGAGGAAAGGGAGACAGAGATGGCTCGGACGTGACCTTCGCATAACCCCAGCGACAGACAAGAGAGCTTGATCGTGTCAGCTGGGCTCCTGTTGTCAACAGAAGAGCACCAGGAGGGAATGAAGGAAGGAAGGAAGCCCAGACATACTTCGATCAGATCTCTGAGACCGCAGGTTCGGGACGAATGGAGGAGAATTACTGTGCAGGAAAAATGCAGGAAAGACGTGAGTTGTGGAATTTCAGTCTGTGAGTCACACAGCGTGGCGTGGGAGGTGATGTTCATGACGAAAATACTTCTTCAAAAACGCGCTTTGAAGTTATTTCTGTTTAGTACAAGAATGTTGACGTACTTTATGATTATTAGACATGTAAAACATTTATTATTTAGAATGTAGCTAGATAATGCAAATAAATTAGTTATGTAATCAAAAGGAATATCCATAATCTGTGAACAATGTGCCACGCTAGAAATGGCGTATACTGGGGACTCAAAAAATTATAATCCATATGAGGAAGTTTTATCGATAATAATAACAAATGATCATTTTGAATTATTGGACTTGTTGCATCTGTCAAAAAAGTTAATTTGCGAACAAAAAAAGATTACTAGTAGGGGAGAGGGACGGAATTGCGGAACTGTAGGGAAAGAGTCAAAGGTGGGTACGAAACTGTGGTCAGTTATGCCTGATAGGAAGGTACACGGGAATGAAATCGTACTGTACCGTACTTCCAGCCTGAGTGCAAGTTTCCGCTTCTGTTCTTTACGTTGATCAAGTGGAAGTGGAGATGTCTGAGAGATACCCCAAAGCAGTCACTGGAATCACGGAGGTGGACTCAGAAGGCCCGCGTTGGAGCCAAAAAATAAAAGCTTGGTTGCATACCGAAGTAGAAGAGACTGTCATTAAATCCCAAAGACATAAAAGGCTAAGAGATGTGACAGCAGATTAGATTCGAAGGCCACACTGGGTAACCCAGAATGTGCAAGCAGAGCATAACACAAATCAGGAGGTCACTGCAGACCGAGAAGTGCTCCAATTTCTCCCAACCTAGTCAAATGGTCAAACTTCCCGAGTGACATCATTTCATATGGAATGATATTCATATAATTTTGTATCGAATGAGAATGTGTGAATATTCGTATTGAGCGTTTTGTTTTCTAATATGCGTGTGTTCTGTTATAAGTATTTGAATAAGGAACATAAAAGAAAAGTAAAGTTGCCAATTGGTCTTTGTGATATGACTGAAGCCTTCCAGGCATCATTTGAGGAAATCGCCTCGAGTCAAAACCTCTGGCTAATTCTATTAGACCTGTCATTTGTTCAACTTATATTAAGTCTCTACTTTATGCAGTCAATCAGAAACCCACTCATCGTTTACATCAGCCCTATAAGAATTGTGTAACCTCATGAATCTGCAAAGTCACACAATCCACCAACAATCAACATAGGCGCTGCTGTCATCCTTTTTCAGTCAGTGACTTAATTTGATATTTTCTCTCATAGCTTACAATATCTGTTGAAATTCCTGACGATCTCATAACACTCTCCAACGATCTTGAAATACAAAAGGTTCGTGACCATACTCGTGAAAGTGAAAAAGCCCTTAAGAAGACATGTCAAATCCAAGGGAACAGGAAGCGAAGCGTGAGGCAGAGGCAGCTGCACAGCCCAACGTATGAGATCACTGACTACATGGTCACCAAACTCTCATGCAAATAAAAATGGAACCATAGATGACCCACAAGCCAGAAATGGCTGCATAAATCTTCTGATTAATAGCATAAATCATAAAAGGACGGATTCACTGAAAATAAAACGAAAAAGAATATAGTTTTATGCACATGAGTGAAAGCTATATTTTCAACTGTATTTCTCATTTTTTTTTTTTCCTTTTATACTAAACAAAAATTTCATCTAATAGACGTCTACCTTTTTTTCTTATTTCCACTTAATATCTACGCTTCTCTTAGACAGAGGAGACTTGATTCAACAGTTCATCATACATTCCATCTTTTTCTCCTGTAGACTCTCGTGATCTCCTCCTAAATACAACACTTTCAGAGATTTTGCTACCTTCCTCCCTCACAGATTCTGTGACTCACCTCTTTTCTCGACCTATCTTATATATCCTTTACATTGATTTCCAAATATCTGTATGAGTTCATCACTCTAATTCCTCCTCCATCCACACTGACTTCTGTTTCTTCCCCATCCTGCCTTCTGATTACTTGTTAAGATTCATTAACATTTTTCTCCCCTTCAAAACACTTGTAAACTATTTGACTACAGTCTGCAGCTTCTCTTTGCTTCTGTCAGCTAAGACGTTGCATTTACACTACAACCCCTTTTTGTTTTTTTCATTCCACATATTTGCATCTACGTCTGTCCTCCCCCGCCGGCCCCCCCCCCCCATTTCTCTCATCACTCCATCCACAGAAATATTCGGTAGCATTTTGAGACATGATGTAGCCTATACTTTTCTGTTTACCACTACAACAATTTAGTGACTGTCATTTAGATATTTTCAGTACAGTCCTTACCTTCACCTTATGAACTTTTAATCATTCTCATCTCATTTGACTTGTACACTCGTCGCCCTCAACACCCTGCACATCATGTCTACCAGTTCCTCAGTAAGAGTTCTACCCTTCTCCTTTACTCTCAAACACCTCACAGCCATATTCTTTCATAACAAGAGCATGATTAATAACATCCATTCTCCATGATTCTTATTACCAGTACTCGCACCTTATCTCTCAGCCATTCCCTTAGAAAGTTTTTGTCATGCAAGCAAGCCTTATTCACCCTGGTCAGAAAGTCACCTCCGTTGTCAGCATTATAATATGTGGTCCCATTAACTCCTGGTGCCTTCCCATTCTTCAGACTTTTTTATCGCCTTCAGCTGCATTTGCTAAAATGCTTAAATTGACATTCACTTCGTCAACTCTCATAACAGAAAAGTCTGTCTCTCCTCGACCCCACACTTCAGTAACTTCAAAATATTCTCTGCATAAACAAAGGGCCTCGTTCTCTTTAACTAGCTTAACTTGTAATCATCGTGAAGGTATTTAAAAATGGCATGTCTCCATGTGGCTACCTTATGCCTTTTCTAGCTTAAAAAAAAACAATGACAATTTCGCTTTCTCATATATAACATTCCATACAATCAGGGATGGAATGCAAGTTTTTGAAATCATACTGAGCTGGAGAAATATCATTATGCGCCGTAGCTTTACGCGCATGTGATGTTTATTCAGTGAATGAACCACAGGTTTCCACTCAAAAGCTCTTTGCCAGGTTTACAAAACCGTAGTTACCTCTCGGGCTTACGGATACAAGTGTTCCTTTAAATACGATTTATAATGGCCAGTTCTAGCATAAGTAGTGTCATCAGAGCCGGGGGAAAATATCCTTTGCATTTGCTCATCCTGATTTGCATTTTGTCATTCATAAAAGGCATGTGATTCTTCTTTGTATCGTGAGAAATCTGTTACTTTTCCCTCTTCCCTGAGATAAAAATTATCCAGGGAATTATTTGCAACATGGTCAAAATGACTGACAAAATTGTCAGTTCCTACCTGGGGATCAGTAACTATGCTTTGATATGAATAGACAACTTTTTCATATCAAGGTAAGTCGAATTTTATCAACTAAAAAAATTGAGTAGTAGTTGTTTCAGCCTGCACCGTGCATTTGGCTTATGAAGTTTCACAAGACAGTGATCACGTGTGTCTCCTACGGATGCGCTTATGGTTTCGTAGGACACACGCCATGCGTACTTCCATCAAGGCACAGATGCAAATGTTCCAGTTGTTCCGGAAACTGACGGCAAGCACTCAGCAAAGATCATAATGATGTACATCAATATCATCTAAAATTGCACATTCCACTGTGACAGCATCAGTAGATTTATGTTTTTGTTTTTTTGTTTTTTTTGTGAATAAAACCCGATGGACATTTCCTGCTCTACTCTTTGATAATCCCTAAACTGTTGGGGTTTGAGCGACTTGGGTGATAACTGAAAAGTGGTCAACTATACATTTGTCTGTCAGCCGTTATTTCTAGTTAATAGAAACGATCTCGGGATCACAACACCCAATAAGCTTCACCAGTGACAAAAATTCCCCAAAATGGAACAAAAGTGGTGTCATCGCTGACTATCGACTGAAAAAACTTCCAGCCAACCACCCGCCACCTCCCACCACGACTCCTACACCCAGAGATGAGAGTGCACAGGAAGCTCATGAACTGCCAAGTCATATAAAAGTAAAGCTTTCTAGATAGTAGGTAAACAGAACAATAGTACACTTCCTTTCGTGAAAGTCTTACACAGACTCTTTGTGATGGGAAATGTGAATGAATTATTGTAGCTAATGCAGACAACTACAACTGCAGAAACAAAGATCAGTGCAGATGCGCTCCCAAAAGAGTTTTGGTCTTTTCGAAAACTGTGACAAAATTCCCGTACGTGCTGGAGACATCGTGCAGCACAGATCCAGATTTCAATAATGGGAGTTAATGAGGAAGTAGACTTCCATGAGTCCCACGAGTACCGTTGGGCACGATAATGCTTATGATTCTTCAACAACTGAGAAGTCCATACCCAGTTTTCTCCTAAAAATTGAATCGAATAGATTCAAAGTGAAGTCATGGTAGGAATGACTACATTTATGGTTTTATGGCAGTGGACATATTTTATTTTCTTGAGGGGAGAACCAACTGGGAAAAATATAGAGGGAGATAAAGTTCCGAAATATAACAGACACCCATTCGGGCTCAATAAGTATACGACTGCAAAGCTGAGAGAGAGAGAGAGAGAGAGAGAGAGAGAGAGAGAGAGAGAGAGAGAGATTACTGTATATGTATATATACATTTACGTTATATTACTTTGTAATGTAACAGCTGTTGGAATTTCGATAACATTTTCCAAGGTATGCAGTATTATTCAATGAAATCATTTTTCTGTCCTTTACTGCCCCCGTCTTTGTATATGTATATATATATATATATATATATATATATATATATATATATATATATATATATATATATATATATATATATATATATATATATATATATATATATATATAGTATTTATTAAATGTATCTCTCTCTCTCTCTCTCTCTCTCTCTCTCTCTCTCTCTCTCTCTCTCTCTCTCTCTCTCATTCCATTCCTTCACAGCAGTTGATTATTGTCATGCCTGAATGACATTGTTATTTTCCAAGTGGATACAAAAGTCTTTTGCACTGTTTGTTACCAAGGAAAGTTTTGTGATTTTCTCGTTACTGTTCCATTTCTCAAAATAATCATATTTCTATAAACTTACGCCTTCTAAAAAAAGATACACACACACACACACACACACACACACACATATATATATATATATATATATATATATATATATATATATATATATATATATATATATATATATATATATGTGTGTGTGTGTGTGTGTGTGTTTGTGTGTGTGTGTGTGTGTGTGTGTGTGTGTGTGCATTACTTCCGTCCAATGTTTTTGGCTCAACCAAAGGGAATCTAAACCTGTGCGCGTTCTTAGGTGCGTTCGTTCTTCCCAGTAATGACTCATCAGAACTGTCGCAAGAAGTGACGGCTGCGAATGTCGCTGGAGAAGCGTCACGCTTCACGGCACACCCACCCAATGGCAATTTCGTTTTCGGAAGAAAGTGCAGAGTTCCAATAATGAACTCATTCAGGTTTCAGGCCATTTTCCTGAAGAATGAGCCTAACGTATTTTGAGGGAAGTAGTTAGTTCATGAGATCTTGAAGTAGGAGGTGGTGAGTACCCCTCCAGAAATCTTTGATAAGCGGCCTTTAGTGATGAAAATATAATGAAGTATAACTTGTTTAAGCAATTGTAAGAGACGGAGACAATGCATGAAGGTAAGAAGAAAGACGAGAAAGAAAGAAGAAAGGGCTAATGCCGCTCACTGATTGCATGTCATGGTGACGAACTAAAATAAAAAAAATTCTGATGAGGAATAAATGACTTCTTTATATACTAAATAAAGGTGACGTCCCCTACATTGCATGAATGTCGCTGAATGGCCCCAAGCCTCCCTCAACTGAATATCAACCCAGTCACCTGGAAACGACAAACATGGGGCCGCTCGTTTTGTCTCGGTCTGGTGCAGCCAGTCCTTCCATTGGCTCATCTGAAACGAGGCCAGTTATTTCGGGTGGAGGAATTTGACTTTCATATTCTTCCTATGAATGCCGACGTCTGTTCTCAGAGGAAAACGAAGACTGCAGAAGTGACATGCGATTCAAAGGTTATTGTGGGTTTACTCTGCTCTCACGAACGGAGCAGCTTAGTTTAACCATCCAGCCAGTTTGTTAGGCTATTCCTGCTTTGTTAGAGGCTTAAGTCTCTTGGCGTACCCGACTTCCAGTTACTTAATTTATTAGTTCTCTTTCCGATTCGATCTCGTTCTACAATCACTAATCAAAACCGTTATAGAATAAATTGTTCTCTTGGATTCTTCATGCGTTGAGTGCAAGTTATCAAGAACTTGCAATGTAAGTATCTACTGTTTGAATTCCCTGAAGCAAAGACGAACTTGAACACCTACTGTACTGAAGACGTCCTTCCTCGCTGGACATTCAAGGAGAAAGAGAGAGGGCGTCATGTTCGGCGCTCAGTCCGCCAACTTCATTCATTTCCGGCTTACAGACGAAACTTCCAATATTGACAAACGTCATCTTCGTCCACTGAAATTCCGCTTTGGTCTCCCGACCCTGAGTCTTGGTTTTTGAGAACCAAGACGACTGAGCACAGCCCAAGTCCCGACCTTTTCTCTGGTGATGCTTCTTGAAATCCATTTGTGGCCATCCACCCAAAATGAAACCGATTATACATGACCAACCGATGCTGGGTAAAACTAATAAAGCGAAATGCTAATATACAGTACCATTAAAGTAATACGAAATTTTTTTTACACAGCAAGAAAATTCTTGTATAGTACTTTCAAAATGCATTTTAGATGGGAAAATCATTCTTCTTCTTCTCAGCTTAGTTCCGTTTCCGTTTCTATACAGGGTCGCCGTTTTGGATGAGCCGCTTCCATCTCCCATCTGGCTCTGTGCTGGGCTTCTTCTTCGTCTAGTCCCTTCCCTCTCAAGTCCTCCCTCACACAGTCTCTCCACCTCTTTCCTGGTCGTCCTCCTCCTCGTCTTCTTCTTCTTCTACCCTGCACTTCCATCTCCATAGCTTGCCTCCCAATGTGGACAGCGTCCTTTGGACCTACGAGCATGAGCATCAGCACTAGTTATACTGCCACAGCAAGAGGACTGAACAATTTCTAATTCTCCATAGTGACAGTCTGGCTCGGCAAATCTGATGTTGATGTTGTGCAGTGCGAGCTGCAAACACTAGTTCCCGGGATGCAGACACCAAGGGTGCTAATGGAAATTCCATGCTGAAATAAAGCCAAATAGGTATCTTCCAGTGATGGTCTCAATCAGCATTGGAAAAATAAATTCGGCACATTGAATGATTTTCTCTGCATAATAAAAGCCTAAGGGGGTGCTGACATCGAGACAAGATAGTGGTACCCCAAGAATGGGAGGAGAAAGGATGTAAAGCATATAGAACTGATATCATCATCTCTGCAAATATTACAGGAGTGCATCATCAAAATTTCAGCTACATTACCTGTAGAAAATACTTTTACATCACTGAATGATAATGCCTTTTGGTGAGACCATACTAATTTAAACATCAGTTATGTATGAAGGTGAAAATTTTATTATATAAGACAAACCTCGATGAACTGTATGAAATGAACTCCCCATTTAATAACTGCGATATTCCATTTAGTGTCGTTGTGTAGCCAAGATTGCTGGACTAATGATAAAATTTGCATAAATATGCATCAGACTATAGTAAGCAAATTTGGTTAGCAATCAATAAAAATTTAATCCATGAAAAGAGCAGCAACCATTATTATGTTAACATTCATTGGTTTCCAGATAGCAAGTAGATAATCAGTCTTGATACTTGATTAGTTCTATAATCATAAAACCATATGCTTCATGCCACTCTCTTTTATCTCTGAGTCAAGGTCTAATGAATGACCACTCTCCCAGGAGTAGCCATCTTGAAATTAAAATAGATACTACATATATGATCAAACCTACTATTTGTTCATTTTTCTTTTTGAATGTTCTAATTATGTTGATCCATAACATAATTACCAGGAAATATATTGGCAGATTTTATATTTCAGAAACACTAGTGGCTGCAAGTGAAGAGAAAGAGAAAGAGAAGCTCATGTAGTGCTGTGGAGAAAGTGCCATAATTATGATTACTTGCAGGACCACTACATGTCATGGAAATTCCCAGAGGAAAGCCAAGTCATCTTTAAAAGTCATAGATGATAACCCTGATAAATGAAATTCAGTCAGCTTGGACAACAGCCAAATTGTTCAGCTTGAAAGGAAGGGCTTGTTGGAGGTTACAGTAGAAACAATTGTAAATCAGGCGTAGTGTCACCATTCTTGCAGACGGTTGCAGAACACATCGAAATGCTGCAACAAGCTGAGAGTTAAATACTCAGGCAAGAGAGTGACAACCGTGTACTATAAACATACAGATGCACAAGATTACATTCACTATTGTCGAGTTTGATGGATCCATACACTGCAGCTTGTTTATTTTGTGGGAAGATTGCTGGAACAGAGGGTCTTTCTGAAATATTGCCGGAAGAGAAGATCTATTTGAAGTAGAAACATTTCATACTGATGAACGTGAAGGTAATATGCAGTTAACAGAAGACACAGAATTGCTCTGTCGACTTAATGATGGAGACATGGTTGCTCTTGGTGTTGGTTTCATCCTTGAGTGCGCGTTTGGACTCTACAAAAATGAAACGAAATTACAGGTTGACAGATCAAATAAAGCAGTCAGTGACAGAGAAATATCAAACAGTGTTGGCTGAGATGGTCTTCTTCAATGATGAGACAAAGCAAGACAAGGACCTCACCTCTGCCAATCTAGAGTAGAACAGTTGGAAGTGACTTGAAACCAGAATTCATTCTTCACATTTAAAGAAGAGAGACTTTGCATGTTTTTGTAATGTACATCCATACAGCATGCGCACACCTACTGCTAGCACCTAAAGTTGACTGGTGTTGTGGTCTTTTCAGCATGCAATCTTGCCATGGATAGTAATGCTGTGCATATTGCTGCACAGGTGGTTAGTTACATCACACAGGTCAGGAAAGGCTAAGATATTCGGTGGATATCTTGAAGATCTTCCCCATGCTTTCTGGAATCTAGCTTTGGTCAGGGTGATTTTAGAGGGTCACAAAATCTAAGATCACATGACTGATAAAGCTCCTGAAACACTTACTACAGTTTCCAGCAGAATGTAAAAGTCAAACATAAACCTGAACCGGAATCTCCAGTTACTCAACTTATAGGCTGAATGTTAAGACACGCAAGGATGGGTCTGCGTGAAACAATGTCACACCTAGGCATGGTCATCTGTTTACTTGGCTTACAAATACTCAGCTGCCAGAACCTAGTTTTCTTGCGAATTGACATCAGATGATCTGATGATCTTTCAAGGTTTTCAGCAAAACCCAAATTGACGCCATGTCGCGTGGCCTGCATCATCAAACTGTTCGAAGAGTAAATATCAGGTTTACAGGTACTTACTGCATCATGGTGTCAAGTTCCACGGAATTTCATTCAACCACTGTAATTCTAGAGCTTCCACAAACAATATCAATAGGTTTGTAATAATAATGATAATAATAATAATACTCTGCCCGATAACAACGGTGTTCCTTAAACCCGTAATTTTCTAACCATGATTTCACGGTTCAAGGACTTGTGTATTATGAAATATTTTAACTGAACCAATATTCCACTAAAATGAGTATTGATTATATTTTATTGTTGCTGTCTCCATAAGTTGCGAAAAGCATTATAAATCAATCTTATGATGTGCACACATTCATTTTAATCATGAGTTAGCTGCTATCCAAACCTAGGATTCTGGGCTGGCCTTGAGTAAATACCCAGTTTTGTAACAAATGATCTTTGTTTCATGCATGCCACTTATAGCTATTCCCCTAAACTTCAATACCTCTCACAAAACTGTTTCACAACAACACTTGTTTTCACACCATTTTCATCTAAACCAACAGTGTTCTTCCCCCATCAATCCTTCTGTAGTCTGTTCAACTTTACCCAACAGAATTTTACCAGCTTTCCTGTTATACTGAGTAACATTATGCCCTTATAATTATTACAAAGAGAGAGAGAGAGAGAGAGAGAGAGAGAGAGAGAGAGAGAGAGAGAGAGAGAGAGAGAGAGAGAGAGAGAGAGAGAGAGAGAGAACCAAACGCACAGACAGACGACGACCTAGAACTAAATTGGTACACAAAGAACAGTTATGCATGCAGTCAATAAGTTTGCTGTACGGTTCGTGAAAGCATATCCCAGACAGATTTTGGTGCTTTATTTGCAAAATCAAAGTGGTTTTGCTATGACACTGCTAAAATTATCATTAGTCATCAATGTAACTTTCTTGGAAATGTCTAAGAATCTCGGTGTATGGTAAATGCATTTGGCCCATAAATTATACAAACATACAGGGAGTATGGTTATAAGGTATTTGAGAGAACATTCAGAATCAACGCTGAATATTGGGCTACGCTGACTTTCTTCATTATAACTGCAGATGTATGAAGGTCTATGCAGTAAAATATCATGACAAGGTATTAACATATTTCCAGCTACACAGAGTTTCACGCCGTTGATAATTTATGTGAACACATTCAAATGCTGTAGCTTTAAAAACATGATACAGGCAAATATGTTGTGACTAATTTGATGTAAATTATTTCATCTCATTTGTCTCACAGTATTTTTGTTTATGCAATAATTTAACCCCTTCTTTGGAATAAACCATCTCATTTAAAAAAAAAAATAACACCCTCAGTCGATTAAGAAAAACTGCAGCATGTACGTACGGCTGTTATCCAGATGTTCATGCTTCGTGATGAAAGATGTATTCTTTCCTACGGCTGACTTTCCAACGACGAGAGAGTTTGATAAATGAGATCCCAGGACGGGATAAAGATGGGAGCAAAGCGGAAGGTGACTGGAGGGATATGGAACGGTCGGAAGTCGGTAACGGAATGATGGACGAGTGGGAGTGACCACATCTGTTATATCTATATAGCCTACTGTACATCCGTTCACCTTCCTTTGTCCACGCCTTTTACGCTCTGTTCGCTCGCACAGCATCACCTGTCCCGCCCGCGTATTTACAATCTGTATACACAGTCGTGAGCATACCAGCCAGTAGCCAATCACCAACCAGATCACATAGCCAATCAGATTCGAGCAATGACGTCATCGACCGCATATTTTAATTAGCTATATTTTGCCGTATATTAGACAACTGTGTGTGAGCAGCAATAACCCATATGAGAAATATTGTTCAAAATTAACTCACTGGTGTATTTTTATGCATTAAAGAGCCCAATAATAAATAAAAAAAATATGTACACAGAGTGGCGTCATTGTCTTCTTAAAACTAAATAGAAGAGTCCTCATTCCTCCTTTGTGAAAGCAATATTGACATTTTTTCCCCGCTACGTTGTTTCAAGTATGGCGTTTTATGTCGTCAATATAATAAAATCTTCTGTTCATGTAACTATATTAGTTAAAAGCTTCATTCTGAATAACAATAATAATTATTACACAGGCATTCTTGAAGCACCGAACACGTTTTCCTTAAAGGCTAGCTTTAAGAAAACGGACATATTTAGCAGTAACTGAGCTAAAAATATACACAGTTAATAGGGCCCCTTTTTTTAGAATCCATAATGTTAATTAAGTCAGTTGCTGTAGATAAGCTTATTATAATGATGTAACTTGGTTATAAATAGTGCGTGCAATATAAAAACTTGGGTGATGTTGTTTCGTGTAAGCTTTGTGAACAGAATAATGGGCTACTTTCCACCTGTATACAGTATTCTATGAAATGTGGAATTTTCTAGCAGTTTAGACATTTTTATGTTAAAAAATTAGTAAAGTCGATATAAGTTATTAATATTTTAAGGCTTTGTTAAATTTTCCTTCTTTGCTGTTAATTCATAAGGTTTTCTCAATTGCGTCTCATCTGTTGTTTACATTTTTGATCGACGATGACGTCACTGTTCGCTCCATATCTTAATTTAATTTAACACAATTTTAGTCTCTTTTATGGACACAAATACACAAGAGGATTAATATTTGAACAATATTTCTCATATGGGTTATTGCTGCTCACACACATTTGTCTAATATACGATAAAATATAGCTAAGTGATATGCTATTCGCATATAGGCTGGATGACGTCATTGCTCGAATCTGATTGGCTACGTGATCTGGTTGGTGATTGGCTACTGGCTGGTATGCTCACGACTGTGTATACAGATTGTAAATACGCGTCCCGCCCGCGTATTTACAATCTGTATACACAGTCGTGAGCATACCAGCCAGTAGCCAATCACCAACCAGATCACGTAGCCAATCAGATTCGAGCAATGACGTCATCCAGCCTATATGCGAATAGCATATCACTTAGCTATATTTTATCGTATATTAGACAAATGTGTGTGAGCAGCAATAACCCATATGAGAAATATTGTTCAAATATTAATCCTCTTGTGTATTTGTGTCCATAAAAGAGACTAAAATTGTGTTAAATTAAATTAAGATATGGAGCGAACAGTGACGTCATCGTCGATCAAAAATGTAAACAACAGATGAGACGCAATTGAGAAAACCTTATGAATTAACAGCAAAGAAGGAAAATTTAACAAAGCCTTAAAATATTAATAACTTATATCGACTTTACTAATTTTTTAACATAAAAATGTCTAAACTGCTAGAAAATTCCACATTTCATAGAATACTGTATACAGGTGGAAAGTAGCCCATTATTCTGTTCACAAAGCTTACACGAAACAACATCACCCAAGTTTTTATATTGCACGCACTATTTATAACCAAGTTACATCATTATAATAAGCTTATCTACAGCAACTGACTTAATTAACATTATGGATTCTAAAAAAAGGGGCCCTATTAACTGTGTATATTTTTAGCTCAGTTACTGCTAAATATGTCCGTTTTCTTAAAGCTAGCCTTTAAGGAAAACGTGTTCGGTGCTTCAAGAATGCCTGTGTAATAATTATTATTGTTATTCAGAATGAAGCTTTTAACTAATATAGTTACATGAACAGAAGATTTTATTATATTGACGACATAAAACGCCATACTTGAAACAACGTAGCGGGGAAAAAATGTCAATATTGCTTTCACAAAGGAGGAATGAGGACTCTTCTATTTAGTTTTAAGAAGACAATGACGCCACTCTGTGTACATATTTTTTTTATTTATTATTGGGCTCTTTAATGCATAAAAATACACCAGTGAGTTAATTTTGAACAATATTTCTCATATGGGTTATTGCTGCTCACACACAGTTGTCTAATATACGGCAAAATATAGCTAATTAAAATATGCGGTCGATGACGTCATTGCTCGAATCTGATTGGCTACGTGATCTGGTTGGTGATTGGCTACTGGCTGGTATGCTCACGACTGTGTATACAGATTGTAAATACGCGTCCCGCCCGCCCGCCGGCTTCTGCCGCTTGATTTAGGATCATCTATTACACTGGTTGTGGTGAAACTTTAAAAATTTTAGGGGCCACATTCGGTACGATTTCATTCAACCTTAAGCCCTCCTGCACTAGCTTTGAATGAGACCAAGTTACAGTGCTGAGGAGTTTACTAACTTACTTAAATATACCATGAAGTCAAGAAACATTGCATTTTTATCCAACAAAAGTGCAGTTAAGAAACAATCAACTATATTTCCTGCACCAATTCTTTTTGGGTGATGCCACACGGGTTCACAAATACGCATTTAAAAGTTTATCACATATAATTAATATTTAAAGAACATAACAATCATCAAAGTTACGTTAAGAAGCAAGAAAAACATTAACACATTACTGCAAAAATTAACAAAACGTTACGTTACTTCGATAGAGGAAAACATAAATGGCCAAAAAAAAGGGATTTCAGAATAATCTTATGAAGAAGTTACTGCATGGCGACGACAATTCACGAGGTGATGGAGCTGGATTCTACAAGAACTTCTTCTTTTACTTGCCTTCCTGGAGTTAGCTGCTTAACAGACAGAGCCTCACCTTTACACCCTAGAAGAAAACTCGGGAAGAGTATATTGCATAACACAGTGTCACATCTACAAAATTACAGTGCTACGTAACAAAACATCAATTTAAAAACAAACATTAAGTGCTTTAATCGTAACCCAACATACAAAAAGAAAGGGTTTCGTCCAGAAGGCAAGCTTAAATCACTGGCATGTGCCCTTACAATAAGAAAATAACATATATATTCTCCACAGGAAGAAGTTTGACAACACTGTAATGATATGTCATCTAATTTTATATAGATGGACAAAATTTGCAAAAAAGGTGGTTTATTACTTTGAATATCAATGTACTAATTTATACCAACTCATTGCTATAGTTAATATAATAAAAACTTCTTCTGTGGAGCAAAAATAATCATATCAACGTATTTTCATAGAAACTGGGAAATACATTAAAATAAGTATTCAAAAAAACTAGGAAATTTTATTCAAGGGGAATAAATGGCAATTTTTGACACTGGTAACCGAATCTTTGCGATCAGTGACAGATTTGCTACAGCAGTAAAACAAAAAATAAATGTGACGGGAAATTTTATTTCATTTCGAAGTCCATTTTTTCATTAGAAAATTATGATAATCGTGTTCAGCTTCCTTTTGTCTTGACAACAGTATTATTTTACTAATGATGTTAGGTAGCATATAGAGAAGGGGTCTTGTTAGATTAGAATATGACCTTTTTACCATTTTTATCGGATACGTTTATGATTTTATTCACTATTATGTTCCTACATGGAATTCTGCTGCTAATGTTGTCAGCCTTTTTCGTTTCCCATTTTTATTTCACGTTTTCTGTTGGTTTGTTTGTCTTCTTTGGCTTCCCGTGTTAATTAAGCACAAAATGGATATGGCTAGCCCGGAAGGCAGCAGGAAGGAGGAAGGGGATTCCTAACTCTAAAGAAAAAAGCAGTTCTGCTTTCAGGGGAAGCAAGTCTGCTCGTCATGGAAAATGGAAGCAGCAGCAATTTCCATATTTTGGAATAAAAATTAAAAAGTAATAACTGACCCAAGCTATCACAGGATTACCGACTCCCATAGTAAATGAGGTAAGAGCTGACCTGCTGATGTTGAGGAGAACAGGTTTCTGCCCCAGACATGAAATGGTAGGCTACCTTTCCATTTGCTTAGGCAAGATAGGAAAAAGAAAGTGATACTCACGTAATTCGGAAGTGTACTATACATACAAGCACACCTACAGTATTGCGCGTTGCGTACGAGAGAAAAAAGTAGGTTCACTTCAATTTTTTTTTTTTTACAATATGTTTTTCTAAATGTTAAACATTACTTTCCATGTGTTTAGGCAAAACGGGAAAAACAAAGTGATATATGTGTTATTCAGTAGTGTTCTGCATATGCATTACACCTACCATATCGCATATTGTTTACAAGAGGGAGAAAAAATGGTTCACTTGTGTACAAAGTATACATTTTGTTATAAATATGGAAAAGCTAGCTAATTTCCTTTTGCATCAGGTTTTCATTTTAAAGTGTAATGGTTGTTGTTTATAAGAATATTTAGTGTAAAAGGTTATGTGGTACTGGAAATGTGTTCCAGTAAAGTGGGGGAGGGGGGGATGGAGTAAGGGTATGGAGTTACTGTTTTACATCTGTAGGCTAGAGTTGTTTGACCTGAGTCAGCAGGGCCTTGGCTCTATTAAGGCCTCCACTAAAGTTCATTTATACCTGCACAGTTATGCCTGCACAGTTGGCCTGTGCAAGGAAAACTGAAAGTTAATGTGAACAACCTGAGCAGGCGACCTGAGCAAATAGCTCATCTCAATCAATCTGCCTTCGGATACTATGTACAGTACCAGTCAGGAACAGAATGCTGAGTTTTATTAGATTTATAAGTGTTTATACCTAAATTAATGAGGTATCAGATTTACTTGTTTTTTTTTTTTAATTGATATGGAGGTCAGAATAATATATATTTATAATTTTGCAATTTTCCACAGGAAAAATAATTGGGTATAATGAAGGCTAAAAGTGCCAGCATCATTCCTGAATGTCTTGTAGATTTCATTGAAATCTGTATGAATGAGACTTTGCTTGGTCAAGTGAAATCCAAAGGCTATAGTAAGAGAATTACGCCTATGTATGTTTATTCGTGGTTATAAACCATATATGCATGTCAGTTTTTAAATAAGAATAAATATTCATTATGGCGATACAATGTAAAACAAGAATAGCCCCTTAATACATCTGCTCATGATTATGCATCATATATGTAATTCATTTTTAAAATAAGAGCAAAATATTCTATTTTCTGATAAAAAAAATTAAGATTGTGTATGGTTATTCACTGCTCACATCCCATGTAAGCCAGTTTAGAAATGAAATACGTCTAATCAGCACAGATGAAACAAAGGTGTTCACTTGTCGTAACGCATAAGAGAGTCATTCTTAAAATGAAAACAAAACACTTTTAAGCATTTTAATGAAAAAAGATAAAAACAATATTAGGCTTATATATGTCAACTTTGAAATGAAAACAAACAATTACTAACTTAACACAATTATATTGCCCTGGAACTCTCTCTTCATTCATATATTATTCAGTAACCATTATGAAAGTCCTTGGAGCCAAATTTCAACTCTTAACAAATTCACACGGGAGTACTGAATTTGGTTTTTCAGCCACTTTCACAGGACATCTTACTTGACGTTTATGATTTTTTTATGCTGTCAGCGAGCCAATTACAGCAAGAGCGTCACATGTTGATGCCATGACTGCAACAGGGAACTGAGGAAAAAGACTGTATCATTAGTGGTGAAATCTGCCTGCACAGGCCAACTGTGCAGGCATAACTGCGCAGGTATAACTATAACTGAACGTAGGTGGCTACCTGTATTGCGGATACAAGAGAGATTACTGTGTATATATATATATATATATATATATATATATATATATATATATATATATATATATATATGTGTGTGTGTGTGTGTGTGTGTGTGTATGTATGTATATATATGTATGTATATATATGTATATATATATATATATATATATATATATATATATATATATATATATATATATATATATATATATATACAGTATATACATACATTTATATATATACAGTGTAATGTAACAGAATAGTTTCAAGGTAATGTAGGTGATAGTATAATAGTGTTAAGTGAAACTTGTAAAGTAAGATATCTACAGTATGAGACATGCAAGTATGATATCTATGAATCAATGTACGAAAGCAGTATTTGTATGCTGTCTATCAGAGCTGTCTATTCTAGAACTGTAGTTTACACTTTACACTCCCGCAAGTTAACCGAATGAAGCCTCGTGTCAAGATGTGACATTCCTCTTTATGTAGTGCCCATAAATGATTATTACCAGGCTGGGAACCAAACATGTTGGCACTTACGTGGGATTAAAGGCTGAGAACTGTAAGTTACTGTAAATTTGGCCAAGTTATGTCTTTGCTCTCCAGCTGCTGCTATTGTTAGTATAGCCTACAGCTAGTCAGGCTAACTCCAACGCTAACTGATGATAACTGTCGTTAATAGGCCTACCTGGTTATGCCTAATGTTATGATGGTAAGCTTAGTTCCTGATGTCGCCAGTCTTTGGTATCGAGGTAATTTAGGCTACCAAGTCTTGATTGCTGAAGAAATTCTAATTTTGCCTAGCCTACTTACCTAGCCTACCTAGTGATGTGCCTGCTTGCAAGTACCCTACATTGGTCTAACTTAACCACTTAGCCTATACTAGCCTATGAACTCGAGTTGAAATTATGTATCTGAAGGCTTAAATCGAGTAATTATTAGCCTAGCTTGTGCTTGCTGACTCTCTGCTGCCTGATGGGCTACTACTCTACATATAGACTCTGATCCTCATGATTCAAGTTTTTCTGTCTGATCTGACTGAAGTTTTTCTGTCAGATCTGACTGCATAGCCAAGCCTAGCCTAACTTTAACAATGTCTGATGATGAAACTCAAAACTGCAGTGCCAGTAGAATTGTACCTGGTATTAAGCCACCTCAACAATTTAGCCTTGTCTTCCAGCGTTCTTGAAAACTGGAAGATATTTAAACAGGAGATGGGACACTTTTGAAACCCTCTCTGAGCTGCAAACAAAGCCTCGGAAAGCGCAGGTTGCCCTCTTTCTGCACACCCTAGCAGATGACGCTCTGAAGGTCTACAATGGATTCCAGTTTAATACTCCTCAAGATGCCAGAACTGTTATGGAAATCACAAGTAAATTTGATGAATTCGTTGCTGGTGAAGTTAACAAAACTTACGAACGCTTCATTTCGAACAGTCGCTGTCAAGAGGAAGGTGAAGGATTTGACAAGTTTCTTTCTGATTTGAGGTCGCTAATTAAAACTTGTGGCTACTGTGATAACTGTTGAGACTCTATGATAAGAGATTGCATTGTCTTGGGAATAAAAGACACCAATGTCCAAAAAGACTTACTTAAGGTTAGAAAACTTACTTTAGAAAAGTGCATTACATATGTAAAGCTGCTGAGAATGCTCCCCTTAAGAATAAGGTGCCACATCCTGAAAGTGCTGAAGTGCATAAAGTGGTTTATCACAAAAAGTATGGTACCAAGCCATTTAAGCCTATGTATCTTAAAAATGTTTCTGTAAATAATTCTGTTAATAAAGAATGTCTGTTCTGCGGTCAAAAGCATGTTGTAAAGGACATGTGTCCAGCTTATGGAAAGAAATGTAGTAGATGTCTACAAACAAATCATTTTGCTCTGAAATGTCCACTTTCTGTAAATAAAAATAATGCTAGCTCTTGTGCCAAACAAAAGGTTAAATATAAACATGTACATTAAGTTGATGATAATGAATCTTCTGATGCTGAATGGGTGAATTATACTGAAGCTGTTGATGAAGATAATTCTCTGAAGGATATCAAATGTTGTTTGCTAATAGATGGTGAAAAGGTAAATTTTCAAATTGATACTGGTTCCACTGTCAACATTTTACCTGTAAAATGTGCTCAATGTGTTGAGAAAACTAGCAAAGTGTTGTCCACTTGGAATAAAATTAAAAAATTCCATGAGGCATATGTAGAAGGAATATTGTTAAAACGCAAAGAAAGTATTCTGTAGAATTTATGTAGTAGAAAATTATTCTTTACCACTGTTGGGTAAAAAGGCAAGCCTTCATATGAATTTAATTCAGGTATGTGAAGATAATTTTGAAAGAGTATATTCTGTTAATGTAGAAGACAACTTCAAAGATGTCACAGATGGTAAATTAGGTTCCTTTTCATGTGCTCAACAATTAAATATGTGTGATGATGCTAAACCTGTAAGTATGCCTGATCGTCGGTACCTATTTCTGTTCGTCCTAAGTTGAAAGAGGAACTAGATAGACTAGTCAACCTTGGTGTAATTGTGCTTGTGGAGCAGCCTACTCCCTGGGTCAGTCAATTAGTCATTGCGCATAAAAGAAATGGTGACATACGAGTTTGCCTTGATCCAAAAGAGCTAAACAAAGTCTTATTGTGTGAACATTTTACTCTACCAGTTCTTGATGATACTTTGCATGAGTTTGGGAAGTCTACTGCATTTTCTAAAGCCGACTTCGCATCTGGCTATTGGTAAGTGAAACTTGATGAGGCATCAAGCCTATTGACTAGTTTCCAAACATCTTTTGGTAGATTTAGATGGCTACGACTCCCCTTTCGTCTTGGTATTTCTTCAGAAATTTTTCAGAAACATTCTTAATACATTTAATGATTTACCTGGTGTTGTTTGTAATGCTGATGATATCATTGTGCATGGTAAAACTCTAGATGAACATGACCATAATCTTGAATCTTTTCTTAAAGGTGTTGCGAACAAAATGTAAAACTAAACAGGGAGAAATTGGTGCTCCGAACTGATAATGTTTCCTTTATGGGTCATGTCATTACCAAAGATGGTCTTAGGTCTGATCCTGAGAAAATGAAAGCCATATCTGAGTTTCCTACTCCCCAGACTCCCGAAGAATTACGTCGGTTCCTTGGTATGGTAAACTATATGGCAAAGTTTTTACCTCATGCAACTGATGTTCTACATCCACTTCATAATTTGCTCAAAAAGGATGTCCTTTGGAATTGGTCACAGTGCCAAGCAGAAGCGCTTATACGTCTTAAAAAATGATTGTGAATAGTCCAGTTCTTGCATACTATGATCCTAACAGAGAGTTGACGCTCGAAAATGATGCATCTGAATATGGTTTAGGCTCAACACTGAGGCAAGAAGGAAAGCCTGTTGCCTTTGCAAGCCGAGCTCTCACAAATGCTGAAAGAAATTATGCTCAAATTGAAAAGGAGATGCTTGCAATTCTGTATGGTTTGAACAAATTTCATCATTTCACTTTTGGTCATTTTGTGACTAATCACTGACCACCTACCATTAGTATCTGTTGTTAAGAAACCTCTTATGTGTGCACCTAAACGGTTACAAGCAATGCTGCTTCATGTTCAAGAATACGATTTTGAAGTAGTCTACAAATCTGGCAAGGATATTCCAATTGCTGATGCACTGTCTCGTGCCCCTACATTGAAGACTCTCCAACAGGCTATCATCGAAGGTTGGCCACAAAATAAGTCTTTGATAACGCAGTCCCTTACACCAAGACCACCGAGAGACAAGGCCTGTTGGATATGACGTCAACCCTGGTAGTCCGACGTTAGTGAGTCTTTCTCTCTCGAGCTTCCTTCCCGTACATCATTTGAGTACGAGGTTTTCTCATGGTTCCGTTGTTTTATTTGTTAATTGGACTGTAAAACTTACATGGCATAATGAAGTAGCATGCCACAGATATATCGTGTGTGTTTTATTGGATGAACTTACTATGGTATGTAGGTAAACTCAACACTAAGTTCACTGCAACAAGTGTTTGACTTTTGCCTCTGGATAACATTATGATAACTAGTGCTGAACAGTCCTGTGGATTCCAGTGCTTGGCTTCAAGCCTAAATTTCACATTCCATTCCATTCCACATTAGGATAGCTTTGGCTGCAATATAAAGTCTGTATTCATCACACAGAAACCAGCGCAACGCCATGTCGGGAGCACAAACAAACATACAGTTAGGTTTGTCTGGTAAGGTGACATGAGTTAGGCCTGTGCAAGTATAGCCTACACCCAGGTATAGCCTAAGAATTCTGTAGCCAGAAAAAGGGATTTAGGTAGGTATTGTGAGCAGCAAGGTAAAGCGCAAGATAAAGAAAGACTGGTTTAACTTAGATTGAATTTTAGTTGGAATTCATATTAACTAGACTTAACACAGAACTCCCAATGTAGCCTATGTCCAGACACCTCCCATTGTAGCCTACGTCCAGACAACTCCCAGTGTAGCCTATGTCCAGACAACTCCCAGAGTAGCCTATGTCCAGACAACTCCCACAGTAGCCTTTGTTCAGACAACTCCCAGAGTAGCCTATGTCCAGACAACTCCCACAGTAGCCTTTGTTCAGACAACTCCCAGAGTAGCCTATGTCCAGACAACTCCCACAGTAGCCTTTGTTCAGACAACTCCCAGAGTAGCCTATGTCCAGACAACTCCCACAGTAGCCTTTGTTCAGACAACTCCCAGAGTAGCCTATGTCCAGACAACTTCCAGCGTAGCCTATGTCCAGACAACTCCCAGTGTAGCCTATGTTCATACAACTCCCAGTATAGCCTATGTCCTGACAACTCCCAGTGTAGGACTTAGCAAGAGCTTTGGAAATGGCACAGACATAGAAATTATAGTTTCACACATGAAACTCACCGAACAATTACATAGCTGAATATTATTTCATTCTGATCAACCATCGGTGAACCTCCATGGTTGCAGAATACCCACTATTAGTAGGAACGATCCTGACCACTACTGTCACGTTCCCTACAAGTGATGAGAGCGCCGACCAGAGGCAGCTTTAAACTCACTCAGTCTGCGTACACATGCAACTCTCTCTCTCTCTCTCTCTCTCTCTCTCTCTCTCTCTCTCTCTCTCTCTCTCTCTCTCTCTCTCTCTCTCTCTCTCTCTCTCGTTATATAGTATATAATATTCTTGTATATAAAAGTGAATGTTTGTATGTTTGTCCATATGTTTGTGCGCTATAGAAATCCGCACCGTTTGACTGACGTAGACAGTATTCTCCTGCAGCTGCTCTCTCACGAGGTAAGGTACTACAACATTATTGCAATGTGAGCTTTTTCTTATTTGTATTAAAAGTCCATATACCCACCATCCGGGTAATGTGGATTCAGCTATGTAATTGTTCGGTAAGTTTCATGTGTGAAAATGGTATTTTTATAATAAAATAAGGTTTCACACATACTTACCGAACAATTACATGATTAAAGCCCTCCCTCCTCCCCACAGATGGACGGGGCAGCTCAACGAATTGTCATGTAAGGCACAGTAGTACCGGGGATCCCCGATAGTGGGCGGGGTCGTGTCACCTACACGTCAGCAGCGCCGTTAGCGCCGAGAAATTTGGGATTTCGACTGCCGTTAAGGTAAGAAGCGTATAGCTATGTAATTGTTCGGTAAGTATGTGTGAAACCTTATTTTATTATAAAAATACCATTTTCATTTTTGGCAATAATTTTAGATGATCAGTCAACACTTGCCTCTGCTGAAATTCATATTTGAACAATTACAGTTAATGACTGAATAAATTTGATTATTCATCAGACCTGGTAATACTGTCTTCTTTGTTTTGTAATTTTTCCCTTCAAAGTTATAGACTCTGAAATTCCTAATACTGCCAAGGTACTCTACCATCAGGAGTGTGTCTCCAAACAGTTTACCCCAGCGTCAGAACAAAATTACTAAAATTTTCCGATGTACATTTTTTTTTAGAATAAATGTAAATCATTACTACCCAATGACAAAACAGTGGTACTGACGGTGGATGAAACTCAATTGAAACCATATTTTGATTATAAAGGCGGAAATTCAGTACGCTTGTTGAGATGTACCAGGAATAATTGGCTTGGCCAGAATTATACAAATAAAACTGAAGTTCCCACGGTTCTCCTTTGGTGGAAATCTTATGTTAGAAAATGAAATTCATTATGCACCATTCACCTCTGAAAAAAACTTCATGAGATAGAAGATGGTTTACTCTTGAAACATTATTATAAACTATCATGAAAAGCATTCTCCTCATCCAAATTTGAGAAACAAAGTGTTCATTTAGCTTTACAAATAATCAGTGAGTATCTCATTCAAGCTTTACTAACTCTTGGAAAAAATCAGTGTTTCCCTTCTTATTCAGAAGTTGCAGGTTACGTAAACAAAATTTTACATTACATTTGATGGACAACAATGAATGTAAAATCCCCATATAGAGGTCAAAGGTTGAATAATAAATATGCTGCTCCAATAAGTAATGAAGCTCATTGTACAGAAAAAAATAGCAAAATTAATAATATTGTTGTCTAACGTTTTATTGAATAATTGTTGTTCCCAAGAAAATAACTATATTGTAGCTAACAAAAAGTTGAATAAAAGAAAGTTAAAAACTAACTAGCAAATAATAGCTGTATGGAAGGGAGAATAAAATAAGAAGAGAAGGTTAGGAACTTCAACTACCAAATAATAGCTGTATGTAAAAGGCGAGAATTATTTCATTCACATATAGTAGAGTAACTGCCGTCTTGTAATTTGACGTGAAAACTATGTATAAACATTTTTTAATACAATATTAAACATGTTTGTACTTCGGTATATATTGTAACTAAACAAATTCTTTTGGTTCAGTATTTTATATAAATCTCTTAACCTGTGTTTCGAGTTAATATTATTTGGTGTACACAAATTAGTGTAGACGAAAAAATTAAGTTATTTAACGTATTACCATGACTGGTAAATAACAAATTGTCAATGTTAGTGACGTTTTGTTTACATTTATTTCGTCTCGCAAGGTAGTCAGTGCTAGCGACTCGGACTACCGTTGCTTACGTCACAAAACATCGAACAGACCTTGTCTCTCGGTCCGAGTCGCTAGCACTGACTACCTTGCGAGACGAAAGAAATGTAAACAAAACGTCACTAACATAGACAATTTGTTGTTTACCAGTCATGGTAATGAATTAATTTACTTAATTTTTTCGTCTACACTAATTTGTGTACACCAAATAATATTAACTCAAAACACAGGTTAAGAGATTTATATAAAATACTGAACCAAAACAATTTATTTACAGTTACAATATAGTATACAGTATACCGAAGTACAAACATGTTTAATATTGTATTATAAAAAATGTTTATACATAGTGTTCACGTCAAATTACAAGACGGCAGTGCATTGATTCATTCTACTATATGTGAATGAAATAACGTAATTATTGTCTTTTACATACAGCTATTATTTGGTAGTTGAAGTTTCTAACTTTCTCTTCTTATTCTATTTTGCATACAGCTATTATTTCCTAGTTACAGTTTTTGACTTTCTCTTCTTATTCAACTTTTTGTTAGCTACAATATAGTTATTTTCTTGGAAACAATAATTATTCAAAAAACGTTAGAAGCCAATATTATTAATTTTGCTACTTTTTTCTGTACAATGACCATTACTTATTCGAGCAGGATATTTATTATTTAACCTTTGACCTTTATGTGGGCATTTTACATTCATTGTTGTCCATCAAATGTGATGTAAAAAAAAAAAAAAAACTTTGCATAATCTGCAACTTCTGAATAAAAAGGGAAACTGATTTTTTCCAAGAGTTAGTAAAGCTTGAATGAGATACTCACTGAATATTTGTAAAGCTAAATGAACACTTTGTTTCTCAAAGGTGGGTGAGGAGAATGCTTTTCATGACAGCTTATAATGTTTCAAGAGTGAACCATCTTCTATCTCATGAAGTTTTTTCAGAGCTGAATGATGCATAATGAATTTCATTTTCTAAAATATGATTTCCATCAAAGGGGAACATTGTTTTATTTGTATCTTGCCGCCTTTATAATCAAAATATGGTTTCAAGTGAGTTCCATCCGCCGTCAGTACCGTTTTGTCATTGGGTAGTAATGATTTACATTTATTCTAAATGTACATCAGAAAGTGAGTCATTTTGTTCTGACGCTGGGTTAAACTGTTTGGAGACACACTCCTGATGGTAGAGTACCTCGGCAATATTAGGAATTTCTAATCTCTCAAGAGTCTATAACTTTGATGGGAACAATTACAAAACAAAGAAGACAATATTACCAGCTCTGATGAATAATCAAATTCATTCAGTCATTAACTGTAGTTGTTCAAATATGAATTTTCGCAGGGGCAAGTGTTTGACTGATCATCTAAAATTATTGCCAAAATGAAATCACTAATTTTATAACAGCAATGCTATTGCAGGTTTTAGAAATACACTCAGCAATGTCAGCTCTATGCAAGTTATTCAATATCTTCTCAATGATATTCGTACCATGAACCTCTGTAGGAATCTTTACAGCTCCTTAGTGACGTACTTCAGAAACATGTACTGTGCAGTTAGCCTTCACTGTAGGTAGGGTACTGTGTTGTACAGTATGCTATTTCATTAATCTGTACTCAACTGTTACCTGTGGAAGTGGAAAGATGGTCTTTTAATAGTTGTTCGACATATGTATATCAGCAATAAAACATTGTAATGCCATTAGGTTAGGTTAGTTATTGACATCCCTTCTGTTTTGTACCTGTAACCCTAGAATACTAGGCCAGTCTAATTTTATTCAGCTTAACCAAACTAGTCCAATAAGGTTTGTCCCTTACCTTTGACTATTGGCAATGGTAACTTGCCTATTTGCTGATCACTTGTGATGAACCTATAACTTTTGTCTGTGCCATTTCCAAAGCTCTTGCTAAGTCCTGCTATGGGAGTTGTCTGGACATAGGCCACTCTGGGAGTTGTCTGGACATAGGATACTCTGGGAGTTGTCTGGACATAGGCTGCACTGGGAGTTGTCTGGACATAGGCTACACTGGGAGCTGTCTGGACACAGGCTACTCTGGGAGTTGTCTGGACATAGGCTACACTGGGAGTTGCCTGGACATAGGCTACACTGGGAGTTGTCTAGACACAGGCTACACTGGGAGTTGTCTGGACATAGGCTACATTGGGAGTTCTGTGTTAAGTCTAGTTTATATGAATTCCTACTAAAATTCAATCTAAGCTAAACCGGTCTTCTTTATATCCCGCTTTACTTTGCTGCTCACAATACCTACCTAAATCCCTTTTTCTGGCTACAGAATTCTTAGGCTATACCCGGGTGTAGGCTACACTTGCACAGGCCTAACTCATGTTACCTTACCAGACAAACCTAACTGTATATTTGTTTGCACTCCCGGCGTGGCGTAGCGCAGGTTTGTGTGTGATGAATACAGACTTTAGGATGTGGAATGGAATGGAATATGAAATTTAGATTTGAAGCCAAGCACTGGAATCTGCAGGATTATTCAGCGCTAGTTATCGTCATGTTATCCAGAGGCAAAAGTCAAACACTTGTTGCAGTGAACTTAGTGCTGCGTTTACATACATACCATAGTAAGTTCGTCCAATAAAACACACATGATATATCCGTGGCACGCTACTTCATTATGCCATGTAAGTTTTACGGTCCAATTAACAAATACAACAATGGAACCACAAGAAAACCTCATATTCAAATGATGTACGGGAAGGAAGCTCGAGAGAGAAAGACTCGCTAATGTCGGACTACCAGGGTCGACGTCATCATGTCATATCCAACAGGCCTTGTCTCTCGGTGGTCTTGCTACATCTCCATGATGTACCTTCTCACCCTTGGCAAAAAGTAGGATCTGATATATTTACTACTGAAGGAAGAAACTACCTAGTCACAGTTGATTACTACAGTCAGTTCTTTGAAGTTGATTATCTGCCAGAAACTACATCTGTTACTGTGATCACAAAATTAAAACATTTTGTTCGTCATGGCATTCTCGATGTTTTGATTTCAGATAATGGTCCACAATATTCTTCTCATCTGTTTGATGACTTTGCTCAAAAGTGGGGATTTTCTCATGAACCTCTAAGTCCTGGAAATAGCAAAGCTAATGGTGCAGCTGAAGCAGCAGTTAAAATTGCCAAAAATCTAATGAAAAAGTGTAAGAAAGCCAAAGAATATCCGCACTTGGGACTTCTGAACCTGAGAAACACTCCTCACGAAGGCTTAGAAACTAGCCCAGTACAGCGCTTAATGCGTAGACGTACTGAAACATTGATTCCTACAGTTAACAATTGCCTCATGCCATCTAATTTTTCCACTGAAAAGGAAAGGAGAAAGCTGATTGACAAAAGATTTGCTGTTGCTGATCGTTACTCAGACAGAAAACAATTGAAACCCTGATATATTGGAGACACTGTTGAAGTTCAACCCATTGACAATAAAACAGAAGAGTGGAAACTGTCAGTAAAAAGCTTAGTGGTCATAGTTATGTAGTATGTACTGATGATGGAGGAACATACCGTAGAAATAGACAATTTCTAAGAAAATCTGTAAAATCTAGAGATTTTACAGAAATCTCCAGAAGCCAATTATTTCAGTTCTGTGAGTCCTGTCCCAGTTGATATTGATGACAATGCTAGTAACATGAATAGTAGAGATGTTCAGTCTCCATGTAAAGCTCCTGATGTGTCAAAGAGTAATAACACTGAGTCAGACATTATAAAAACAAAGTTGGTAGAACAATTAAAGCTCCAGAAAGACTAAATCTTTAAGTTGCTATTGTTTAAAACTGTGTTAATAAAGTTATCTCACTCTCTTGAATGATGCGTTCTATTTGTCTTTATGAGAAGGTCTCATTTTGATTTTTTTATCCCACTTGTGTTTCGTTATGCCATTTCCTGTATTGTATGTAATGATGCTAGCGATGTTGCAGGTACCCTGATGTGCTGATTATGTTCTTAAAGTTTTGTCTTGTTGTTTGATCTACTTTTCTTAAGAAGGGGGATGTTAAGTGAAACTTGTAAAGTAAGATATCTATGAATCATTGTACGAAGGCAGTATTTGTATGCTGTCTATTCTAGAACTGTAGTTTACATTCCCGCAAGTTAACAGAATAGAGCCTCGTGTCAAGATGTGACATTTCTTTTTATGTAGTGCCCATAAATGATTATTACCAGGGTGGAAACCAAAGAAGTAGTGATTGAGTTTTATATTTAATTAAAGTAGGAACTGATTTTGTTTCTTCTAAGTGATATCTCTTCTTCAAAAAGGAGAGTCACGTCTTTTATGGTGTCCTTCATTTACTGCCCCTCGTCTTTGTACAATTCCGCCTATCTGCATGCGTTGCTTCCCTGGAGTCAAAACTGAATTCGAGACTGTTGCGTTTATGTCCACCATTTTGGCAAATATATGTAGAAATGCGAGGATCAAATTAAACTCCTGTCTTCCCGATGAGCGCCTTTATTCTCAACTCTATTTACAAGACTCGCCACAAGATGGCAGCACATGAAACAATAACAATAGGGACCTTCAATATAAAAGGTATCAACAACATAATGCACCATTCCTAACAAAATAAATGAGTATATCTTTAAACATACTCGTCAAGTAAGATAATTAATTTGAGTTTACATCTCAACATCCCCCCTTAAACTTAAATTAATTCACCTCTAACAATGGCAAATTTCTTTAACTTTTGCTTAGACATAGGCTTTGTAAACAAATCAGCAATATTTTCATCTGAAGGCACATAAACAAGATCTACAATTTTACTTTCAATTTGAGATCTTATAAAATGATACTTAATATCAATATGCTTAGATCTTTGGTGGTGGACAGGATTCTTAGCTAATGCAATAACTCCCTTATTGTCAGCATTCAGAATAATAGTTTCATGATTACAATTTATCATAGCATATAATTGTCTCAAAAAATTTCCTTCCTGCATAGCATGGGTTACAGCTACATATTCAGCTTCATAAGTGGACAAAGATACTAGTTTTTGTTTCTTTCTCTTCCATGAAATTAGTGGTCCACATTCACATAGTTTAAAACAATATCCTGTAATACTTCTATCCTCAGATGCACCCCAATCTGAATCACAGTAACCAATTACTCATAATGGGTGATCTGACTTCTTAAAAGTTAAACAATAATGCAAAGTACCCTTCAAATACTTCAAAACATGCCTTGCTAAACTTAAATGTGCAATAGTAGGGTTAGACATATATTGGGACAACTTAGTAACAACATAACTCAAATCAGGTCTAGTACCAGTCATAATGTAGATTAAGCTACCAACAATCTTCCTATACAATTTAGGGTTAGCTAATTCTTTGGAATCACTAGAAATTAACTTGCTTACGCTTCAATCACAAGGGATTACTTAGGGGTTACATTCATTCATTCTGAATTTCTCAAGAATTTTCTCATAAAATTTCCTTTGGTTCATAACAATAGGCCCCCCCTGAATCAATAATAAATTCAATTCCTAAAAAATATGAGATTCTCCCAATACCTTTCATCTTAAACTTATTTTTGAGAGATTCCTTTAAGACATGGAGTACATTACTGTACGATATGTTCCTGTAATGCACTGCCGAGCATGGACTGGCAACATGTTTCCGAGTCAGTCGGCTCTCTAGTCTCTCACAATAAACTTGTCACCAAGATGTCGTCTCATTGCAAACCCAACATGGCACAGTGAGTAGGATAAGAATCAAGTCATGCCCCTGATACGTCGACCACCCCAGGCCACGCAGAGGTGTGCCTCTCCTGCAATGCCAAGGGCCTTGTCATGGGCCGTGACGCAAGCACAGGTGATAATTGCAGACCAGCAACACGCCATCCGTTCCCTTCAGGATGCCCTTCCCGGTTCTGGATCACGTGCCGGCAAAGTCCCTGTTTCTGCTGCCCCTGAGAAATGTGATGTCGTGATGTCCTCAGCAGCATTCAGGTCCTGGAGACGTTCGATGATGTGTTGGATCCACTTCAACAAGTTCCCGCCACAGGATGTTGCCCTGCACATTAGACTCAACTGTGTGTTGGCACTGCAATGTGCACTGGGTGCTCGGTACTCAGAGGCCAAATGGAATGCCCTTACTCCAGACATGGCTCTGGATGCCATCGGGAATATAGTGTTAAGGTCGTCGAATCAGGCAGTGCAATGGTCTGAATTCTTTGCCCTCGCACAAGGGCGCGAAGAGTCAGTGAATGAATATTTCTCAAGGTGTACTCAAAAGGCCACCGACTGTGATTTTCAGTGTCCCAAATGCGGGGGAATTCTTGGCTGAATATATGCTATTACGGAAAATAATGGTAGGTCTCAGTGATCCTGTATTAAAAAGGCACGTGTTTCAGGCATGTGATACGTTTAAAAGTGTCGATGCCCTTCAGGCTTTGTGTTGTACTTTTGAAGCTGCTCGCCAAGACGTTGAAAGCGTCCCACACGGTGCGAGGGAGTCAGCCAGTGCATCGAGTGATGACGTCACAGGCAGTGATGATGTAGAGCCAGACGTCGCAGTGTTGCACGGTAACTCGAGTGCAAAGCATTGCGGGAACTGCGGGGGACGTTATTCGCCTGGTCGAGCATCGTGCCCAGCAAAAGGTATGACGTGCCACAGGTGCCAAAAGGTAGGGCACTTCCAGAAATGTTGCAGGAGCACGAAGAAAGCGCTGCTCACCTCGAGTTCAGTGATTGTTGCAGACACACACCTCTTCCCCCACCCTACAGTCAAGGCTTGTGTTTCCCAAGGGAACAGGAGGTCGGTGTCCACACTCATCGTAGCAGATACAGGAGCACAGATCTGTGTTGCCGGACCCGTGATTCTTTCAAGCCTGCACATAAAACCCCTGGAGTTGCAACCCCGAACAGGTCTGAGGGACGTAGCTAATCTCCGAGTGAGATGCCTTGGATCAACAGCATGCACCATTGAAATAGGTGGGAGACGCAAGAAGCAGGAGGTTTACTTCGTGCCGACAGCAACTTCTACATATCGCTGAATGCCTGTAAGGAGCTGGGAATAGTACCTCCTGGTTTCCCACACCCTTCCCCTCTCCTTGCATCAGCTGACGTTGTTAGCGAGGCAGTCTCACAACCTAACTCCCCTCACACAATGAAGCCAGCCACCATACCTATCCAACCCATGGAGGGGAAATACCAAGACTCAAAGAATGGTTGTTACGTCACTTCTCATCCACGACCTTTAACACAACCAGGGAACCATTACCTATGATGACGGGCAAGCAGCACCACTTACACTTATTGCCTGATGCTGTACCTTATGCCTGTCACACGCCGGCAGCAATCCCTAAAGTTAAGTATATCTTAGTTTAACCAGACCACTGAGCTGATTAACAGCTCTCCTAGGGCTGGCCCGAAGGATTAGATTTATTTTGACGTGGCTAAGAACCAATTGGTTACCTAGCAACGGGACCTACAGCTTATTGTGGAATCCGAACCACATTATAGCGAGAAATTAATTTCTATCACCAGAAACAAACTCCTCTTGTTCTTCACTGGCCGGTCGGAGATTCGAACTTGCGACCAACAGAGTGGTAGCTGAGAACGGAACCCGCTCACCCAGCGAAGAACTAAGCAGCAATCCCTAAACATTGGGAAGAGGAGGTAAAGGCCCAGCTTGACGAGGACATCCGTAAGGGCGTGATAGAACCAGTCCCGGCAGGGGATGCAACGGAGTGGTGCTCAAGGATGGTCGTGGTAGCCAAGAAGACGGGCCAACCTCGCCGCACAGTAGACTTCCAGCGCCTCAGTGCCCACTGTCTTCGTGAGACTCATCATACGCCAGCACCCTTCGACATGATTTCCAGCATCCCCATACACACGTACAAGACTACAGCAGACGCCCATTGGGGTTTCCACCAAATGGAATTGGATGAGGACAGCCGCCCGCTCACGACCTTCATCACCCCATGGGGACGGTATCGTTATCGTAGAACCCTTGGGTCACTGTTCGGCTTCCGACGTCTACAAGAAAAGGTTCAACGACGCCTACAAGAAAAGGTTCGACGACGCCCTGCAAGACATCACCAGAAAGCATAAATGCATCGACGACACCTTGCTATACGATCACAGCATCGAAGAGGCGTTCTGGCACGTATATGAATTCTTGTCAACATGTACCTCTGCAGGTATTACGCTCAAGCCCGAGAAGTTCATTAATTGATTAATTGTGGGTTATCTGGCGTCACAACTACCAGGGTCACCGACGCCGACCCAAGAAGTTCAAATTCTGCAAGAGAGAGGTTACCTTCATCGGGTACCACTTGGGATGGGAGTCATGCAAGCCTGCAGACGAACGACTAGACGCCATGCGTAACTTCCACATGCCAGAGAAGCCCTCCATCACTGATGTTAGGTCGTGGTTTGGATTCGTGAATCAGTTAGCCCCCTTCCTTGCAACGGCGCCCATCATGGAGCCCTTTAGGCACCTCCTCAGAAAGCCCATGGGGAAAAACGTCTACTGGGATAGCCAGCTATGTAGCAAACTCCAACAGGCACAAGAGGTTATCTGTCAATTAGCCAAGGACGGCTTGGCATATTACGACAAGATGCGCCCTACAATAATCATGACGGATTGGAGCAAGGAAGGCATTGGTTTTGTCGTCCTTCAGCAGTATTGTGCTTGTCAATCAGCTGACAGCCCCTTTTGTTGCAAGGGCGGCTGGTGTCTTGCCCTGTGTGGCAGTCGACACCTCACCCCCTCTGAAGCAGGGTATGCCCCTGTGGAAGGAGAAGCCCTTGCAGTCACCTGGTGCTTGCAGAAGGCCAGGTTGTTCCTACTTGGGTGCCCTAATCTCACCATCATCACGGACCACCGTCCACTGGTCAAACTGCTGAGTGATAGGGCTTTTAAGGACGTCATCAACCCAAGATTGTTTAACCTGAAGGAGAAGACACTCCAGTTCAAGTTTCACATCAAATACCTGCCCAGAAAAAGGAACACTGCCGCGGATTTTCCCTCAAGGTACCCGACCATGCGAGCACCCCACGAAGCTTCCGACGTGGATTTGGAGGACGACATTCAAGTGGCAGTGGCATGTGCAACCGTGGCCGCTTTGGAACCGGACATCGTCGTGTTGGATGAAGACTGTGTCAGGAGCGCCGCGTCTAACGACCCAGTATATCAGCTCTTGCTTGCTAGGGTCGCAGCGGGCGATTGGCCCCAGCAGAGGTCACAAGAACTCTCCTGCCTTCGCCCCTTCTTCAGCGTTCGGGATCGGCTAGCCATCAACCAGGATCTGGTAACATACTCGGTGGGCCAAGGATGCATACGTTTGGTTGTCCCCGAAGATTTACGTCATCAGGTAGCCGCTAACCTACACGCAGGACACCAAGGCCTAGACTCTATACTTAGAAGGGCCAGGCAGTCAGTCTACTGGCCGGAAATAGAAGGAGACCTTCAGCATCGCCGTGCCCAATGCACTTCACGTGATGAACACGCCCCCTCACTGCCTCCCGAAGAAATGATGCACACGCCGTCAGCAGAATACCCCTTCCAGCAAGTCGTCACAGATATGTTTCAAACAGAAGGCAATGTATACATGGTATATGCAGATAGACTAACTGGTAGGTTAGAAGTAGCTCACTTCCCCAGTGGCGCCACGTCCAACAAAATAAGCACTCACCTTTGATCCTACTTTTCACATTGGGGAGCCCCAGAACAATATCAACTGACGGAGGTACTAACTTAGCCAGCGAGGAGATGGAGGCCTTCTTCAGGAGATGGGGAGTCAAGGTCTGTCTGTCATCAGCCCAGTATCCCCAGTCCAACGGCAGGGCAGAAGTAGCTGTCAAATCAGCAAAGAGGCTATTCCGAGAAAACACATCAAAAGGTGGAGCCCTTGAGTCAGATATGACGGCCCTGGCGATACTCCAGTATCTCAACACGCCCTCAGGGAGATTAACAAGTTGCCATCTCAGCTTGCAACGGGTCGTCAGCTGCATGACGGGGTACCAACGGCTAAAAGACACCTGTCAGTAGACAGGTATTGGAGACGGACGATACGTCGAAGGGAGCTACAGGTGGCAAAATCGCAGGAGGCTATGCATGCCGTAGATACCACCAGGATACTGCCGCCCATCAAACTAGGTACCCATGTACGCATACAAAACCAAACTATTAAGCAGTGGGACAGAACGGGCGTAGTATCGGAAACTAGGCCCCATCATCAGTATACAGTCAAGCTCAACGGGAGCAGCAGGCACTCAGCACGACACCTTCGCGAGCCCTACGCCCATAGAATCAGTAACACACCCCATGCAAGAGCCCGGCGTCGTTAGTAGGCCAAAAAGGGCCACCAGTAGACCCAAGTGGCTCAAGGACCTCATATAATACTGCTATTATTTGTTGTTTGCACATGTGTGCAATCGTACAATTGTATCAAGAATTGATATTTTTCAAGAATCCATATTATTTCTTTTGTCTGTGTATGTATTACGTGTAGTATTTGAATGCCACCAAGCAGCATAGGCTACTCAGTGTGTGTATCTGCGTGTTTTGGTATTCAAAAGATAAAATTTTTTTTTCTCTCATCTCTCATTAATATAATCATAGTGACATTTGCCCCTTTAATTTTTGCCATGTTTATGTATAATCTTGAGGGGGGGATGTATGATATGTTCCTGTAATGCACTGCCAAGCATGGACCGGCAACATGTTTCCGAGTCAGTCGGCTCTCTGGTCTCTCACAATAAACTTGTCACCAAGATGTCGTCTCATTGCAAACCCAACGATTACCATTATTAGCAGCAATTATCAAATCATCAACCCATATCAATATCATAGTTATATCATTGCCTTCATACTTTGTATAAAAACATGCATCAGTAGCAGATTGCTTAAACTTATGACTAACAAGAAATCTGTGTAACAGGTTATTCCAATTTCTTCCACTTTGTTTAGTCCATACAAAGATTTGTTCAATTTGTAAACTAAATGTTCACCTTTTTCATTGGTTTTCTTGAACCCTTCTGGTTGTTCAAGATATATTTCACAGTCTATATCAGCATTTAAATAGGCAGTTTTCACGTCCATTTGGTGAACTTCCATATCTTCTTGCACTGCTACTTGCATCATCATCCTTATTGTAGTATGGCGTGCGGTCGGTGAGAAAATCTCTTCATAATCCACGCCTTTCACTTGGGAATATCCTTTTGCCACGTATCTTGCTTTAAACCTCTCTGTGTTGTTTGGTTCATGCGTCACTACATACACCCATCTTCCTCCAACAACTGTCCGTCGTTCAGGAAGTTTTGTCAACTTAAAAGTGTCATTTTCTTCCATGGCTCTCATTTCTTCTTCCATAGCCTCCTTCCAATAATGTGTGATTCTGGAGATTTGAGAGCTTCTGTGTATGTAGTTGGAATGTCAGCAACATGGTAGCAATAATCAATGGAACATTGTAGTAATCTTTCTTGTAATCCATCCAACTCATACTCTTCTAAATGCTTGGGCCTATTTCGTTGCCTCTGTGGATATCTTCTCTCTTCTTGTCCCTTTTTATCTTCTTTCTTCTTTTTATCTTGTTCATTCTCATCTTCATCTTGAAAGTTTCCTCTTTCTTCACCTTTATTCTTATCCTTGGACGTCTCATTGTCTTCATACGCTGGATAAGGATTTACATATTCTTGCTGAACATCTTCTTTTGGAAATTCTCCACTAAACTTCACACATCTCACCCTCTTCACACCATCTTACTCGGGGAAGTAGACTAAACAGGCTGGACTCTCTGTATCATGGCCCACAAAAATTCCTCTTCTAGAACGTGCATCTAATTTCTTCTTGTCCTGCTCATAAGCATAACAGACACTTCCAAAGATATGCATGTCCTTTACATTTGGCTTTTGTCCAGTCATCACTTCAAATGGCGTCTTCTTCGTCCTTGGATTGTAGCACCTGTTCCGGATGTATGCCATCATCTTCACAGCATAGGTCCATAATTTCTTAGTTAACTTGCTTTCCAACAATAAACATCTCGACATATCGAAGATTGTTCTCCAGGAGCATTCCACAGTATCATTCTGATGTGGAGAGTAAGGCGCTGAAAATTCTTGCCTGATATGGTTCTTCCTCATGAGGGCTCGAAACTCTTAAGTAAATTCTGTTCAATTATCTGTCCTCATTCGCTTCACGGAACCATATGGCACACAATCAGCCAAAAATCTCTCTGTAGCTCTTGCAGCATCACTCTTATTTTTAAGCAGATGTACCTTAATAATACCAGAAAAATCATCAACAAATGAAATTGCATATTTAAAACCATCTTTAGCTATTGGGTCAATTTTACCCGTTAAATCACAATGAACTAATTCACGCTTTTTAGTTGCCTCCTGTCAGGTTTCCTATTTCTGTATTGAGTCATCTTACCCATCGTACAGACTTCACAACTAAAATTATCTTTACTGGAAATATTCATACCTTCAACAACATTTTCCAGTTTCAATACATCTTGCACATTACAATGGCCATTTTTCCAAAGTATGCATGCCACTTCTTAAACCTACATTATACAAAAAATACACTTTACTATTTGTCTCAATATTGAACTTACAGCCATCTGGAGCATGTAGCTCTGCATAGTCTGGAGTAAACAAAATTTCCCCACCTCTCCTAGTAGCTGCCTTAACAGAAAATATATTCTGTCTGTATGATGGAATGTACAAGGCATCGCTTAAAGTAACTTTTTGTACATTACCCTTTGAATCACGTAAATTTACAACAGCATTACCTTTACCTAAAACAATACCTGTGGTCCTACTACCATCTGCAAGCTCAATAGTATGACCCTTAGGATTAAAATCTTCATCAAATTTTACAAACTTAGATTTCTCAATAATAATGTGTGCAGCTGCACCACAGTCAACCTACAAGCCTTCATTCATTGAACTAGATTCACTAGCTCTAAAAAGATAATTATGACCATTTCCATTATTTTCATCACTTGAATCATCATTATCTTTTCTCACTGTTTTCACATGATTTTTCTTCTTACAATAATTTGTATCGTGTATTAGATTTACAATTTTCACACCAACGGTTAGGCTTCTTGTTTCTTTCACTTCGACACTGAAATGATTTGTGGCCTTCTTTGCCACAATTATAACACTTAAAGGAATTTCTTTGCATCCTTGTTTTCATCACTGCATGATCATTATCTTCATTTGTCTTATTGGCTTCTTTTGTCTTCCTCATACAGCACTTCAGGGTTTCTTCATAGTCTGTCAAATGCCTCTTGAACTCAGGAAAATTCCATCCTTCTTCTCTCTGACCTACCACAGTAGAGAATGTAGGGTAATCCATTCAATACTATAGATACAAGTAATTCATCATCAATATCCTTCTTGGCTTCTTTCAAGTCGACAATCTCTCTGCCCTGATCAAATAATCAGTGGCACTTTCATCTTCTTTCATCCTCAGATTAATTAATTCTTTACACAATTTTATTATTCTAGGCTTACTTGTACCAATATAATGCCTATGAAGTATTTCTAAGGCTTTCTTACCACTATGCTTGGCATCACGCATCACGAGGGAGAAACTTGTTTCATCCAAATATTGTACCAACTCCGCATAAACTTGCTTGTTCTTCGCTGTATCTAGGCTGTCTGCCTCGATCACATCGTCGAGTTTTAATCTCACTAGATGGCTTTTAAACCTCTCTTCCCAAATCTCATACTTATCTGCATCGCCATTGTACATCAGGTGGCTGCTGGGCCCATAACCTGTTGCGTTTACGTCCACCATTTTGGCAAATATAAGTAGAAATGCGAGGACCAACTTAAACTCATGTCTTCCCGATGAGCGCCTTTATTCTCAATTCTATTTACAAGACTCGCCACAAGATGGCAGCGCATGAAACAATAACAATAGGGACCTTCAATATAAAAGCTATCAACAACATAAAGCACCATTCCTAACAAAGTAAATGAGCATAATATCTTTAAACATACTCTTCAAGTAAAATAATTCATTTGAGTTTACATCTCAACAGAGACCAACATGAACTAAGTCTAAAAGTGGTTGCTGAGCTACAAAAGTCTGAAACCACTTTTTCTAACTGGGAACAGAGTACAAAAATTTTCAAAGTCCTTCCTCGACACTGAGAGAGAAATCTTAAGTGTAACTTATACATACACCGAGATTAATAACATAGTCCACGCTTATTCTTTTCTTCTTTTCTCTCTCGTGTCCTCTCTCTCCCTCCCTCCTTTTATAAAACTTCATAACCACATCATAGTTTGCATGATGTCATAGCTACATCATACCTCATCATCACTACTGTAATTATTTTTGTCTTTCTTTCCTATCCATGTTCACCATCTTTATGCCTGTTGCCATCACTTTATTAGACGAAACTACTGCGGGCGTGAAGGCTCTGAAAGGAACCGGCTTCTGTCTACCTTTAGCCAGCATTTCCAATTAGCTCCATACCTACTTTTCTCTCTTGCACAGAATAAGGCCTTTGTTTTCCAACCATTTGGTTTATGAAATCTATAAGTTTCACTGTAACAGTCTTGGCCAGGCTATCTAGCTGACTCTGCCAGTGCCTAGCTAGATTAAACTAATGATCAAAGCCTGTAATTTATCTCCCGCTTTCTTTGCTTCTGTTTTCATGTTAATTATAGTGAAAATTAAATTCATGGTTTACAATCACTCTGGGTTTCTTTTCCACAGTTCTTTAATATTCGCCTTTGTTAGGAACAATCGCTTGCCGATTGTTCCCCTGGTGGATTGCTGCCTCCTTTGTTTTTCTTGCTGGCGAGATGATGTCTGATGGATGGCGTCAGACTTCGTCAGTCAGGTTCATAACAGCAACCAGTCAGGTTCGTAGCAGCAACGAGCCAGGTTCTGGAGGGCAGAACGACCGATGGTCCAGGGCAGCAGCAGGTATCCGTACCTGCGACTTTGCGAGTCAGGTCCTAGCAACAGAGAGTTTCTTGAGGACGAGATGGTTGCCGTGTCGGCTCTGTCGTGGTCGTCATGTTTAGAGGAGGACGTCAGTACGTTTCTTGGAGGACGAGATGGTTGCCGTGTCGGCTCTGTCGTGGTCGTTGGTACTGGAGGAGGACGTCAGCACTGTGCTTGAGGACGAGATGGTTGTCGTTTCAACTCTGTCGGAGTTGTCCTGCAGTGTTCCTGGACAGGATAAAAACGAAAGAATAAGAGGAACAACTACAGTCGTAGAACTATCAAAGAAGGCACAGGAAAGAAGACTGCAGTGGTATGGTCATGTGATGAGAAGAGATGAGACATATTTAGGGAGGAGAAAGATGTAGATGGAGGTGCCTGGTGGGAGAGCAAGAGGAAGAGCAAAGCAAAGGTGGATGGATGTAGTTAGAGAAGACCTGAGAGACAAACAATTGTCAGAGGTCGATATGTGTCGCGAAAAGGTTCAGTGCACGGGATTTTTTCGCTTCAAACTCTCGAAGATTCGGCAAAGCTGACAGAATGGCGGGAACTTACTGGACAAGGCACGTCATAAACATGACTTATTGTGCATTTTGTTGAAATGCACGTACGGCAGCAGTATGCAACATCATGTTTCGTCATGTTGCTTGTTTGAGTGATTTGTTATGAGTTTGGGGTCCTTAAGCCTGAGTAACTAAAAATAAATTAACCCAGTTAGCAACCACCTGGACAGGGAAGTGAGACTGTCGCGCGATAGCCTTGCGCTTATCGGTCCAGAGATTCCATTAGTAACAGACGTGAGTGTTGGGCTCCAAAAGGTATGTGGTAAGACAGCAGCTGTGAGTGTTCCTGCGTAACTGTAATGAGAATGATTGGGTAAGAGTAACTGTTTGTGTACTGCGGTGGTGTGTTAATTGTAATTAGATTCCAGTGGTTTCTTTGAGTCTGAAGGCAGTCGTGTAGAACACGCGTTCGTGTTGCGGGCACAGAGGTTATAAGTTCATTAGTGTGTTTTTTTTTGGAGGGGGGGGTTGTGTGTTTGTTAAGTGAGGGTGATGATTGAGATGGTTTTATTTTTGTAAATAAATAGAGAAAACCTGATATGTTACTCGTTTATCCTTGCATGGGGGCTAAGTCACTTTTGTAGTTCGTGGGTTGATCATGCAGTCTATCAGCACAACAAAAATACAGTGATGTCTGTCGAGGAAATTCCCGACATTTTAATAGTCCTTCGAACCAGATCAACGCAAGTGCTAGTCCCCTGTGACAGGTTAGGCGAGGCATGGTATTCAGAGTTTTGCTGGTAGGGCACTCACAGTTGCCAGCCCATTTGCCCAAGAATGAGGGTGTAGAAATTGACATTTATCGTAGGCCTGGAGGCCTGATAGCTAGCCTAGAATCTAGTGAGCTTCCTTTCCGGAACAGGAGGTATAACTTGGCTGTTGTGTACCTCGGGGGGAATGATTTAGCTAGGGAATCTGCAGATACCGTGTGGGATAGACTCAAGGTGTTAATTGAAAGAGTCGGGTCGATCAGTACAACTGTGGCCATCTGTAACACTGAAGAATGGCTATATAGTGAAACGAACTGTTTTTGTATCAATCCATCCAAGTATAACGCCAGAGTAAAGACTCTGAACACAAGAATCTGCCAGTATTGCGCACATAGAAAACACTATGGCGTACGCCACATTCCCATGGACCCTGTAGGTTAGAGCCAGAAGAACGTCCGACCAAGTGCACTTTGATACTCATGTCGGAGGCGTGTTCTTGAATCAAATAATGAGACTCATCCAAGGCGAGCAAGTACGCCAGAGTTAGCTAGGAGGACGGGGGCTGTGTATTGTTTTTAACAGTATGGTGAGATTAACGTAATGTAACTTGGGCTAGCGTCATTTCCTTCTAACCGTTTAAATTGTTTGCCAAGTACACTCCTTTTTTCACCTACAAATTAAGTTACCGTAAATAAGTAATCACCCTCCCACACATTCACAAAATGGTGGCCAGCAACAAAGCCCAAATTGAAGCCATCTTGGGCCTCAAGGGACACTCCTCGAGTCACATCATGTCACGGGTGTAGGACATTTAGCTGTGGCCATTTTGCCGTGGCCATTTAGCCACATTCCATTTTACCGTGGGGTATTTTTGCCGTAGACCAATCTCGCCGCATAAATACATATTTTGCAGAAAGTAGAACTGTAGCATGCGTTCTTTCAACTAATTTGAGAAAAGAATATATGATCCTAATTATAAAAAGGAATTAAGTAAAAAAAATATTTGTAATTTTGGCAGTAAAGCGTACATGAGTGGGAGTACACCTCCATGAATTTTCCCCAAAATGACATATACTTGTGAAAATAAAGGTGGGCAAATTTTAAAAGTACCGTCTACAAATAACTTTTTTGTATGACTGAGGAAATCGCAATTTCTTTTTCTTCCAAATATTAAAATTCTACATGACGCATCACAGCTATCAGCTAATAAAAACTGCTCTTCGATACTATCAGTTACATGATAAGTTTTAAAGCGGTCAGGTATTACAAGTTCTTCTAAATTGCTTGGATTTCCTGGGAAATCGGCAATTTCTTTCCGCTTCCTACGCACAATTTTCTTCAGAGTTCGGGTGTTAGGTATCGCTCCTTGACAAGCTTCAGGCAAATTTACAAGGCACTCGTTTATTACTTGAGAAGTACTCTCTGAAGTTTCAGCAGCTCGCACTTTTATCTTTGTTACAACTATATCTCTTTCAACTTTAGATGCAGAAGCTGCATGCGTGTGCTCGTTAATTTGTTTTACCACTTCACTATTTTCCACATGTATCCGGGCTTTGCAGAGCTTTCTTTTCTCACATCTCCAAAATGTTCTCATCTTATCAGCAGCGTATCCATCGAACACGTAAATATAGCCGTCGTGTGCATACTTTTCTTTCCCTCGTGTCGACAATATCGATGACTGCATCTCTATGGGCTAAGAGTTTTTTTTCTATTTAGGTGTTGCTCTTTGTAAAGTTAAGAAAGAACTGTACATCACTTTTTCAAAAAACTAAAAACAATGTAAACTAGAAAAAGAAATGTAAATAACTTCAAACTATACTACATATGGTTGTTTCAACTAATTTGGTATTTATGTAACTTCGAAATACCAAAAACAATGTAAACTTAAAAAAGAAGTTAAAATAACTTAAAACTACTACATATGGTTGTTTCAACTAATTTGGTATTCACAATAATAATGAACAAAATTGTATTTTGTACACTTGGGTAGTTTTAAGTTATTTATATATAAATATATTTTATCTTTATCAAATTAGTTGAAATAACCCATGCAACAGTTCTACTTTTTGCAAAATATGTATTTATGCGGCGAGATTGGTCTACGGCAAAAATAGCCCACGGTAAAATGGAATGTGGCTAAATGGCCACGGCGAAATGGCCACGGCAAAATGGCCACGGCTAGATGTCCCTTCCCCTCATGTCACTGTGTATCAAAACTTGTTGAACAGAATTCAGGCTGACGAACAGCAGCTGAGAACTTTGTATATATCTAACACAAGCAAATTAGAAACATTAACACATGATCAAGTGCGGCAGTCATTCAATCGAGCAGCAGGAGTGACCATGCTACTTATGAGTCGAATTGAGACTCTTACACCCGCAAACCAACCCACAACCCGATTGCCTAAATTGAAGGAATTGCCTCTGCCCACGTTCAAGGGAGAGAAGAGTGAGTTCAGTAACTTCCAAGAATTATCTGACGTACATGTCCATAAACGCACGAACATTGACGACGTGGCGAAGCTTACGTATCTGTTGGGATCCCTGTAAGGCGAGCCACTTAGAGTGGTGCAATCTCTAAGCGTAACGGTGGGAAATTATGAAGTAGCGCAGGAATTATTGAAAAAATATTATGGGAACACCTTGGTAATCTTGCATCGGTGGTTAGCTGATCTTTTTGTGCCGAAATGTAACTGTAACGAATTAAAAGGCTTCTGTATTGAATTGCAAATCAAGAAACTGAGTGGGTCTGCATTAGACCAAGGAATGCTATCGAGCCTAATTTGTCAAAAATTGTTTCAGGGGCGAGTTTTTCAGAGAATCGTTGCGTACTTGCGAAAGTGTGATCTAAATGAATTGTTCATTGCACTTGATTTCCTTATTCGTAGCATGGAAAACGATACCCTTCAGAGGGGGGAAAAGTCTAGATAACAAAAGTCAGAATCCCGTGTTAGACTCAAATGCTTCACGTAACAAAGCATGTCCATTTTGTAATGGAAATCATTCACCCTTTAATTGTACCAAGTATCCTAACGCCGCTGAGAAGAAACATCAACTAGTCATATTGCAACGTTGTTTTAATTGTTTCGCCAAAGGCCATAGCAGTAAGACTTGTAGCAGTAAAGTAAATTGTAAATTGTGTAATGCCAGGCACCACAGTCTCATTTGTGAAGGTCGAAGTAGTGATACGAGACACAGCACAAGTTCATCCAACCAACCTACCACCAGACGGTTGCTATCTCATATATTGTCAGAACCAGTGACTAATCGAGGGCAAGAACGCCCGGGGAACAGATCTAACATAAATTTGAGACACCCAGTCAAATAAAAAAATGAGAAACCGTGTGTAAATGCCAAAATTGTAAGGAATCAGCCTTCAGTCGAGTTGTCAGTAACCTTGTTGCCTACCGCTGCAGCAACTTTGCACTCGAAAGAGGTACCTCACACAGCGTGCATGTTTTTAGATATTGGCAGTCAACGCAGCTTTATTTCTAGTTGGCTGGCACGCAAATTAAAGTTACCTGTCATCAAGTGTGTGGCACTGAACATTGCACAATTTGGGTCTCAAGTAGTAAAGGGAAAGTTTGATGTAGTCGCGTGTCGTATCCATCTGGGAGAGAGGGTGGTCCCCACAAAGTTAGTAGTACACGACAATGTGAACACTCCAATCCACAACATCGGACCCGCCAACTTAAAGAATCATTTGCAAGAGAAGGGATGGGAAATGGCTGTTGTTGAAATTAAAGGGGATGTCTTGAAGAATGTAAACTTGTTGATTGGGGCAGATTATTTTAATTACTTTGTAATTGGTATGGATAAAATTGATGGGGTGAGTGTTTTTGTCACACATAATGGGATCACGCCTTATGGGAGGGTACCTCAGTGGGCTTTGCAGGGAGTTAACATAGCTAAAGTTTGTACCTTGAGGATATGTAGAATAGTAGAACCTGACCCTGGTAAAGACGTCTGGTGGAGGTTGGACATGATAGGAATCGCGCCACATGAACACTTTATGATCTCAGAACGTGTTGCCATTGACAAAGTTACTGAAAGTATACAGAAAATCGAGCAAGGTTGCCAAGTTAATCTACCTTTCTGCAGGTCAGACAGACCAGGTAACAACTATAACATAGCCCTCACCCAATTGCATTTGTTAGAGAGACATTTCGCAAAAGATGAGAGTTACTGTAGGGATTATGAAAAAGTCCTTCAGACTTACTTAGAAGCTGCCTTCATAGAGGAAGCCCAGAGCACAAAGGTAGAGGGCTACTATCTCCCCCATTTTGGCATTAAAAAGGAAAGTCTTACGACACCTCTCCGCATAGTTTTCAATGCCTCTTCCAAGGCTAAGGGTGAACTTTCGCTTAATGATTGTTTGTATTTAGGGCTGAACATGGTCGAGCTATTGTACGATTTGTTGATTCGTTTCAGAGAGAAGCCGTACGCTCTCACCTCAGATATCTCCAAAGCCTTCCACCAAGTAATCTTAGACCCTTGAGATGTAAAATACACAGGTTTTTTGTGGAAAAAAGCAAATGGGCAGATTGTAACATATGAATTCAAAGTAGTTGTTTCTGGGGTCACAACGAGTCCTTATCTACTGCAACAGGTACTTAGAACCCATTTAGAAGAGAGGGGAGGAGAAGAATTAATTAAAGCCTTTTACATAGACATTTTTTTGGGGTACCTATAAAACCTTGGAGGAGATGGAGAAGAACTATGCCGCAGTAAAAACCTTGCTAGACGAAGCTAACATGCCATTGACTGGGTGGGCAAGTAACACTGCAGAACAGATATCCATTCTAGGGATGCGTTGGGATAGAGGGGGAAGATTTGTTAAGCCTAAAACCTTGCAGGGGATTAGAGTTGGGAGGGAAGCAGGAGCTCACGAAACGTCGGGTACTGTCCTTGCTGGTGTCTAATTTTGATCCTCTGGGGTTGGTTAGTCCTATGTTTGTAAAGGGTAAGATATTTTTGTAAGATTTGTAGGAAGAGAAAGTAGGTTGGGATGACGTATTGAGTAAAAGCAACCAAGAGAAAGCTAAGAAGATATTGGAGCAGTTCAGATTGATTCATGAGCTAAAGTTTAAACGGGGAGTCAAAGTGGGGAATTGTGAGCTGCATGTATTTACTGATGCCTCTAGCAAGGCGTATGGAGTCGTAACATACTTATTGAGAGAAGAAGGGGAAAGTAACATCTTGACGTCTAAAACGAGGGTGACTCCTAGGAAGCAGGCTAAATTAACAATTACCAAACTAGAATTGCTAGCCTTAACTTTGGGGTTCAGGTTAGGCAAGCATTTAAGCAGACTGTTAGACATTCAAAATTTAACTGTGGACAGACAGCAAAGTTGCCATGGCCTGGGTAGACAGCAAGGAGGGAAACAAGAATACATTCATTTCGAATAGGGTTGGCGAAATTTACTCAGCAGGAGTGTGGATTTGGTCTTCAGTATGTCCCCACCAATTGCAACCCGGGACATCTTGACCCGGGGGCAAGCTCTGAGGAATTGGAACGGAGTCACCTTTGGAAGGAAGGCCCTGACTATTTACACCAGCCTGGAGAACTAGTGCCACCTGTAAGCAAAGCTGCTGTGAGTGACCTAAGAAAGATCTCCGTAACTGCCGCCATTAGAGAACTGCGTGAAGAAGGAAGCCTGTCCAAACCTGCCAAACTCTGGAACATAGAGGGAAGTAGGCTGGATTTCATGTATTGTAAGGAAGGTATTGAGTGACATACTGGCTGGGTGTTGTCTAGTTTATTACTGGTCCCTTACTGAATACATGTACAGAATCTTCATGGTTGTTATTGCCTGGTGTGAGCCGCAATGTAGTTTCTACACACAGACAAGACAAAACAGAGGTTATGTTTCGGACATCTGTGCTTGTCGACAGACAAAGAGATGGCGATTGTGAGAAACATAATAAACATACAATGATAAAACATATATCAATGGAAAGGCCAGGAAATTCCACATATGAACATTTGCATGAGATTTGATACAACACAGCAGCGTAGTATGTATGAAATGGCGAGATGTTTGGCGTCTTCACAAACAGGAACATACATACAGTTTGATACAGAAGATTTGGTGGAACATTATGAGTACATGATCAGAATGCTTGCATGGCAATGCAAGTAGTGGTTATTGTACATGAATCGAGACAACAATGGTTAGAGAGAAATAGACAGGAATATTGTATGGTAGAAGTTGCGTTCCTTCGAGCAATTGCTGCTGACTCACGGGAGGGAGGGAGAGAGAGAGAGCGGGATGCTTTGTCGTCTTGTTTTGTCCGATGGCTGACTCACACGCACGTGTACCCATAGGACCGCCATGCGGTCCCTTACAATACTCCTCCCCTAAGCAAGGCCCCAATAGCGGAAATTGTCTTGCTGACAATTCAAATGAGCGCAAAGGGCTTGGGCTTTGGGCGGACACCAGGCTGAAGGGCGACGCCAGTCAGGATGACGCTGGCCAGCAGGAACTCGAGGAGGACAGCAGCGGGTTGAAGGATGACGTCTGCTGATCCTTTGGTATCCAGCTCGAGGGGGATGGCAGCAGGCTGAAGGATGACGTCGCTGATCCTTCGGTAGTCAGCACGAGGGGGACAGCAGCAGGCTGAAGGATGACGTCAGCTGGTCCTTCGTGGTTTAGCTCGTCCGGTACAAGTTCGGGGGTGGTGTCAGGCTGCCTGGAGGAGGGGTCCAGGGCTGAACTAAACTTCATTTTTATACTTATTCACTTAAACAATACTTAGGAAAGTAATTTAAACAGCCTTAACACACAGATTAATATAATTATTAACACCTTACAATTAACAACAAAACACGCTGAAGGTGGCAAGCCAAATAGTACATTCGTATGTTAGACCGCTTTATAGTTAAATGGCATTCCTGTCGACGAAGGGACCTCATCCAAAACGTAGACGAAGCGAGAAAGTCCTATTCAGTGAATATGTTTAGCTCGTAACCACTCTGTCCTAAAATTATGAACAATATCACTATTAGTGACATGGAAACAGTAAGTCAAATTAAATTTCCCCAGAATTACTCAAAATTAAGCTGCATAAATTTTTACAGGGCTTTGCACAAAATAAAATTAACCAAAGCCATAAACTTCATAATAATGCAACCTTTGACGCAAATAATCTGGAAATTTTATATTAATTAATTGACTCAAAAGGACCAAGAATAGTTATTTAATATTTAAGGATTTAGCAAGACCTTTACTTAATTATAAATGAAAGTACTGGCAATAACAAGGAGTCAAACTAAAACCCGCGTCCTTCAGTTGAACCCCATACCTGTTATTGTCCAGAGAGGCATATAAGTGGAAGTGACGACGACGTTCACCACAAGAGCAAGTTGCAGATAAAGGAGCCAATTATGCGACACATCAAGCTAGGACTCCACTTGGGCTCAATCACACACAACTATACTGAATACATCAAAGTAAACCCTTGGTCATAACTCGAGGACGAGGTACATGGTCGTGGCTAACCAATCAAAGAAGCTATCCAGTGGTCCAGTGGGGGTTTTACAACATCCACATATTGTTTATATTCCTCACTGTATAATTATCGACGAAGAAACGCATCTGCGAAAAACACTTGAACACGAAGATTAGTAATTTCACAGAAGGCTTAGAGGAGGAGTTGCTGCCATACTGCTGACGGAGTGATGACTTGTCTTTCTGTCTTTCAGTACATAACCATATCGGCTTGTATAGTTATAACAAGGTAATAAGGGAACCAATGGAAGAGGGTTAAAAATGAAAACAAGCTAATTCAATACCAACTTAAAACTATCAAACAACCACTTACTCCCTTTGAGTCAAAATATGCGGTTAACACAAACAAAAATGGAAAGTTACGAATTATATTCGTAATTTTCTGGACAAGGGCTCCGGTGGTGGGGTGGGTCATCTCAGGGGGTCGGACACCTATTGAAGGCTCAGGAACGACAGGAGGCTGAGTCGAGGAGGCGGCGAAGGGTTCGTTGGTGCGTGGGTCGTCATCGTGGGTTAGACGACTACAATTGGCTCCTTCGGGTCACTCCGGGGTCATCAGTGTAAGGAAGGCATTGAGTGACATACTGGCTGGGTGTTGTCTAGTTTATTACTGGTCCCTTACTGAATACATGTACAGAATCTTCATGGTTGTTATTGCCTGGTGTGAGCCGCAATGTAGTTTCTACACATAGACAAGACAAAGCAGAGGTTATGTTTCAGACATCTGTGCTTGTCGACAGACAAAGAGATGGCGATTGTGAGAGGCACAATAAACATACAATGATAAAACATACATATATCAATGGAAAGGCCAGGAAATCCCGCATATGAACATTTGCATGAGATTCGAGACAGATTAATGAATACAATGCAGTAGCGTAATATGTGTGAAATGGCAAGACGTTTGGCATCTTCACAAACAGGAACATACATACAGTTTGATACAGAAGATTTGGTGGAACACTATGAATACATGATCGGAATGCTTGCATGGCAGTGCAAGTAGTGGTGATTGTACATGAATCAAGACAACAATGGTTAGAGAGAAATAGACAGGAATATTGTATGGTAGAAGTAGCGTTCCTTCGAGCGATCGCCGCTGACACACAGGAGGGAGAGAGAAAGAGAGGGGTGCTTTGTTGTCTTGTTTTGTCCGATGGCTGACTTGCACACACGTGTGCCCATAGGACCGCCATGTGGTCCCTTACAATACTCCCCCCGCAAAAGGCCCCAATAGCAGAAATCGTCTTGCTGACAATTCAAATGAGCGCGAAGGGCTTGTGCTTTGGGCGGGCAGCAGGCTGAAGGGTGACACCAGTCAGGGTGATACCAGCCAGCAGGAACTCGAGGAGGACGGCACCGGGTTGAAGGATGATGTCGGCTGATCCTTTGGTTAGCCAGCTCGAGGGGGACTGCAGCAGGCTGAAGGATGACGTCGGCTGATCCTTTGGTAGCCAGCTCGAGGGGGATGGCAGCAGGCTGAAGGATGATGTCGGCTGGTCCTTCATTGGTTAGCTCGTCCGGTACAAGTTCGGGGGCGGCGTCAGGCTGCCTGGAGGATGCGTCCAGGGCTCCGGTGGTTGGGTGGGTCATCTCGGAGGGTCGGACATCTATTGAAGGCTCGGGAACGACGGGAGGCTGAGTCAAGGAGGCGGCGAAGAATTCGTTGGTGCATGGGTCGGACATCTACCATTGGCTCCTTCGGGTCACTCCGGGGTCACCAGTGTAAGGAAGGCATTGAGTGACATACTGGCTGGGTGTTGTCTAGTTTATTACTGGTTCCTTACTGAATACATGTACAGAATCTTCATGGTTGTTATTGGCTGGTGCGGGCCGCAATGTAGTTTCTACACACAGACAAGACAAAACAGAGGTTATGTTTCGGACATCTGTGCTTGTCGACAGACAAACAGATGGCGATTGTGAGAGACATAACAAACATACAATGATAAAACATATATCAATGGAAAGGCCAGGAAATTCCACATATGAACATTTGCATGAAATTCGAGACAGATTAATGAATATAATGCAGTAGCGTAATATGGCTAGATGTTTGGCATCTTCACAAACAGAAACATGCATACAGTTTGATACAGAAGATTTGGTGGAACATTATGAATACATGAGTGGAATGCTTGCATGGCAATGCAAGTAGTGGTGATTGTACATGAATTGAGACAACAATGGTTAGAGAGAAATAGACAGGAATATTGTATGGCAGAAATTGCGTTCCTTCGAGCGATTGCCGCTTACGCACAGGAGGGAGAGAGAGAGAGCGGAATGCTTTGTTGTCTTGTTTTGTCCGATGGCTGACTCACACACACGTGTGCCCATAGGACCACCGTGCGGTCCCTTACAGTATATGATAAGAGTAATGCAATATGTATTAAAGTCCATGCGTAGTAGCACTGATCCATTTTTGAAATTAGTTTACCTTGAGCAAAGGCACCATTTCCCAACCGTGTGTGATCGCTTGGAAAATGGTGTACGTGTGCCTAAACACGCTGATAATTTCATTAGTCAGTTGAATTTAACTTTGAGAGAAGGTATCAGTCATTCTAATAATCGATTATTGAACAATGAGTCATGTAAAAGCTAACTGGTGTTATTGCCCCATAAAGGAAGGCTAGCTGTGCTTTATCTAGAGCACCTTTATGTAACACACATGCACTGTGGTGTAAATATACTAAAGATCCTTTACCGGCAGGAATGTAGGATGCCAAGTTTGAGATCACTGGCCAAGGGTGTAGTTCGAAGGTGCAGAGCTTGCAATATCGCCTTCAAGCCTCTTGCCTCTTCTACGACGACCGCCGCCTCCTCCACTCCCAGCCGACCATGTTCAACTACTTAGCCCATTTAAGAAAGTGGGGGTAGACCACTCAGGCCCTTTGAAGGTAAAAGGGTGGGTAGGACACTTCCTCATCATCACCTGCCTGGCCAGCCATGTAGTATACATTGACCACTGCAGCAGGCTGGATGCAGACACCTTCGTACTATTACTTCAAAGATTCGCTGCAACCCATGGCACTTCATCAAGGATATACAGCGAAAATGTCATGGTGTTCAGAGCAGCCAGCACATTCCTGCGTGAGGTATACGAGGAGAATGTCACTCAACAATTCCTGCGTGAGCACAGGATTCGTTGGGCATTTCAGACCCTGCAATCTCCCTGGAAGGGGGTTTTCTTTGAGAGGATGGTGGGAGTAGTCAAGAGGACCCTCGCCATGATGTTGCGACACGCCATCTTCTCATAAGAGCAGCTGAGGACCCTCATCAAGGAAGCCGATGTGGTGATTAATAACAGACCGCTGATGTACGCTGGAGACACCAGGGAGAACGAGGTCCTGACACCTTCCCATCTCATCCGGGCTGATGTGATTCGCCTGTTGCCTCCCGTAGTGCCTCATGAAGAAATGTGTGCCACATTAACTACCCGACAGCTTCGTCAAGAATACTTCCGTCTAACAGAGACTCTGGAGAGGTTCAAGACCCTCTGGAGGGACAGGTATTTGAAGTCTCTTCAAGAGAGACACGATTGCAAAGAAGGAACGCCAACTCTGCTGCACATCGGAGACATTGTGCTGGTAAAGGCCGACAACAGCAAGAGAAGTCAGTGGCCCCTGGGACAAATAGTGGGGATTTATCCTGATGAGAAAGGGGTGATACGTTCTGTGAAGGTTCTATTTGAAAGAGAAGAGCACTTGAGATCGATCAAACACCTCGTGCCTCTCAAGCTAAGTGAGCACGAGGTCGACGAAGAAGAAGGTATTGGAATGCATGTAAGAGAGTAGAGTGATGATAATGATAATGACAGTGAGACAGGTAATATCACGCACCAGACTGATAGGCTCGAGATCAATGATCGAGAGGTAATTACTGATAGGGACGAAGGTGATGGTAGGCAGGATCAGAATGAAGTGTTGGAACAGACTGCATCGAGGCCAAGAAGAAGAGCTGCTACTGAGCAGAGACGGAGAATGGCAGAGTGGATTCGAGATGGAATTGTGTAATAGTTGACAACGTAGGCCGAGGCGAACTGTAAAGTGTGGAAGTCAGGAAGGGATTTGAAGGCGTAAGGTCGTAGACGGGTGTGCCTCAGTATGCAACAGGAGCGGTTGCTAGGGGCATCCACAGTAGTGAAGGAAATGTGATTATCTGATTGCGCCTCAACATCACCCAGAGGAACGAGAGATGATTCCTCTCAAGACTCCGCAGGAGCAATTGTGAGTTTGTGTGAACCAGAATGAAGCATGTGAAGTCGCACAAACAACGATCTGTACACTGCTAGTCAGAGCAATAAGTCTCTTAATTGTACGACAGACGACAAAATACAAAGGTCGAGTGGTAAACAATTAATGTATTGCATTTGATAGCTGCGAATCTTGCCATTGCATGAGGTGCATTAGGCCACTGAGTTGCTATACTCATTTCAACTTGCATGTATTATATCACTGATTACTACTGACGTAGCCATTTATACTGAGGCCTTGCTTTTGACATGTTTTATGCTTATTATTCATGCTTTTTGATGTATCATGCTTATTGTTGATGTCTTTTGATGTCTGATACTTATTATTGATGCTTTTTGATATCTCATGCTTATTATTGATGCTTTTTGATATCTTATGCTTATGTAATGATGTTGACAAAGCCTTGATGAGAGCATTGCCTTGTGTTGATTGCATTGAATCATTTACATGTATGTAATCTCCTTATTGCTAAGTTTACCTTCATCGGTCGACTTGGGGCTAATTCCCTATTGTTGCAATTCTTACTTTAATTAGTCGGTTTTGTAGCAAAATTACATGTTCTGTTGATTAATACTTGGACTGCTTGCTTAGCTGAGTGAATTGATTTCTATGTTCCATTGATTTACATTGCTAGTGACACCCATTGTGTCCATAATTGCTGTTGCTGTGCACATTGTATTGTAACGCACGTGTCTACTGTTGAATTTTTCTTTGATTGTATATATTGAATTTCATTTGAGTGATCACTCTGCATGTCACTGTACTGTAGTCGAGGGCCGACCTCGTCTCGTAGCGCTGCGGACAAGTTCAGGCCATGACTAATTCTGGGGGATGGTCCACTTAGAGTTTCCTTGACTAGTACGTTCCACCTGAATCTTCCTACCTTTTTTGAGGGGGTGGAGAATGTCACGAAAAGGTTCAGTGCATGGGATTTTTTCGCTTCAAACTCCCGAAGATTCGGCGAGGCTGACAGAATGGTGGGAACTTACTGGACAAGGCACATCATAAACTTGACTGTTATTGTGCATTTTGTTGAAATGTATGTACGGTCGCAGTATGCAACGTCATGTTTCGTCTTGTTGCTTGTTTGAGTGATTTGTTGCGAGTTTGGGGTCCTTAAGCACGAGTAACTAAAAATAAATTAACCCAATTAACAACCGCCTGGACAGGGAAGTGAGACTGTCGCGCGATAACCTCGTGCTTCTTGGTCCAGAGATCCCATTAGTAAATAGATGGAGTGTTGGGCTCCCAAAGATTTGTGTTAGGATACCAGCTGTGAGTGTTCCTGCGTAACTGTAATGAGAATGATTGGGTAAGAGTAACTGTTTGGGCGTTTGTGTACTGCGGTGGCGTTGTGTTAATTGTAATTAGATTCCAGTGGTTTCTTTGAGGTTGAAGGCAGTCGTGTAGAACACGTGTTTCGTGTTGCAGGTACGGAGGTTGTAAGTTTGTTAGTTTTTTTTTTTTTTTTTGGAGGGGAGGGTTTGTGTGTTTGTTATATGAGGGTGATGATTGAGATGGTTTTATTTTTGTAAATAAATTGAGAAAACCTGATACGTTAATCGTTTATCCTTGCATGGGGACTAAGTCACTTTCGTAGATCGTGCAGTCTATCAGCACAATGAAAATACAGTGACGTCTGTCGAGGAAATTCCCGACAATGTATTTGACCGAGCCAGGTGGAGGAAAGCTGTCAGAAACACCGACCCCACACAGAAGTGGGAAAAGATACAGAGAAGTGTTAGGAGGAGCATAATTAAATACAGGGCCTGATACAAGGTTTATTGTGAATCCGTTACAACAACTTGCCGCCAAGGACCAGCACACCCCGCATCACAACACAACCCCGGAACCGAGAACTCAAAAACAAAAGACGTTCACAGCAGGGAATAGAATCAGAATTAACAAAGGATTACCTTTTTTTTTTATCTAAAACTCTACATCCCTTATCCCTAGAAAAGCAATAATATTCCAATTTAAAACATCAGACAATTAAATCAATACTTCTTCCAAAATATGTTACAAGTATGAAACAAAACAACATGATAAATACAGCATATTTGTATATATTTATAAATCAAGTCGATCTGGAGGTTTACTTATTCGACTGGATCGCCTTAACATTGGCGGTTGTACTGAACATTCACTATCATTATTTACAGTTACTTCTATGGGTTCTTCAGCCCCACTACTATCACATGGTACATTAGTGTCTGAAATGAAAGCACTAGAATCACTCAAATTTACAGATGACTTAGAATTATTGGATAACACTTCTTTATTGGATTGGTTAAAGTCACCCATATATCTATGCATAATCTGATCTGCATGTCTTGTCCAAATAATATTACCAAAACTCTGTACTTCCACCTTATAATTTCTCAACCCAAGTACTTCCACAATCTTTCCTTCCACCCATGGTGAACCTTTCCCAAAATTACGAACAAACACAGCATCATTGACTTTATACAATTTACCTTCCTCCTGGAAAATTTCATCCCTCATTTTCCTTAAAGATTTGTCTTTCAGTTTAACTGATTCAACAGTACCTTTGAAATTCCTACCGAACATTATTTCTGCTGGGGACTTACCTGTGGAAGAATTCACAGTCCTCCTATAGTTATACAAAAATCTACAATTTCTGGTCTGAATATCTCCCTTCTTAAATTTTCCCAGGCCCTCCTTGAATGTTCTCACCGCCCTTTCAGCCAGACCATTGGAGGATGGATGATAAGGAGCTGGTGTTACATGCTTAATACTATTTTTACACAAGAACTCCTCCATCTCTTGAGAAACAAAATTTGGAGCATTATCTGATACAATGATATCAGGTATACTAAAATTACAGAATGTCTTCCTCAAATGACCAATGGTAACAGCTGACGTAGTGGAACTAGAAAAATGAATATCCAAAAATTTACTATGAGAATCTACAACTATCAAAAAATATTTACCATCCATCGGTCCTGCATAATCTATGTGCAGTCGAGACCATGATTTACCAACAATAGGCCAAGACAATGTAGGAGCTCGAGGATTTGTAAAATTCTTAAAACAAATGCTACAATTCTTTGTGACTTCTCCTATGTCCTGGTGTATCTTTGGCCACCATACCCAATTCCTTGCCTCAGCTTTCATAGCATTTATACCATTATGCCCACAATGCAAATGGTTCAAAACCTTACATCTTAACTCAACAGGAATCAAAACCCTATTTCTATACAATATTACATCATTATGGAGAGAGAAATCATCTTTTACAGAGGCATATTCCAGAAGTGACATATTATGTTCCTTTGACCATCCCAGCTTCAAACAATTTTTCAACTGAGACAATATAGCATCCTTATTGGTGAAATGTTTAACTGCCTGAAAAGAGATGTCATCAAAATCAAGTAATTCAACCAATTTAACATACTCAGCTGGTGTACCAGAATGAAAATCACCATCAAGTGGCAATCTGCTTAAGGCATCAGCAATTACATTTTCCTTCCCAGGTTTGTGAACTAATTCATAATCATACTGAGATAACAACAAAGCCCATCTTTGTATTCTAGAATTAGCATTACATGGAATCTGTTTCCCTCTTCCAAAAAGTCCCAGTAATGGTTTATGATCAGTTCTAGCAACAAAATTCCTGCCAAGCAAAAAATATCTAAACGTTTCACAGCAAAAATAAGAGCTAATCCTTCTTTATCTAACTGAGAGTAGTTCCTTTCTGCTTTAGATAGTTTTTTACTTGCAAAATAAATTGTTTTTTCTTGGTCACCAACCTTTTGTAACAAAACACACCCCACACCTACAGGAGACGCATCCACTTCAATGATTAAAGGACTATCCCCATCAAAACTAGTCAGCACTTTGGACTCGGAAAAATCTCTTTTAATGCCTTCAAACGCCTTCTGCTGTACTGAAGTCCATCTAAATTTTACATTTTTCTTCAACAAATCATACAAGGGAGCTAGCTTAGAAGAAAAATTCTTTACAACCTTGCAATAGTAAGTAATCATACCTAAAAAAGATTGAACTTCTTCAACAGAAGTAGGACATGGGCAATCTAAAATAGCTTTCAGTCCCTTTGAAGATGGCTTGACTCCTTCACCTGAGATGTGGTATCCTAAATATTCAATAGATTCAGCCTCCAAAACAGTCTTAGTCTTATTTATTTGTACATTATGTGCTTGCAAAAGTTCCAAAACCTTTCTTAATCGGTGATCATGCTCTTTTTTGGTAGCACCACTTACAATAATATCATCTAAATAAGCAGCTACACCCTCCACATTTGCCAACAGTTGAGAAATAAACCTTTGGAAAATACCAGGAGATGAGGACAAGCCAAAAGGTAAATGCTTATATTTAAACAATCCTTTATGAGTATTAATTACTAAGTACTCTTGACTTTTCTCATCAACAGGTATTTGAAGATAAGCATTCTTTAAATCAATTTTGGAAAAAAATTTTCCCTTACCAACAACAGATAACAATTCCTCTATCTTTGGTAACAGGTACCTGTCACAATGAATTTGTTTATTCAAAATTTTAAAATCTCCACAAATCCTCATTTCAACCTTATTTTCTTTCAATACAGGTACAATATGAACTGCCCATTCACTATGTGATATGGGTTCCATCATTTCATCTGCTACTAGCTTATCTAAGGCATCTTCAATCATTTTCTTGTAATAAAAAGGAGCTGTGCGTGCTTTCATAAACTTTGGGGTAGCATTACCTTTTAAATGAATCTTAGCCAAAACACCAGCAATAGGTTTACTTGAATCTACCAAGTAATTATCTAGCAGCTTTTCTGCACTCACATTAGCAACCTTTATTACTCTAGTACCTTCATCTATTCCAGCCAGATAAATACCTACTTGCTGCATTGAATCTTTACAACACAAATTTGTATTACAAGAATCAACAACATAAAATACCTGAGAAACCTTTGTGCTATTATAAAGTACCGGAGCTAACACTTTGCCCAAGACATCAATTTTCAAATTATCATAACCTCTTAGCTTTTTATTGCATTGTTCCATATTTAGTTTTAACCTATGTACCTACTCTTTGGTTATAGTAGACACAGCAGCGCCACTGTCAATCTCAAATGGAACTAAATTCTGACTAATACTGAAATAAAATTCATCAGAATTAAGAGCAAAAATCTTTCCTTTAACCATTAACAATCTATCATCACTGTTGTCTTCATAATCATCAATAGTTTTTACAGCCTTCTTACCTTCAGCCCTACTATTGGAAGCCTTATACCTAGGTTTAACACTATTAGGCCTATGAAGGGACAAATCTTTGTTCGCCTCTCTACACACCCTTTTTAGATGACCCTTCCTTTTACAAATGTTGCAAGTCAGATCTTTGAACCAACAGTCTATACTCTCATGAGAAAAACCACAATGCTTACAAGATGACTTTTCTTTTCTCACTGAACTAACCTGTGGCTGTGATTCGTTCCTCTCACCCACAAAAGCCCTTTCCATGTTCAAAATTCTTTGTAAAACTGCACTAGAGGTCATAGCTTGGAGATCAATATTCAAAGCAACTAAATTGGGAAAATATACTTCATTGTCCACTGCCATAAACAACTGATCTCTGACTCTTGAATCGAAATGATTACCAAAATTGCAATCTTTTGTTTAGCTAAAGCCTTGATGTCAGCATACAAACTATTCATTGTCTCATCCCTCCTTTTTTTCCTTTGTTGAAAAGCTATTGGGCTACGATGATAAGAAGGTTTCACAATGTAATGTGATTTCAATACAGCTACAAGGTCATCATACGATGATAAGAAGGTTTCACAATGTAATGTGATTTCAATACAGCTACAAGGTCATCATAAGTCTTTGTATGGGGTAAATCAGGAGCACACAAATTACCCAGTACACTAAAAACATCAGTTCCAATCGACACTAGCAAAACATTTTTCTTTTTGTTATCTTCCTCAATTCCAAGGTTACTAAAATTAGCTTCTAATAAACTAAGCCAAAGATCCAGGGTTATCTGAGAAGAATTAAAAGGATCAATCTTAATCTGAGTAGTCGTCGCCATCGTGAACAAAACTGCAAGATGAAGCAAAACCGTAGGTAGCAGCCTATATGCCAGGTAAGGTAGGGTAAAAACAATAAATCGAAGCATCAACTAGTACAGCTTGGGGAATTGAAAATCTTCACCCCTAGCATAGGCGAGCTCTGCCTAACCTCGGCACCATCGCCGTCAATCAACTGGCCTTACGGAAGTGTCCTCAGAGCCGGTAGGCTATGCTGAACTCATAAAAAATCCTTACATCCACATGAAGTTCTTGTAGACCCTATGCTCCTCTGCATGGATTCTCGTCGCCATTTGTTAGGAGGAGCATAATTAAATACAGCGCCGGATACAAGGTTTATTGTGAATCAGTTACAACAACTTGCCGCCAAGGACCAGCACACCCCGCATCACAACACAAATCCGGAACCGAGAACTCAAAAACAAAAGACGTTCACAGCAGGGAATAGAATCAGAATTAACAAAGGATTAGCTTTTTTTTATCTAAAACTCTACAAGAAGGAAGACTCTATTTCTTTTTCCTTTTCTTTTGATCTGGCGAAAATGCACTGAATGTGGCATTATGTGGGTGTTACCATGACGATGATTGGTTGGACGTCACATGTCCGAATAACAACGCTATATTTCATATAAGTACTTGGTGGCCCGGATGAAAGCTTTTCGAGTAATCTAAATTTCCCCCTTGAAAATATTTTATATCTGTTAATCATGCTATTGAACTGAGGTACTATGAAAAAATGTGCCCATAAGTCCAAAAGTAAATAGCACGCTGGCTGAAGCCAATGTCATAAAAAGCGTTTTGGATATGCAGAACTCTTGTGTGTGTTCGATACATTTTAATGCAAATTGTAACAAATCCCACCAAATACTAAAAGAAACATGTTATCATCAACATTTTCTAAAGACTAAATCCTAATCAAAATGTGGAACTGATGAAAATTGCAGAAGAAACCATTTGGATAGGTCATTGATAAGGAACAAACACTATGCCCTATGCCTTTTGGCTTGAGAAGAGGACATTATAAAATGTCCTCTTCTCAAGCCACTGAGAGTGACACTGTGCTTTTTGTTTTTCCACGCATTTCCATTCTTCGCCTGATATTGATCTTGTTTTCCCCATTATCCTCATTTTTCATTTCCTTAGAGATACCTATGAGATATCCCTCTTGGTGCTGTCACACTACTAATATAGTGCATTTTCCATAGACATTATAATACAGTAACTTGGGCCTAGCAAGTTTCCCTGGCCAAAAAATGTGTTAGCCCCTTTGAAAAGATTTGATCTATTACTGTATTTTATGTAATTCTATGTTATATTTAATGCTTAGCCTATTCTTTTTTAATCTAATTTGTGTTTGCGCACACAGCCATTTGTGTTATAGGCTACCTACTTATTCCATCTTGCCATTGTAAAGTCCCCGCTCAATGCGTTCTCTATAATGAACATCCTGTTTTCTGCGGTGCCTTCACATCGACCTGGAGTCGGCGAAAATACATGTTTACCACCATATTTGTAAATTATATATTTTATTGTCTTTCCGAATGATCATGCTTTATGTACATGTAACGAAGTATTTTTGTAACACATCAGACATTATTAATCACTATGTTTTCTGTATGAACCTGTCCTGTTTTTGTAGAGAAATAGTTTGACCTCAGGTCACCTGTAAATCTTTGTACCTGCGGTCTCTGCGAAGTACGCAGACGTCCACACGCCACTTTATAAGCGCCTCGCTTCATCAATAAACTAGCAATACTTGTCTTCTTGCTCATTATTTCACACCTCTCACAAAGTGTTCGGGCATTTACCGACCCTCGTCATCAGGTCACCAGCGTCATTAGCAGACCCACACGGCATGCTCCCCTTGCGTGTTTTGAGGCAAGTATTCCCTCACACTCCTAGTGAGAGCGCGAAACAAGCATGGACGCGGACATACCCAACCACGTACAAATTACCGTGAACCTCTCGGATGCAGACACCTCCCTCTCGCAAACCCCTCCCGTGCGCACCTCCATGCCAGTACCTGAACCCCACACAATGACCCCCCGACAGACCAACCAAAGACGGCCCATAACATAAGGCTGCTGCCATTTACCAGGGAAAACACAGCGTCCTGGTTCTACAGGATCGAGAGGCAGCTCAGGGTAGCAGGACTAACAGATGTGTTGAAGGCCGACATTGCCATCAATGCCCTCCTGGAGGAGATATACAGGAAGGTCGCCCCATGGTTATTGACAACACCGATCTCCGCCACCTTCCAAGAACTAAAATCACTCTCGTCGAAACCTGCTCTCTGCTGGTCTCCAAGAGAGCTGTCTGTGCCCTTGACCTCGCCCTTAACCCCTGGCAGGAAGAAAACCTCTTGGAAATGTGGCATGCCCTCCAGGACCTCCTCCTCCCCAAGACTGACAGCAATGGCAGGTGCAAAGAAATCAGCCTGTCGAGGGAGATCTTCCTGCAGCAGCTACTGCCAGAGGTCCGTGGACAGATCAGAGACGCATATACCCTGCCAGTCGAGGACCTGATCAGGGTAGCGCAGCAGCTAACGGATTCCACGAAGGCAGCCAAGCGGGTAACCACGCCCGCACACTCCGCCACTGCCTCCTGCTGGAGGACCCCACCACAGAGCCCGTCAACGTCATCGACCAGAAAAGGCCGTCCCACCAGCAGAAGAGGGAGGGGCCGGGGCTTTCCTATTACCACCGGAGGTTCGGGAGAGCTGCCCGGAGATGCGAAGCCCCCTGCCCTTTCTTCCCTTCAAAAAACGGAGGAGGCGGTGGCCAACTGCACAGGCCGCCATGGCAGCAGCAGCAGAGTAGAAACACCCGGGGGCCCCTTACCGGTAGGGTTTTACGTACGTGACACCATCTCCGACAGGACGATATTGGTCGACACTGGAGCCGTCCATTCAGTGTTCCCGCCTTCAGGAGAGGACCGCAGACACCCGCCAGACCCGACTGCCTCCCTGACAGCTGCGAACGAGTCCCCCATCCTCTCCTATGGCATCAAGCTCCTGTCGATCTCCATCCTTGGCCGGAGGTACAGCTGGGAATTCATCATCGCCGATGTCAGGACCCCACTCCTAGGGGCGGACTTCCTCGCCCACTTCAGACTGCCAGTTGACGCCGGACGCAATCACCTGCTGGACACCGACTCCTGCCAGTCCCTGCCCTTGTCGCCGGGCCCCAAGGAGCCCACCATCTGTTCCGTCGTGCCCCACCAATACGGTTCCCTACTGAAGGAGTTCCTGGAGGTCTTCAAACCCGAGCTCCGCCAGATGCCCGAGGCTCCTGCAAAACATGGGATATACCACCACATCAAAAAAAAGGGCCCCCCAATGCACGCAAAGTTCCGACGGCTTCCCCCGCAGCACTTTCAGGAGGCCAAAAAGGCATTTGCTTAGATGGAGAGAATGGGCATATGCAGGAAGGCTCCCAGCCTGTGGGCATCCCCCTTCACATGGTGCAGAAAGCAGACGGCACCCAGAGGTCCTGCAGCGACTACAGGCGGCAACCGCCATCTTCACACCATTCGGGTCCTACGTCTTTGCCTTCTCCACCTTCGGCCTGAGGAACACGGGCGCAACCTTCCAGAGGTTGATGGACAGCATCCTGGGGGACCTGGACTTCTGCGTCTGCTACGTCGACGATATCCTAATCTTTTCGATCTCGGGAGGGACACCTGCAGCACATCCGGAAGGTCCTGCAGCGCCTGCAAGAATATGGTCTCGTCATCAGGTTCGACAAGTGTACCTTCGGCGTCAAAAAGGTGGAATTCCTGGGCCACGAGATATCCCCCGAGGGCGTCCGCCCAATTTCATCGAAGGTCAAAGCTGTCGAGAAGTTCCTACCACCCCTACCTCCATCAGGGCCGTACAAGAATTCCTCAGGATGGTCAATTACTACAGAAGATTCATCCCGGGGATCACTCACACCATGGCCCCCCTGACGGAGGTCCTCAAGGGACATCCAAAATCCTTAGTGTGGGACCCCGACCAGCAGAAGGCCTTCCTCCTGATGAAGGCCGCCCTCGCCAAAGCAACATCTCCGGCCAACCAAAACCCCAAAGCTCCCCTCCAGCTGACGACGGACGCCAGCGACGTCGCCTGCGGAGCAAGTCATCAGGGGGACCCCTCAGCCCATTGCCTTCTTCAGCAGGAGGCTAAGCCCCACCGAGTCCCGCTACAGCACCTTCGACAGGGAACTCTTTGCAGCATACCAGGCGGTACGGCACTTCAAGTTCCTCCTAGAGGGAACACCCTTCGCAATCTGGACTGACCACCAGCCGCTGGTCCATGCCTTCACGAAGTTGGGGGACACACGGTCCTCTAGGCAGCAGCGGCACCTCGCGGCCATTGCGGAATTCACCTGCACCATCAAATATCTCCCCAGCAGGAAGAACCCAGTAGCTGACGCCCCCTCGAGGATCGAGATCAACTCAGTACAGCTCGGGATCGACCACGAGGACCTCGCCCGCGAGCAGGCTGCTGACCCCGAGACCCTGGCCTACCATACAGCCGTCACGTCGCTGAAGTGGAAGGATGTGCCCTTCGGCGCAGGACGATCGACATTGCTGAGTGACGTTAGCACCAGACGCCCCTGTCCCCTGGTGCCTGTGTAAAGTCCCCGCTAAGCGGGTCTTCTATGATGACGACCCGTTTTCTATACTGCTCCCATAGTAGCGGGTCAAGAGGGAGCAGCCCTGCTGAACCAACCAAACTGATCTATGTAAATTTATACCTGTTACTAACTTATATTGCATATGTTTCTTTTGCACATGTATCAGATTGTTGTTAGCTTGATCATTGTCCATTTTTGTAATTCAAATTGTATTTATTCATTGTTATTATTGTCAACAGTAATTGACCTCAGGTCACCCTGATTCTCATTGTATTCCTCGGCGTGACGTCAGTCCGCTGCTATGTAAACCGCCTGTGTCCTGAATAAATCAGCAGTAACTTTTCTCCTGCTCATTATTTACCACCTTAAACCTGCCTCCAGACGTCGGCTGGTCTTCGACGTCATCCATGGCCTATCCCACCCCTCCGGAAGGACAACAGCCAGACTGTAGACGGAGAAGTTTGTCTATTAATCTAAACAGAGCTAGATTATAGATAGGATACTCAGTCATCAAGATCACCTGCATGCACACCAGTCCAGCATGTGACGATTCGTTCAATGTTCCTCTGTCCACTGGAAGAGGAAGGAAGCCAGGAGAAAGGGAGGACACCAGTCCCACAAACACCTTCTGCTTGCAGCCGCACACCTTGAGCAAGATGCAACCTGTTCCTCAAGAGGTGGGTGAACTACATGACTTGTTGAGCATCCACCATAGGATTCAAGGAAAAGGAGTCCAAGGACCCATGGGCAACGTCCCAAGGTAAAAGGAGATGAATGTGATCTGCACGATTGCATTCCATCCAAGTACTCGACTGACAGGTTCTTCCTGAATGTGATGGACAGACCGATGACCCTGGTCTCGAAAGATCTGGCTAGAAACGTACTGGTGTCCACTAGGAAGTTGTTGGGTATGCTTGTTTGCTCATCTCACTAGTCAGAGAAAAGACAATTTGAACACCATTTCTCAGGCAACTCGAAGCTAACGAACGAGTCGCAGCCATTGGGTTGAAAGTCTAGGCTTTACAGAGGCAATATTGACGTCATGCTGACATTGGCGCCACAGGGCCATAGAAGGGGTATGATCCATCTCACTGATCACCTTCGAAACATGAAAAATGATGAAAGGTGTAAGCTTCCAGATGCAAATGGATACCAAAGATGTCTTACTTTATTCAAAGGTGTGAGAAGGTAAATCAGAACAGCGTTAACTGCAGGAAGACAAGAAAAGAAGAACTATGATCAAGCTTCTTCAAAGATTGAATGAATTTCTGGAAGTCAAGGTACCAAGATCAACTATCCTTATCTCCTGACTTCAGCAAATAATTGTTGTAATTACATCCATCTTGCTTGGGATGTCTGTTTGGCCACTGTACTGAATGTGCAGTACTTGTCTGCTTGCGTACTTGTACTGCCATAGAGTAGATGAAAGGACACTAGGACCTTTTGGTGACCATGTCACTACCATGGTGTCATTGCTATCACACTGAGGAGTGTCTGTCTTGGATCTTGAGACTCTTAAAAGTAAAAAAAGAACTGTGTTTAAGTTCCAAGAAAGGAAGTGTAGGAGCCTGCCTCCTTGGTCAATGTTCTGAAGAATGAAAAATCTCTGGAGGAGGATAGTGTAACCATGGCACTACCTTGGTGTCGTTGCTATCAAAGGAGTGCCTAATCAGACACTGAGACTCTTGAAACTGCCTTAAGATCCACATAGTATTCTCTCCTCGGGTTGTGAATCAACCGGTAATTGCAGCAGCAGTAGCTACTGCTTACATTTCCTTACAGGAGGAGTGTAACTACATCAAGTCAAAAGAAATGGAGCTCCTAGACACCACTTCTTGACTGAGTAGAAACCAAGAACAAGTTGTCGGAACTTAGCTTGGAGGTTGTGTTGTTGATCTCCCAACGAATCAGGCAAAACAACGGAAAGTTGTAAGCCAAGACTTGAATCATGGATGCAAAAGATGTCTCCTAGGCACCCCTATCCGTACTGACCTGACTCAGTCATTGCTAACTTCATCGACTGGACAAGAAGAGACATTTCAATGTGGCATAGTCGATGGCTCTTATGCCCACGGTCCATAGAGACAGAGCAGATCAGTAATATCTTCAGAGTGTCGAGATTGAAGGGGAGTAATTGAACGTCTTCCTAGATCAAACAATTCTTCGAAACATCGAGGTGTTAAGACCAGTTGTCGCTAACACTGACCCTAGTGACCAAACTTGTATGTCATACATCCATCATTCTGGAATGTGTCTGGTTGACCACTGTGCTGAGTGTACTACTGCAAACCCATGCACCTGCATCATCAGTGAAATGAGGACCATCAATAGAGATGATAGGTCACTCCACTAGCCCCCCCGCCTCTTGTTGACTAAGGAACTGCACTATAGAAAGCCTATCCTCGGATCCTGAGGCTTAGAGAGTTAAGAAGATCCAGGTTATTAAGGTGCAGATTAGGACAGGTTAGGCTAGGTTTAGTTTAGGCTAGGCTAGATTGGGTTACTTACCCAACCTAACCTAACCCAACCCAGACCCTTGAAGAACAGGTAACTACCCTCTGGATGGTGCCATGAAACAAGAAGACCAAGGATATTGAAGCGCAGGTTTGGTAAGGTTAGGCTAGAACTAGTTAGGCTAGCCTAAGTACCCAACCAAACCTAACCCAACCTAGTCCCTTGTAGAGCAGGAGACTACCTCCTAGTTGATTCCATTAGACAAGAAGTTCCAGGCTATTGAAATGCAGGACCGGTAAGGTTAGATTAGAACTAGTTAGGTTAGGCTAAGTTAGGTTAAGTACCAAACTTAACTTAACCTTTTGAAGTGTATGTGAATACCCTTTGATTGATGCTTTGAGGCACAAAGTATCTCTGGAGGGAAGTCTGTACAACACCCCAAGGGGATAGTAGTCATCTGACTGTTCGGCTAAGTCCTCCCACCTCTCTGAGAGAGGATGGGAAGGAAGTTAGAAAATAGTTCCGATAGCACCAGGGAAATAAACCTTGTATGATCAGAATTGATTGACTCCTGTTTCGGAAGCATAGGACGGTATGGTTCTACAGAACTTCACTGTAAACAAAACCAACCTGTAGTCGAAAACGAATCAAGAATTGATTGACTCCTGTTTTGGAAGCATAGGACCGTATGTTAGGGTTGCCACCCGTTCTGTAAAATACAGATTCGTTCTGTATTTAAGAGTGAGATGCTGCGTTCTGTATTGAACCAATACAGAACGCCATTTGTTCTGTATTTGGCTGTCAGAACATCATTATTTTAAAATTACATTGGCATATTTTTCAATCAATCTTGCCAGACTGCAAAATTATGCTTTTGTCACTCACTGGTTGCCTTCGGTACGTGTAAAGTACGGGATTAATGAGCGACGCGAGGTCTGTCTCGCACCTCCCTACTCAGCCATAACCCCCCCTACACACACACACCCCCCACCCCAGCACCAGCCTGGCCAGCGAGAGTAGGGCCGCGTGTCATGTTTTAGTACTCCGGTTGGCTATTAGATGAAATGACTACTTCTACAAGTTCCTCTGGCTCGGTCGAGTCTATTCCTCCTACAAAGAAGCACAGGCGACTTCAAAAATATCGAAATGAGTGGGAGACTGAGTATCCATGGCTCAGCAGTGTTGATAACAGTTTGAAAGCAAATTGTCGAATATGTCGAAGACAGTTTTCAGTTAGCAATGGTGGGTTAAGTGATGTGAAGCAGCATGCAAAAGGAGACCAACACATCCGTTATGCCAAAAGTCAGAAGACTGAGACAGCTATCTCAAACTTTTTGGTTGCTGAGCGGTCAACAGATGCAGATTCGGTAGGCACAAAAATCTTTAATAGTTTTGTTATTAGTTATCATATCATCCACACTTTGCATATTGTTTCTATATTCTTATGGTTATTTATTATTTTTTTTAAATACAAAAACAATACTTTTCCCCGAGTTTATTTTATATTCCAAAGAAAATAAAGATTATAATTCATTACAAAAGGAAAAAGTTGCTCACTTTCAAATATTATATATATATATATATATATATATATATATATATATATATATATATATATATATATATATATATATATATATATACATACCTACCTACCTACCTACCTACATACATACATACACACTATATATATATATATATATATATATATATATATATATATATATATATATATATATATATATATACACGCACACACAAATATGCATACACACACATACACACAATATTTACCCAAATATTTTAATGGCAAAAGTAAGATGCTTAAAGAAGTTAAAGGTCAAAGTCAGCTTCGTTTTTTTTTTTTTTTGTTGATTACAGGAAATGACTGGTTAAGGCTGAAAGTCTGATTCATTAAATAAACCAAACGTGTTTGTCTATAAATAAACAGAGCCTTGAAAACTTATATGCCATGTGTGCAGCTTTGATACCAGGTAAAGCTCCGCGCCTATTTAATTATTTCAGTTATCATCTCCATGTTGTTCCTTCCAGAATTCAGAACCTCTTGATGTGGGTGGGGGGCTTAGGGGTAAGCAGCTGGGCTCTGATGGCTAGTGGATATTTTATTAATTTGGTCTTGGATCTTACTTGCTGATTCTACTAAATTTTGTCAGGCCTTTCTCTCCTACTGGCAATTTTTTTTCCTTTCTGCTAGGTGCTGAATAACCACAAGGTTCTTGCACCTGGTCCAATTGGCCAACTTTTCATACAAATAAATCATCATATTGATTGATTGTAATGTTTAACCAGCCAATTAAATTAGTACAACATGTAACAGTACTATATCCTCCTCTTATAGGTGACAGCTGGGGAGCTGGCCCATGTATACCACACTGTGAAGCACAATTTGAGTTACAATTCTGCAGACTGTGGACAGAAGCTATACCAGAAAATATTCAGGGACTCTAAAATAGGAAAGAAAATTTCGTGTGGAAGAACCAAAGCAGAGGCACTAGTAACAAATGTTCTTGCACCCAAGGCAGTGTGTGGCATAATCAATATTCTAACAGCTGGTCAGAAACCCCTCCTATTTTGTATTCAGACAGATGCTTCCAACAAAGGAAACAGGAAAATGTTTCCTCTTGCAGTACAATACTTCACACCAGAGGATGGAGTCCAGAACAAGATAGTTGATTTTATAGAGAATCCTGACGAATCTGCTGAGGGGATTGTGAGCTGTATTGTACATTCACTAGAGAAACTAGGCCTGTCATTGAATCAAGTGTCTGCCTTCAGTGCTGACAATACCAATGTGAATTATGGAATTCATAATTCTGTCTACACCAAATTGTGTAAGGCACAGAAGCATCTTCTTCAAGGAAACTGCCATGCACACATAGTACATAACACAGTTAAACATGCATTGGACAACTTATCTGTAGACGTTGAGAACGTGGTGCTGAAGATATACAGTTTCTTCTCCTCTTCTGCAAAAAGGAGGGAATCCCTAAAGGAGTTTTGTGTATTCTGTGAAGTGGAATTCAGAGAAATGCTGCGTCACATCACAACCAGATGGCTGTCACTGAATCCAGCCATCTCCAGGGTTTTGCAAAGTTGGACTGCTCTGAAGTCATATTTTATCAGTCTTGGGAATGAATGTCCCAGGCAGATCAGAACCATACTGAAGCTTCCTTTGGATGCAGATGAGGTGAATGAACAAGAAGCAGACGTCATTCAAGTATACCTTCTTTTCTGTAACAACATATTGTCCATCTTTGAAGATGTCGTCAAGAAACTTGAAAAAAACGAAACAACTGTCATTGACCTCTGCCCCATTATGAAGGCTTTCAGGAACAAGCTCATGCAAAGAAGAAAGGATAGTTTCTATGGCTACCTGACAAAAGTAAAGCTGCAGCAGCTTTCTTCATCAGAAGCAAACACTGCAAACGCAGATTTTCAAGCATTCCTTAGTACTGCCATCACATATGTAGATAAGTGGTTTGACTTTTCAGAGGAAAATTGGCTGTCCTTCCTCCATCCTCTCTTACTCAAAACTGAGATACACTTTTCTGATATGGAGAAACTAGTTGAGAAACTCGAATTGATCACCAGACTCAGTGTCAACATGGATGAGCTGTATGATGAATTAACAGTTATTAATGTAATTCTGGAAAGGCTAAAGGAGGGAGAAGACTGGAAGTCCAAAGACACAGCTGGCAGGTGGATGGCTGTCTTCCAAACCTCTGACCAGACTCCCCTCCCTAACATGCTGTGTGTCCTCTCTTACATACTGAGTGTGCCAGCTTCAACGGGTTATGTTGAAAGGATATTCTCAATTATGCAAAACAAGTGGACTGACACCAGGAATAGGTGCTCCATTGAGCTCATTAAATCCGAACTCCTTGTAACCCTTAATTTCGAACAGAGTTGTGCTGACTTTCTCACAACCATTGAGCAGGATAAAAGGCTTCTTGCTGCAGCAAGGAGCAACACAAAATATTCATGGAAAAAGTAGGAATCCTGGGAATGACCAACATGCTTGGTGTATTTCCTTGATTCACTGAAAGTTTGTATGATGTTACTTTTAAATGGCTATTTGTATTGTAGTTCAGCAGTGGGAATGAATCCTGTATTTTCTTTTGTATATTACTGAAAGAATAAAATAAACTTGAAGGTATATAATATAATATGATATTTTTTCATTGTGTCACAGAATGTCATTTTGTTTTTATTTTCTATAGACTTGTCAGTTGTCACTTCAGTGATAATTGACAACCTCAGAAGCAAGCTTCTAGTCCTCATCAAATATGAAACATCTCTTCCTCACCCTCATGTTAGCTGCACAAAGGCTTAGAATGCGCCAGAAATAGGACACATTTCAAAAATTTTCTTGGGAGCTCCCAGCACGACCCGAAACCCAGCTGAAAAGACTTGCTCCATTCGCCATAACTTTTCCTCCTTATACAACTCCCGGTACTATATGTTCTGTATTTTTCTGAGCTCAAGGTGGCAACCATACGGTATGGTTCTACAGAACTTCACTGTAAATGAAACCTACCTGTAGTCAAAAACGAATCAAGAATCCAAAGGAATCCATGCTGACAAACTGTAACTACCTTGGCAGGGAGTCGAAGGTTAATATTAGTGTACGAACAATAAGGAGTCAATGTTCCAATGTGAACGATGAGACAGATTTTTTCCTACCTGAAAAGTATTAAAGTCTCTGGCTGAACACAATAGAATGAAAGTCAATTCCCGCAAATATAGCCATATGGGTCTGCTAGAACAAATTCATTTGATCATGAGAAAGACCCTGTCAACTTATATTATAAAGGATGTAAAAGTTGGCAGAATGATCCCGTTGGCTGGTGTGTAGATGGTATGGTAACATCTGTTGGCCATTACCAGATGATCAAACTAAAACATGTACATGATTGAAAGGCATTGCACAGGTGTGCTGTTGACACACTTGTGCGCGGGTTATCACCACCTCACCGTTCTGTTTCGCATTCTCCTAGGAGAAACCACGACCACCACACGAATTCGGGCGGCCCTGAACGAGACTCACACGGCCATGGTCGTGACTCGCACAACCATGGTCGTGACTCACACAGCCATGGTTGTGACTTGCATGGCTGTGGTTGTGACTCGCACGGCCATGGTCGTGACTCACATGGCCATGGACGTGACTTGCATGGCTGTGGTCGTGACTCGCATGGCCATGGATGTGACTCGCACAGACATGGACTTGACTCTCAAGGCCGTGGACGATGTTCACATGACTTTGACATGATTCAGATGGTGGTGGACATGATTCGGACAGCCGTGAACATCATTTGGCACCATTTTAGATGTCCACAGAAGTTCTATCAGTGCTCTTCGCTTGACGAATTGAACGAGGTGGTGATCAGATGGGAATCGGTGCTTCAACATGGTATGGCCGTAAGCCATCCCGTTTTCTTCCCAAACCTTCACATGAGCGAGGTCTATGGTCCTTTCCCAGACACACCATCCTAAGACAACTTCCACACCCCCTAGTGTGACGGCCATGGTCGATATACTCGTATGGCTGTACATCCATGCTGTCACGTCCTTGGCTGCGCGAACTCGAATGACAAACCTGATCTCTCCAAGGAGAGCGATCATGTGAGAGACAACGAGACACTGTGGAGTGAGGCCAAATGGCCGACTGCATTAACTAACCACACACATGTACGTGTCCTCAAGGACTTGGACATGCAACAAAAAACGGTCATGGGAGCTGGAACAATGATCAGAGGGCCTCCTGGGAGAGCGTGAACAGGGAGGAGTTCTGGAATGACAGAGACTAATGTCACAGTCATGCGAGCGACGAGGCAACAACGGCCTAGGCTGGGAACAGGTCTGCACTGGTGCAGAATCTCTCATGTCCGTCACAGGATTGCGGGACCCAGAAGGAAACAGCTGAACTTCCAAAGCCTTCACTACCCTGGATTTCTTAACAGGAGCCTTGTCATCCTTCCTACAAACACGAACAGGGGGATCAGGGGAAGACGACACTGCTGCAGATTTTCCGATCGACGATCTCTGCCTGGAATGAAATACTGATGGATCAGAAGCAGCTGGATGTGACACCCCCTCATCAGTGAGTCAGCTGCGAGCTGGAGCAGGAGAACCATGGCCATGGTTGGATGAAGACGGAAAAGAAAAGTAAGACGATGGAGGAGAAGATGAAGACAGACACCTGCGACGCTTCTTCTTCACAACACGGGTGAACCTGTCTCAAAAAACGATGTCAACTCTGTCAACCACCGCTTTCATGAGAGCATCAGAAGACAGAGCACCAGAAAAAGTCACCATTGCAGAAGGGGCTCCAAAGCTCTGCTAGGGATATGCTGCTGACGAAGTGGGAGAAAAAGCCATCATCACGGAAGAGCACGGGTAGAAGCGAGACCACCAAAAGGGTTCCAAAGCTGTGAGAGGGATACACTGTCGGCAGATCCGGAACCGCAGGACTACGAAGAGGAGAACTGGTTAGCCGCTGCTGCCGCCGACTCAAAACGCTGGTCAGGGTACACCAAAAACTGAAGTGGCAACACTGATACAGCTAGGGGGAGAGCAGCAGGGCTAGCAACTGTCAAGGTGGACAACATGACCAAGCGAGAGGAAGGGGAACGAGATAATAGGCCACCGAAGGTTGGTACTCCTGGCAGGCCTAGATAAGCCCAGATGTCTTCTGAGCCTTCAATCCTGAAATAGAACAAGATGATGCTGTCTCTTCCCTCATGGGGGGAAACCTCCCCACCCTGAGAGAGCAGGGATACCCAGAGAGAAAATATCTCCTAACACCTCTCCCAAAACTACCAAAGTTGAAGCTATGGAAGAATGGGGAGGGGTAAAATCTTCCAAGGAAGAAGAAGCAACATGAGGAAGAATGCATAGAAGGAGCCAGAAGTAGACTGAGAGGCGGCCATCAAAGTAGGAGAAAACCCCTTCCAAGATGGCGCCTTCTTCCTCCTCTAATGCTTCCTCTTGGCAAAAAACCTCCACTGCTCAGGAGGCCAAGAACTACATTCAGAGAGGGGAAGGGAGCGAGCCTTTGACTCACCCCACCCCCTGCCCCAGAGACAGGACAACACAAAAAAAATAAGCAAAATGATATATAAGGAAAAAGGCTCCAAAACTTATGCAGACTTCATAGCATGAATAAGTGAATATATCATTATAGAGACAGAAAAACATGTTGGAATGTTTCAATATATCAATATATGCAAAGTATAAACAAAGAAATTTAAACATAATAAAAACAAATAAATTCAAACACAGAAGTGAAAGTTGAATGGCAGGGCAGAGAAAGGAATGCACGTCTCGATTAGAAGGCAGCTAAAATTAAACTGCATAGAATTGAGTGCAGACAGACTTGGTGGGCAGTACTTCCTCCCCTACCATCAGTAACTATTACCCTAACCATTGCAAAAGTTTAGCAGCCGGATTTCCGGCTTGCTGAAAGTTATTACCATATGTAAAGACCAAGGGTTTGTATTCGTGTAGAAACAAAGATACGCAAAGTCAGCACTGATACGCAGTGAGCTGGGCAGAGATGCTGGGTCATTTATGCATCTTATACAATACAGGGTACTGCACTTAACAATGATATTTTACGCATCGTGTACTGTGCATACAGTACATTTTATTGATATTTTACTGTGGTGTAAGATGATTTTGAAATGATATTAGAGCATATCTAAAATACACAGATAGTTTGTAAAATGACGGGGCTACCTTAGGGAAGAAATGTTAGGTTTGTTTACATCTGCGGAACCTATCCCATCATTCTACAGTATCTTCATTTTACTGTATTTTCCTAACTAGGTACATTTTTTATGGTAAAAAATTATTTGCTAATTTTCAAATATTAATATTTATGTAAAAACAGCAAAATATCTATAAAATCTTTTTTTTCTTAAAAAATTTTCACCCCAAAAATCACCCAGGAATTCCAAACACAGAGCTTGCTAAAGGAAAATGCATGATGGGAAAGCTGAAATACCTAGGCGTAATGCTGCTTGACACGCTGTTGCCTGGTGTTTGCCAAGCAGCCAATCCAGGAGCGCTATTCATTATCCTTGGCGTTCATTGGCTGTACCCCATCTCTGCCACTTCAAAGCGTATCCTTCCACTGTTCAAGTGTTTCGCTGTGTACTGTATCTGTGTACTTTCTGCGTCTTTGTTCGCAGTGTTAATCTGTGTAATCGTGCCCTAAGATGCCTCGAAATGCCTGCTCCTTCTAAGGCTTCTGGCAAAGAGTCTAAGCACCAGAAGGTAGGACTTCTGGATATGTTGAAGGAAGGGAAAAGTTACACTGCAGTAGCCCAGCATTATAGCGTGAACGAATGTACCGTCCAGTACATCAAGAAGAAAGAGGCAGAGATATGGAAGGCCGTGAGTGTTAGCTTCTATGGTAGTGCCAAGAAGGTCTCCACTGGGTGTGATAAGAGCATTGTGAGGATGGAGTCAGCCTTGGCATTTTGGATCACAGACTGCCATAAAAAGAACATCCCCCTCAACAGCAACATCCTTTGCGAGAAAGCACAACAACTCTACCAGTAGTTTTCCACTGTTACGGAAGGCGGTGATGTACAGCAAACAGACTTCTTAGGTTTCGACAAACCTGCCGAAGAAAGGGAGGAAGAAGCAGGATCATTGTCAGCTCCTCAAGGTTTTCAGACCAAAAAGGGGTGGTTCCACTGTTTTCAGAGGCGGTTTCAACTAAAGAGTGTTTCTCTGCATAGGGAAGCAGCATCGGCAGACATGGAAGCGGCCATGAAATATCCTGAGATCTTCAAGAAAATCATCAGGGACAAGGGCTACCATCCACAACAGGTGTTCAATATGGACGAGACTAGCTTGTTCTGGAAAAAATGCCTTCACGGACATGCCTCATGAAGGACAAAGCCAGAGCCCCCTGGTTCAAGGCCCAGAAGGATAGTGTAACCCTCATCATGTGTGGCAATGCTGCTGGCTTCATGCTGAAACCAGGCCTCATTTACAAGGCTGCAAACCCCAGGGCCCTCAAGAATAACAACAATCACATGCTGCCTGTGTTTTAGATGCACAACCCCAACAGCAGCTAACTATCACCATGTTTCTTGAGCAGATGAAGAAGGACCCTCCAAAGCCTCCTGAAACCCTTGAAGTAGTGTCTGAAGAATTGCCCAAAAGAAGTGCCTGAAAAAGGGGAAGAGGTACCCCCAGAGATGTAACTCCTCTGCTTTGCTTTGCTGTGCAGTCATATCTTCATCATCATTCATCGGACCGCACAGCTAATTCATCATCATCTTCAATCAAAATTCATCACTGGTGAGTACCCGTATGATTTATGTAATCTTAAACTTCTCAGTATTTTGAATATTTTTTTCAATGTTTATTCAAATACTGTATTTAGGTACAGTACTTAATGTACCAATGTCACCGCTATCTACGTTATAAGAAAACAGTAAGGCTTGAATACTGTATGAAAGTAAGTGTGTGCGTGCCCGAATATGTATAGGGAAAACTTGAGTAGTTTTTGCCTTTGTAAGAGTACAGTAACAGTTGTAGGAGTGTTCATGCACAGCTGTATGCCATATATTTTTAAGGGTACAGCAATGACTTTGAAATGATATTAAAGTGTTTTAGGATGATAGTTTAAGATATACATATTTGGTGTTTGAACTATTAAAATAGGCAGTTATAAGCATTTTTAGAGTGGGGTTCCAACTTATCATGGATTTCAACTTATCCTGGGTGGTTGTGGTCCCTAACCCCTGCAAATACTGGGGGTCGACTTATTCCTAATGCCACCATTGGAAAATTGGTCTGGCTAAAATCCAGAGCCAATTGGGATTGCATTATTGAAGCTTGTGAGGCACTTAAAATTTCAAGTCTGTGTGTGTCAGGGGCGGACATGTTGGAGGTCTCTCTCGCATTTTGTACCCAAAAAGAGGGGTTTTTCGATTTTGGTGGTTATACCTTTCATAAAAGGCAATGTATTAATAGTGTCTCTACGTAATACCCCGAGCGTAAGCCGGTTAGTGTTGTGTAATTGCAGATATATTAATCTACGTTCTGCCCCAATCAGTGCCTTCGGAATTTTTCTTTCAAGTTTCAACTTCTCGAAGCCTATTGGCCCTGGGAAATGGGTAATAGAGTGCTGTGTATGTGTTAGTGCTTGGACCTCCCTTTACCACAAAAATGTCATCTGAACAACCTCCAACCGTCGTGCCAGTGACCATGGTGCCTAACGATACCTGTGCCCCACACACAAGTTCTGTACTCGTGAACAATTGTCTTTACTTTATCCAATACCAATCAAACCATGCAGATATCATGTCAACTAAACAATCTGTCAGTGCAGCCTTCTCCGACGAGGAAATTAACTCTGCATGTACAAAATGCAAAGACCTGATACCAGATACCATTCTCCAGGAGTGACCCACGAAAAGCCTATCCTCTCACAAGAAAGTATCATATATCACAAAGTGGCTAAGGACCTCTCGGTGGAAATCTACGCCGATGACCCTTACAATTTGCCTCCAAAGGGGCCTGCTGATCTAAGCCTATCAGCAGTGTACCATACGGCAGAAAATGCCTTTCTAAAAGCAAAATCCCTCTCAGAAAAAATTGACAAAACCTCAGAAAAAATTAAGGAAGCACAAGAGAAATTTTCACAGATCTGGGACGTGATCAAAGGATTGCAGGAATCACTCAACAGTCTTAGAACTGTGGAAACAAATAACAATCTTTCGTGGATCTGGAATGCAATCAAAGGAGTGCAGGAATCATTAGACAATTGCATAGCAAACCACCAGACTCCTTTGAATGAGGCATCTATCACTTCCTCGCCTCCCAACAACACGAGAGACGTGAAGGTGCGACGCGAAGTCGAGTTGGCCATACCCTCCCATGAGGGAACTGCCCTCTCTCCCTCGGATGAAGCGACCACATCACCTGTAGACCTATCGGAGAGGACCGACGAACCCTCAACCTCCCCTCCCTTCCCAGTGCCTCCAGTGGAAGATAGATCCTCAGCGACGATCACCAGCCCTCGTGAGTCCTCCGACCCTATCTCTCCCCCCCAACCCCCCTGCCGTGGATGAAGATGTGATTGATCATGAGGGGATTGGGGCTGGCAGACACAAACAAATAGAAAAAAGAAAAGAACATCTCGAGTGTCTGCTGAACCGAAGCCCAGCATTCGTGAATCACCTCACCCGAAACCTGAGAGGAGATGTCACGTTGTGATTCACAATTTACGGTCATCGGTGAAGCTAGACGCCATAGTAGAGAGTGTCAAGTTTCTCACAGGCTCCGACCCTCTTATCTCCCATGAACTCCCATGCAAAATTAAACATAAAGTGGCCTACAGGATTACCTGCCTATTTCACCACCTCGATGTTCTTAAAGGTGAGAATTTTGGTCCTAACATAAAAGTCTCAAGATACAGCCTAATCCAGGACCAACCTCCCCCAGGGGAACTTACTGACACCCCAAGTAGGGGTTCAGGCACAGACTCGCCTTCTACCACAAGTGCCAGCCATCCTCCCAAGCCGAGTGAATGCCCACCGCCCCCCCGGGCCAATCCCCCATCCACCCAAATGATCAACTCATTCATTTCCCATCTTCGTGAGCTGCCATGGATACACTAAATATAATCTCTTGGAATATTTTTGGCCTCAAGCAGAACATTCCTCCCTTAAACATGTTCTGCAAAAACTTCAAAGGCATCATTGCATTTCAAGAAATGCTGCAACTTCTTAAGAATGCAATAATCAATGAAATATCGTTGACAACTTGACAGGATATCTTTAAAAAGAATTTACTCCTCTGGCCTCATGACCTTGCCATCTGCGACTCAGTGCATGAAGATTTTAGAGCTTTCTCGAGCTCATCGATGCAAGTTACAGATCACATCGTAGCCGGTCGCCTGAAAGGGGGCCTTTCTTTCCTGTGGCACAAATTGCTAGACAATATGGTGAATGTGTTGACCTATATGAGTGACAGATTGCTGGGGCTTCAAGTGACAGTAGGGGACTCTAAGATCCTAATGATTAATGTTTATATGTCCTGAGAAAAGAACGATAATTTTGATCAGTACTGCATGATCCTAGGTGAGTTACACAGCATTATTCACGATTCTACTGCTGATCATATCTGTATAATTTGGGACCTTAATTCTCACCCCACAAAACAGTTTTATAATGAACTTATTCGCTTCTATCAAAATCACGCTCTCCGAATTAGCGATGCAATGCTCCTCCCTCCCTCCTCCTATACCTATGTACAGAACAGAACAGACACATTTACAACCTCCTGGCTGAACCACTGCATCAAGTCCCCTCAACTTCATGACTCTATTTTGACCTGCAACATCCGTTACGATCTTGCAATGGGCTATGATCACATCCCCTTACAGGTGTCATTCTGTACCCCATCCCTCCCTACCGTGAACCCTCTAACTGATCGCCCACCAACTGTTAACTGGGATTTTAAAACCCAACAGAAAACCAGATCCTTTAGGATAACCACGGAAACCAGGCTGCGGTCAATAGCCCAATTGGCAGACGCCTTACTGTGCACTAACCCAAAATGTAGAATCAATCATCACAGGAGAGACCTGAAAGAATTCTATTCGAATAAAATTTCTGCTATGTTTGCCTCCAGCAGGGATAACTTTAGATCTCGTCAAGGCAACTCTAGTAATGTACCTGGATGGAATGAATTAGTTAAAGATCTTTATACACATTCATGGGAAATGTTTCTACTATGGAGGCAAAATGGTAGCCCGAGGGAAGGATGTAAAGTCCCTGCTGAGCAAGTTTTCTTTGGTGAACCACCCGTTTTCTTCAATACCGCTCCTATAGGATCGGGTCAAGCAAAATCAGCCATTTCTTTCCTGTATAAATATGTATCTATTACTGATTCATTTGTATCTGCTTCTTTTGCACATGTGTTAGAATGTTATGTCAATTCTTGTGAACTCACTTTTTACATTACTTGTATTTATCCATTGTAATTATTGCCGAGAGTAATTGACCTCAGGTCACCTAAATTCTATTGTATTCCTGTGTGACGTCCGCACGGCGCTTTATAAGCGGCCTGCGTTCTGAATAAAGTAGCAGTACCTGTCCTCTTGCTCATTATTTCGCACCTCTTAAAGTGGTGGCCACGGAGTGGTTCCTGGAGCCATTAACGGACTCATACGGTGACCTAGTCTTGGCTCCATGAACTACCCCACGCCCCTAATGGACTAAATGCGGCGCTGTAACCAGCGTTCGGGCGTGCTGACTCTTGTTGGCAAATCACCAGCGTCATTAGCAGACCCACATGGCACACTCCTAAGTACATATTGACGCGAGTAACCCACTCCCTCCCTCGCGCACATCCCGCCCGTGCCCTCCCCCATGCCAAGAATCACACGCTCCTCCATGTCGCTACCCGCGCACTGCCTGCCTCAGCGGAACAGACTAAATCTGCCCTCGCCATAAAGCTGCCACCCTTCACGCACCGCAACCCATCATCATGGCTCTACAGGGTCAAGGGACAGTTCAGACTGGCGGGACTCACTGACGAGGTGCTGCAAGCCGATGCTGTGATCAACGCCCTACCGGAGGAGGTCTACAGAGGGAGGAGTATTTGTAAAGTCCCCGCTGAGCGAGTTTTCTATGGTGAACCACCCATTTTCTTCAATACCGCTCCTATAGGATTGGGTCAAGCAAAATCAGCCATATCTTTCCTGTATAAATATGTATCTATTACTGATTCATTTTTATCTGCTTCTTTTGCACATGTGTTAGAATGTTATGTCAATTCTTGTGAACTCACTTTTTACATTACTTGTATTTATCCATTGTAATTATTGTCAAGAGTAATTGACCTCAGGTCACCTAAATTCTATTGTATTCATCTGTGTGACGTCTGCAATGCGCTTTATAAGCAGCCTGCGTTCTGAATAAAGTAGCGGTACCTGTCCTCCTGCTCATTATTTCGCACCTCTTAAAAGGACACTTTGCACTGCTAATGAGGCAGGCGAGAGCGCAGTTCAAACTTGCCCTTAAGCATTGCAGATTGAAGGAAAAGCAACTAAGAGCTGATGCAATGTCTAGGAAATTAGGATCTGGCGATTACCCCCATCTTTGGAAGGACATTCAATCCCTAAATCCCAAAACTAAAAAGCTATCACAGAGAGTAGAAGCCGTCGGTGACGAGGCTATTGCAAGAATGTGGGGCGATCACTTCAGCACTATCCTGAATTGCATAAACGATCAAGACTCCCGCAGGGATGTAAATAACCCCCTTACTGATAATATTCAGTTTCATTTCACCGATCGTATTACGCCAGGCAACATCAGCAAGGCCGTAAACAACCTACCTAATAATAAATCGCCTGGCTGCGATGGTCTGCCTTGCTCTGTTCAATGCGTGCATAATTCACCAGTTTCTCCCAGACTCCCTACTCTTAATTCACTTAATACCATTAATAAAAAACAACCTGAAGGATGCAGCTGACCCTGGCAATTATTACCCAATTGCATCGAAGATACTTGAGTCCATTCTTCTAGTGAGACTTGTCTCCTTTCTATACACTACTCACAACCAGTTCGGCTTTAAAGCAAACCACTCAACCGACACCTGCATCTACATCCTGAAAGAATTGCCGAACTGTTACCTATCATTAACCTCTCCTGTTTTCCTGCTTTTGTAGATGTGAGAAAAGCATTTGACAGAGTAAACTACCTGAAGCTCTTCCTGAAGCTGCACAAACGAGGCACACCTCTGTATCTACAGTAATTGGCATTTTATGATGTTGGTTCTCCACACAGCAATTCTGTGTCAATGGGGTAACGTACTGTCATACACCTTCGGCTCCCTTAACGGGCTCTGGCAAGGGGGCATTCTCTCTCTATACCTGTTTAACACGTACACAGATGCCCTGAATGTCAAACTGAACTCACTCCCAATCGGATGCACTATCAATGAAACAACAATAAACAACCTCTGTTACACTGATGATATGGTTCTGATCTCCCCATCACTGCAAGGTCTCCAGCGACTCATCGACACCTGCTGCCAATATGCAGAGGAATTTGATATCCTATACAATGAAACCAAGACCCAGTTGACGTAGTATCTATGTGGATGAACGCAAGCTTAGTGATACAGTGCCTGTTCCAAAGAGTGGCATATCTGCAGACTGCGGTAATTACAGGCCAATCTTTAGTCTCCCTGTGCTCTCCAAAGTTGCTAAAAAACTTATTTTTAAGGCCCTATGTAAGTATGTGGAATCTACAGGATTGTTAGCTGACAGTCAATATGCATATAGAAAGCAGTTAGGTACCTGCAATATTCAGTATACTTGACTTGCCATTTGCAAGGGAACCTTGATAAGGGTTTTGAGTGCAAAGTAATTCAAATAGATTTTAGTGCTGCTTTCGATTTAGTAAATCACAAGACACTTATTTATTAACTTCAGAATCTTGGAGTGGGTGGATATGTTTTACGATTACTTACAGCTGGTCAGCAGTGAGTTGCTGTTGATGGGATCTTTAGTGAACCAAGACCTATTTTGTCTGGAGTTCACAGGGTAGTGTTCTTGGTCCACTGTTATTTCTATTGTATACAAGTAAGACGTCCTGGAAAACAAGAATGTTCAGTATGCCAATGATGCAACACTTCTGGGTGTAGCAGTCTCCTCTTATGAGAAACGAAGCTGCCCTCAGCCTCAATCGGGGCATGGACCAGATCATTGAATGGTATAGGCGGTGGGGTATAAGGGTGAACTCCGGTAAAACGGAAACACTATTATCAGCAGATCTCACAGATTTTCCACCCCATCCTTCCTTCAGGTGGATGGGACTCTGCTGAATGAGTCTGAAGTTTTAACTATTCTAGGTGTAACTTTTGACCCACTTCTTACTTTTGAGAAACATCTAATGAAAGTTTCAGCAAATGCCGCATGAAAGTTAGGTATTGTTCATAAGGCCTCATATTTAGAACAGTGATAAAATTAATGCAACCTGTTTTAGGTCGTTTGTGCTTCCTTTACTAGAATACTGCTCTCCAGTGTGGATGTCTGCTTCTGCCAGAGATTTAGCTCTTTTGGATAGAGTGGTTCATGGTGGTCGGTTTCTGTTTCCTAATAGCAGCAGTTATGACTTGGACCATCAATGGATGGTCTTTTGTTTGTCACTTTTTCATAAGTTGTATTTCACCAGAGATCTACCATATTCACAATTGACCCCTCATCCCCTTTACTTGCCGAGAGCAACCAGATTCACTGAGCAGCAGCACCAATATACAGTAAATGTGCCTTTCTGTCGAACCTCTCATTTCCAGGGGTCCTTTATTCCTCACACAGTTGGACTGTGGTACAGCCTCCCAGAGGATGTCGTGCAATTGGAACTTCGGAAATTCAAGTGAAGATGCAATGCATTTACCACCCTGATACTATTCTCCTTGCATTTGAATACATTTTTATTTATTTATTAATTTACGGATTAATTTTTTTAATAAGCGGGATCTCTTCTTTATGTACTTCCCTTTACTCCTCTTACTTCTTCCTAATGAACTCCATATTCTTTGGAAGCTTGAATTTCAAGTCAATAGGCCCTTTGGGCTTATTCCATATGAATATATTTCATTTTCTGAATAATAATAATAATAATAATAATAATAATAATAATAATAATAATAATAATAATAATAATAATAATAATAATAATAATAATAATCACGTAAACATAAAAACAATGAATCAAAAAGAAAGAATTCAAGCGGTCAAAAATGTCCTGGCTCTTACTTGAACTTTGCTTCACAAATAGCATTCTTCCTACTTCATGTGAAATGGTTGTCACAAGAGACATTATTTGTTCTGCAATTTTTGTCATCAAAAGGAGTGTCTTCTGAGGTCTAAAATTCTTACCTTTTACAACTTAATATTAATTCCTGGAATGCCTCACCTAGCTCAATCATTGATTTGTTTGTCAGTAATAAGGAAACTAATTGGCTTCTCCATACATGTCAACCGTTATGGCAATTATAATAGGATTTGTATGTTGAAGGGACATATGCTTGCAGGATTTTTCCATTCCAAGTATCTAATCTCAATACCTTAATTATCGATTATGTTAAATACCTGTAGATTTTGGATACCTATCTTCAAAGCACAGTTGCCAAGCTTTGATAATTGCATATAACGTCAACAAATGTGCTTCCAAACATGAAAATTCTGGTACCTGTACAAGGAATTAAAACTCAATCTTTTTCAATTGTAATTCTCTGTATTTATTTGTATAATAAATACATCATGCCCAAATCAGACGTCATTTATTTATACATTGGGTTAATCTAAATCGTATATAATTCATATTGCAGCATCTTCACAGTTACCAAACTGCACAAAAATACGTAGCTTTTGATAAGTTTACAGATAAAGTTAAAAATCTCTAATCTCAATAATATACTACACATTAAAAATCAACGTGGGTTGTGGTAGGTCATGAATTAGATCAATTTTTGCATTTAAAATTAATAATTCCCTCAAAACATAAAAAGATGATATATATATATATATATATATATATATATATATATATATATATATATATATATATATATATATATATATATATATATATATATATATATAAATATATATATATATATATATATATATATATATATATATATATATATATATATATATATATATATGTGTGTTTATATATAATACTAAAAACTTATACATCACAAAAATGATGTTAAATAAATAACGGGATTAAAAAGTATGAGCATTGTAAGATTCACAAAAATGCTTTCATTATTCAGATATATCACAATCATTTTAAGATCATGATTAGAATGTATGAGCATTACGACACACTCCACAGCCTAATGCAAATTCTTCTCCAGTAGGGGGATGCTGAACATGAAGTGGGCACTCTTCTCCATCCAGCTGCTGTGCTCTTGGTCCTGCAAAAGAAAAATATGAGCCCTTAAACCACTGCAGAAGTGTCACTGAATTTACAGTACTGTACTGTACTTAACATTAACCACAGATATATATAAATAAATCTAAATACAATACTCACTCTATATGTGGAATCAATATATGCAGTTTTAAATTAAATATTTTGAAAATATTAAATAAAAGAAAACCAAACATTTGACTTTCTTCAATATGTTCTTTAACTTTACCATACACCCTCCTGCCCAGCCAGTATCATAAATCACCTCTTTGTCTACTCTTTCCACACCACCCTGTCTTGATCCTGCAGTCAGTTGCTGTGGCATTCACTGTGTACACAATGTGTATCCAGGATCATTTAAGCACAAAGAGTAGCTTTTCAAAGTCATACTAATACAAGACAATGCACCTAGCCTTCCTGAATTTACAGTCAATATGAAATTGAAAGGGTCAATTTATATTTTTATCTCCCAATGTGGCATCATTGCCAAGGCCTCTTGACCAAGGGACAAATTTCTGTCAAAGTCATGTACCCCCGCATGATATGTTCGCATCTGAACAGTCAGTAATGTTGACCCTATCTTGATATACAGTGCTGAAAATCATTCACTATTGTAGATGCAATAATAGATGCAATAACATTTGTTCAAACAATTTATAACCTAAGACCACATACAAAAAATACATATCAGAAGTCTCCATGAAATGATATCATGGGTGACTACTAATTCTCACATTGATGCAGACTAGAGGAGGTCCTTTCTTCAAAACTTCAACTAGCCATGGCTCCGCACCTCTGCGACTCCACTCCTCCCAAAAGTGGAGAAGTCTGGCTCCTACTGGAGCATGAAGGACTGGACTCTCATTTCATGAAGGAGGTTTTGAACACAGGTTTCTTGCTTGACTTGGAAACACGTACGTTGGGCCAGGGTCTTGAATGGAGTCTGCCTGCCTTCACGAAAAGGCTGAAGTTGGAGGGGTGACTCAGACTTGGCAGGGAAAGAAGGCTACCCTTAGAAGACTGCGCCACCATGTCTTGATGAGTAGACTTCTTTTGGAGGTTTGATGAGATCCCCAGCACCGTAGACTGTGGGAAGAGATACTGCTTGTCGAAAGGGGCGAAAAGTAGAACAGACTTCTGGACGAGGGTGACTCCTTTCATGGTGAAGGAGCACCACAACTCCTTTTCTTCAACACACCCAAGAAGAAGAGGGAGGCAAGCTCTCAGGAACCATCCCTTGTGGCCTTGTCCGCACAAGATAATACAGCAAACCAGTCAGAGGCCAGGTCATCTGCCAGGTGCAGACAGTCCTCCATCTTCTTGGCAAGAGTGCCGATGGTCCAGTCGAGGAAGCTCAGCACCTCAAAGACTTCAAAAATAATCTTAATGAGACGATCGAGTTCAGTGGAAGAAAACATGATCTTCGCCAAAGTGAAAACCATGCATCGCAAAGACTCGATGAGACCAGAAAAGTACCCCTGGGAGGAGGCAGTGGCTCCCTGAGAGGGCGCTTCTCCAGTCGAACAGGAGTGATATCTCCTGCTAATGAGCCTGGAAGGGGTTCATGCTAGAGTGGCTTTGCCCTGTTCTCTCTCTGAAGCAAGTCAGTCATCCATCTCCTTGACTACTTTGCTTGATGAGGAGGATAGCCCCATCTTGGGGAGCCAAGTGGAGGCATCTGCCTGGTTCCTCATAAAAAAAAGGCAGAGGCCGGAGAAACTGGAGCAGCGGACAAGAAAAAGTTGGGATAGCTGGCCAACAGATAATGGAGTAATGCAGCGGAGGCCAACTGAGGGGTGGCTTCCTCTTCAAACACTTCTTCATCAGACAGAACAGGCAAGAGCGCAGGGTCCTGAGAGACTGGGGGAGCAGCTGGGGTCTTCTGAATAAAACTCATAATAGCCTCCAGCTGGCGCTTAATAGGCTCCAACAATGGATCCTCCTGAGTAAGTGAGGGAACTTGAGGTGGCAGAGGAGGAGGTGGGCACCTATGAACTGGCGCAGTTGGCGCCACCACATCGGGTGGAGTTTGACGTTTGCGGATGGGAGTCGGGCACTCTGGAGGCAAAGGGTGCTCAGAGGCAGAGAGGAGTCTAGAAGACGACGACTTCCACTAAGAAGGCTCTTTCTGGCACTTGGGAGCCAAGAGCGGGCGCTTCACATATGTGGGAAGTAACTCCGGACCATCCTAGCCCTTCATCTGGGAATGAGCCACAGAGGAGGCAGGAGGGTTGGGCGCTGAGACTGGGCTCTCTTTGCTTCTTAGCTGGAGGAGGGAAGCGGTCAGCTCTATCAAAGTGCCTCTTTAGAGGGGGAGAGGAGGCAGAATAGCACCACCTGTGCTTCTTGTGTGGGCAGGAGGCTTCTGAGTCAGAGGAGAGTTGATGTGCACTTAAACTAACACAATTCCACTGAAAAAATTGTTGACACCTGGGCGGAAACAGGTGCAACTGAGGGGCAACAACCCGTGGGCAAACCCTGCTGGTCTCCCTTTGTCCTCCGGTATGTCTTCTCCCAGGGTTAGGGGAGCAGGACAGGGACCTTCATCTAGGAGTACCAACGAGACGAGAAGCCACCTCCTCCACAGACACAACACTATCACTTTTCACATGAGCTGACACTTTTTCAGAGAGCACTTTCACCTAGGCACCTAACTTGGACATTGCACTTACAATTAAATGAAGCTTTTGATCGAACCTTGATTCAAGACTGGCAATGGGGTCGGGATTAGAAGCATGGGAGTCTGGAATAGGAGTGTGTGGTAAAGAAGTCGGAGGACTAAGAATTGGAGAAATAGCAAGAACTGGTGATGAAGGGACAATGCTTTCTTCTACTAGCCTAGCAGAGTCAAGATTGGCCCTACTTTCGGCTTTAGAGCCGCCTTACTCTTTTTCTCCCTTTCAAGCTTAAGCAAGTAGATTTTAAAGCTTTCCACTTCTCATCCCAGTCTTGACATTCACTGCCGGTTTTCTCAATATCACAATCCTGTCCCCTACATTTGACACATTTAGCATGACAGTCAACTGACGACTTAACTAGCCCAAAAGCGAGCACTGGAAGAACTAGTATCTGACATTCTGCAAAGTATAAAGTAACCAACTAACTAATGAACTAAAGAATCATAAGCTAAGCAAATACAATCACTAACGAAGCCAATAACCATGAAAGTTACAACAAATTCTGAATATGTCACCAAAAAACGATGACGGAAGGCTGCAGGAACAAACGATGTTGGTCAAACGCCAGCAGAAAAACGATGAGCTCTCTGCACCTGCACTAGGCAGTTGAATAGTAACCGCCAATTTTGAATTTTTAGGCTGCCGTGATTGTTAAACAACAACTATGTAATTACTTGGAAAGTTACTTATATAAAAACTGTATTTAGGTAAAGTACCTAATGTACCAATGTTACCCCTATCTACGTTAAAAGAAATTGGTAAGGGCTGAATACTATATGAAATAAAATGTTCATGCCTGAATACATATAGGGATAATTTGATTACTTTTCGCCTTGGTAAGAATACAGTCATAGTTGTATCAGAGTTCACGCTTAGCTGTAAGCCATATACTGTATTTTTAACAGAACAGTAATGTTGTAAGATCACACTGAAATGGTATTAAAGTGTTTTAAGATGATAGTTTAAGGTACATTTGGTGTTTGAACTATTAAAATAGGCAGTTATACGCATTTCTAGAAGGGGGGTTCCAACTTATCACGGATTTCAACTTATTATGGGTGGTTGTAGTTCCTGCCACCTGCAAATACCGGGGGTCAACTAGGTGGGCCACCAGTTAAATTCCTTCTTTCCTGAGCTCTCAAACAACTATTGCTGCTAATTTGTAAAGAATCTTTGGGTTAACGTTTAACATGAAAGGCAGGACATTGAATCTCTATGCTTCCTTCCCTATCTGAAACCCTAGGAAGGGCCAGATGGGATCAGTGATAAGAATGAGCCAATATATATGTCTTTCACATCTGTCAAGATGGTCCAAGTCCCTTGCGGAATGAGCAAACGTACTTGTGGAACAGTCATCTGAATCTTGTCACAAGATATAACTGCCCATTTTAATAGTTCAAACACCAAATGTACCTTAAACTATCATCTTAAAACACTTTAATATCATTTCAGTTCATCTTACAACATTACTGTACCATTAAAAATATATGGCTTACAGCTAAGGGTGAACTCTGCTACAACTGTGACTGTATTCTTACCAAGGCAAAAACTAATCAAGCTATCCCTATATGTATTCAGGGCTGAACACTTTATTTCATGCAGTATTCAAGCCTTACCATTTTCTTTTAATGTAGATAGGGGTGACACTGGTACATTAAGTACTTTACCTAAATACAGTTTTTATGTAACTTTCCAGGTAATTACTTAGCTATTGTTTAACAATCACGGCAGCCTAAAAATTCAAAATTTGCGGTAACTATTCAACTGTCTAGTGTAGGTGACTAGACCCCCACCCACTTTCAGGGTAAAGAGAGGAACAATGTGGCAGAGAGCTCATCTTTTTCTGCCAACGTTCAACCAACATCGTTCATTCCTGTAGCCTTCCGTCATCGTTTTTTGGTGATGTATTCAGAATTTGTTGTAACTTTCATGGTTATTGGCTTCGCTAGTGATTGTGTTTGCTTAGCTTATGACTCTTTGGTTCATTAGTTAGTTGGTTAACCTTTACTTAAAAGAATGTCAGATACTAGTTCTTCCAGTGCTTGCTTTTGTAGCAAGGGATGTAAAACTAGGTTAGTTAAGTCATCTGTTGACTTTGATACCGCACGTGTCAAATGTAAGGGACAGGATCGTGACATTGAGAATACCTACAGTGAATGTCAAGACTGGGATGAGAAGAAGTGGTAAGCTTTAAAATCTTACTTGCTTAAGCTTGAAAGGGAGAAAAAGAGTAAGATGGCCTCTGGAGCCGAAAGTAGGGCCAATCTTGACTGCTAGACTAGTAGAAGAAAGCACTATCCCTTCATCACCAGTTCTTGCTATTTCTCCAATTCTTAGTCCTCCGACTTCTTTACCACACACTCCTATTCCAGACTCCCATGCTTCCAATTCTGACCCCTTTGCCAGTCTTGAATCAAGGATCGATCAAAAGCTTCATTTAATTATAAGTGCAATGTCCAAGTTAGGTACCCAGGTGAAAGTGCTCTCTGAAAAAGTGTCAGCTCATGTGAAAAGTGATAGTGTTGTGTCTGTGGAGGAGGTGGCTTCCCATCCCATTGGTAGTCCTAGACAAAGGTCCCTGTCCTGCTCCCCTAGCCCTGGGAGAAGACATACAGGAGGTAGAAGTGAGGCCAGCAGGGTTTGCCCACGGGCTGTTGCCCCTCAGTTGCACCTGTTTCCCCCCAGGTGTCGACAATTTTTCAGTGGAATTGTGTTAGTTTAAGTGCTCATCAACTCTCCTCCGACTCAGAAGCCTCCTGCCCCAACAAGAAGCACAAGTGGTGCTATCCTGCCTCCACTCCCCCTCTCAAGAGGCACTCTGACGGAGCTGACCGCTCCCCTCCTCCACTTAAGGAGCACAGATAGCCCAGTCTCAGCCCCCAACCCTCCTGCAGCTTCGCTGAGCCTCCTGCCTCCTCTGGGCTTGTTCCCAGGTGTAGGGCTGGGACAGTCCGGAGTCACTTCCCATGCATGTGGAGCACCCGCTTCAAAAGGGGTTCTGGTGCTATTGTTGTCCGCTCTTCTGCTGTTGGAGAGATCCTCTAGCAGTGACTGAAGGCTTGCATGGCTCCAATTCATACAGAGGTTTCTTAGGCTTAAGAAGAAAACACTTTCAATTCTATTTTTTCCCAGATTCCCCATTTCCAAGAAGAGCATATGTTGTGTAATTCTGTTGTCAGGCTTGTTCAATGAGTTGTGCAACAACAGACTTGACAAAAAGGACTGAGAGTTGGGGAGAGAAGTGTTGGAGCCCACCAATGCTTCCTTTTGAGCCTTAATGCAACTTCAGGAAGTCGCAGAGTACTCCCCATAGCGCCCACATTAAGTATTTTGGCTACTGCATTGAACATTGTTCTGGAAGACTCTGGAAGCTCTTTAATAGCTACTGCCACCGAAGTAGTAGTAGAAGTTATAATATTGAGGTGGAGCCCAATATAAAATTCAGCCATGGCTGTTGAGATTTTTCACATAGGGGTCTCAAATTACTAGGTAGCCATGTCCAATGAGAGCCTTCCTCTCAAAAGGAAGGACAAGTGCTGCCCATTCCTTCATAGAACTCTGAGATACTGGGGTGGCAGAGAAAAATTGCTTTACTTCTGCCATTAATTCTTGTTTCCCAGTCACTGCAAAATTCTGAAATGCTGTTTTCACATGACTGATTGTTTTAAAAGTGAAGGTACAGAAGGCTGATGCCTCCTGGAGAGGGTATTGGTTCCCTAAAATTGTATTTGTGCTATATTTTCCATTAAACTGGAAAAGGGTTGCTTCTATGGCTTTCACTGATAAGCAGGACAACCATCTCCTTTGGAAATTTCTGAATTCCTATTGGAGGGACCAAGTGCCATTCACAATAGGAAAAGGCTGCTGTGTCCAGAAATTCGACATGCTCAACCTCAATCATAGTTTTCCTTTCATTAATCAGGTATTTTCCATCTGGCGAAAGGATGCACATTGAGGCATCACACTAAATGTTACCAGTATTGTTCTCAGGGGCAGATATTGGTGCCCGTACTACATTCTAATTTGGGGTTTTGTAGTCTGAACTGGTCATACTATTGTTGCCATTCAGAACTTTAGGAATTACCCATTCTGATTTCAATGGGGATCTAGACAGCTCATTCAACTTCTTTTTGGGCTTGGGATTTTTATTACCCTGTTCTCATGACCTTGGGATTTTTATTATCTTGTTCCCATGACCTAAGTTTTTTGGTGAAAGAACCAATCTCTGCCTGGAAAGGCTGACCTGAATTACTCTTGGAAATCATGGATAACATCTCTGATATGCTCGTGCTCAGTAGCAAGGACATCCTTGCTACTCTTCATGATTTCCTCTTGGAATTCTGAAAGTACAGTAAATGGAATTTCCCTATCGGGGAAGCTTGCTTGAACCGATTGAGCCAAGGCAGTAGTATCACAACTGCCTGCCAGGACAGAAGTCCTGGATAAACCACTATACCCCTTAGAAGGTGCAGACACTTCAGATGGGGTTGAAACCCTATCAGGGGTCCCCTTTGATATCTGACTGCTGCATAGGAGAGGCAAGGTTCTCTCATCTGAGTTATCTCTCCCATGTAAAGCAGAAGAATGACTGTTCCCTAGATCTTCCAGATTCAGAGGGAAGATTTCAGGGGTTATATCCACTTCATGTTGGGTATTGGTGGCCTTTTTCCTAAGGAATGACTCTTCGTCTCCATAGAGTAGTTGAAGTGGTAGTTCCTAAAATCTACTGCTTTTGGAGTATTAGCCCAAACGAGGATTCTGCTCGGAGAGGGATAGAAACACATTTTGCCGAAACAATGTAGTCTCCTTCCGTATGCCTACCGAAACCTATGACTCACAGAGACAGTTTAAATGGAGCTCTTCCATCATTTAACCTTGCTGCCAGGAGCACGTTGCATATTTCACGCATGTCAGGCAACTAACCAAATTCTCCTTTATTCTTATGGCAGGTAGTTATGACCCATCTCCACAGGTAAAAAGTAGATTGAGCAATTCACTGCGGCACAGCTGATCTGTGGGTCACACATAATAGCAGCCCAGTAATGATAAAAGGAACATGTGTTTATTAAAAACTACCTACTGTGTATTTCAGGAAGTTGAGTTATTGTTTTTTGCCAATACCTTTCAAATTAATTAATGGATCGGTGTGTTACTTTGCAACAGTGTGTGTCACACCTTCCCTTAATTTTTGGTAAAAAATTCAGTTTCCAAATTCAGCTTTTTCAGGGACATTACTCTTGAATTTGATGGGGTAGCCAGCAAACCGATTAACGCTTTCGAACATACGAGCTTGGGTACTACTGAACTTGTCTTGAGTGTCTACTTGCAGTAAATTGCTCACTACCCCCAACTTTCCTCTTTGACTCCACCACTGAACTTCTCCCTACTTTTCCTTGACGTCATTACACCCTGTAGCATATGTTACTTTCTTTATGAATGCGATTGCTTTCATTTTGTTTGCATAATTTTGTGATGAAAAGTATTTCATGTTTGTTCTAAATACACTGTTCTACATGTATAATGAAAAATAATGGGTTAAAATCACAGAACAGTTTATAATCATTTGAGACAATGTACGCTGTATCATAGATGTATGTTAATAAATCAGTTTTATCTTTCCCTTATTCCCTTATATAGCATAATTATATGACCGTGAAATATAACCATAAGCAATATCTTACCTATCCAGATTTGTCCTTAATTTTTGGGCAACTTTCTCCCGGCTGTAAACTTCAAGAAGACATAGCAAATACATTTCCGCATCAACGGGGACATTTCAACATGTAACCCATAACTCTGAACAGTGACGAGACAACCTTCACTGTAGTTACTGGATACACAAGTGATAAACCCGTCGTTTAACCCGACATTTCATTCAACTACAAAGATTTTGGAAACCCCTAAATTCTGTATAATTATGTAGGTCGTTAGCTCATTTCATCCTACATTGCTCTGTTGAGAGAGAGAGAGAGAGAGAGAGAGAGAGAGAGAGAGAGAGAGAGAGAGAGAGAGAGAGAGAGAGAGAGAGAGAGAGAGAGAGAGAGAGAGAAGGGTCGGTGGTAGGCGGGATAATTACCCCAAGAGTGCTTATCCGAATGAATTCGAAAATCTTGACAGGTAGGTTTGGCTATGTCATAAAATTCAAGGGTAAAGTGCCTTTAAAATCTGTTTGGACATGGAATTTTTATATAAAAAAAATTAGGGGAGGGCTGGCATGGCTACACGTGTCTATGATTGCTGTTATGTCACATCCATAAAATAGTACATAGTAATATATTAAAATATTATTTCACAATTAGTACAATAACACTGCCTTAAAGGACTTACTCATAAATCTTCCAAACTTACTTAAGACAAAATTAAATGAATACCTACCCAATATACTTCTATACATTTTATAACTTTGTTTTCCAGGTCTATTCCCAAGCACCAAGTTAAAGTTATAGGCTACGTTAGTTGGTACATAATTAAAATAATTAATTAATCATTGGAATTATTGTACCAAATTTATATAAATTCAGTATCTCCAAGATTTTAATTTTGTTTGACAAAGCTCCCCATTACAAAAAAGTACTTTTTATATTCCTGTAGGAAAAAGATCATCACTACAATTATGAATGTATTTCTTTTAACACTTTGAAAAGAACCCCAGTATTAAGGAGAATTGAGAAACTCTATATCACAAAATCCATTTAGTTTGATTATGAAATACTTCAGAGGAAATACTTGCCTTTAGTAAACACCAAGGCTTGTAAGTCAAGCATGACGGGAACTACTATCATGGCTATGTTTGTAAACAAGAAGTTAGGCTAACCTGATTTACCCTTTCAGTAACCTCAAATTATCTATCAAATGTTAAAAAAGTCATTTACTAATGAGTTTCACTGACATAAATTGCCAATATTATTGCATTAATGCTAATTATCACTGTTAAACATGAGAAAAACAGCATGGTAATTACTGCATAGCCTAGCGATCTGATCCTAACTACTCACCTTGCAGAAGACCTACTGGCTCCTAATTTTAATAAATACTGTACAGTATAAGCTTACCCGTTAAAATTCTAAGGAACAAAAACTTTTCACTGAATCTTAAAACTATGTGCTTAGCTTGAAAATCTACAGGATGATCGAAAAATGCAGTCAAGAAATTTTTCAGGGGTAATACCGGGGACAAGTGAACTCTGGGACAGACAAGAGAGTAACGAGGAAAACAGCTTTGTATGTATTTGCTAAGTATGTATTTGCACTGCTTGCAATGAAGATTTATGATGCATTAGAAAAAAAGAAAGTCTTGATGAAAGTACCCGTAGTTAAGCCATCCACTGTGCCTTCATGCTCCTAAATGATAATGGGTTCTATTGAGAACATAATTAATTCACACAAAGTACGTATTTGTTCATCAGAAAATATCTTTGTTAAAGAAACAACTAGTGAGATATTTTCCTGTAACAGAACCTTCAGTTCCTCATATTGGCTTCAACTCCCAAACAGTTTTATTGTATTAGTATGAAAGGTACATATTCCTTTGCGGTTTGACATTTCTTTCTGTGGCTCATTATTTCACTGAACTTTTTGACCAAAGATCTGTCAAAAATAAAGATGATGATGACAGGTGTGGTGATTACCAAGGCTACTCAGAGAATAACTGGGAAGAGCAGGAGACTATTAAGTGTCAGCATTAGCTGGCATGGTTCTGTGGCATTTAATGCATCAATTACTTGGCGCAATTTGATGTTACATAACTGAGGGACCAGAAATTGGATCTTCAACTTAAGTTTAAGTTATTATTACCATTACAAACCAAACTGCAACCATAGTTGGAAAAGCAGAATGCTAAAAGCCTGAAGGCTCCGACAGGGAAAAATTTAAAGTAGAGAATGAACCATGAATGAGAAATAATAAAGGAAATAAGATGCATAAATAAACTATGATGAGAGATTCATGTCAGCCTGATCAACAATGAAAAATTAAGCACTAAGTTTGAACTTACGAAATTCTAGTAATTCAACAATGTGATTAGGAGGATCACTCTATAATTTGGTCTCATTATCAAGACAACTTCTAGAAATATATGTGGTGTATGTGGTGTATAACTTAGCATAGGAAAAGGCAAAAATTTTAGAATTGGCTGAATATCTAGTATTACGTGGTGATGGTGTAGTCCTGGAACGGTTAAACTATGTCTATCATCCAAGTAAGGGCTGTTCAGAAAGAATTATCATTGAACCTGTACAAAATCAAAAATCATACAAAGTTCCGTCCAATTTTCCCTACAAATATTAAAAGCAATACCTGACATAAATAACAATAATATATAGAGAAAGGATATATAGTGTGCATTTTCATGGGGTAAAAAGAATGTATGAGTCTTCATTATGCTTTTTTAATTACTATTTATGGAGAGTAAGAAGTTTACATTCTCAGCTAACTTTACATATCATTCTAACTATAATTTATTTGTTTTATATTCTCAGGTAACAAAATAAAATATAATTTTATTTGTCTTCAAAATAACAACCTCAACATTCCATTTTCTATTAAGCTTGTAAAAAGTAAACCAACAATGGAGTGTGTTCTACCACAAATGAGTTTTGGTGACCCCTAAATCTCACAGGAATGAATGCTTTATTAGAATTTCTATAATTCTGATTAACAAAAGGACTTGTGGTGGCATGGTGTCATTAACAATCTGTAGAGCATTTGGTTACACCATCTTCACTAGCAATGGTTTTACTCACCAAGACTGATTGCATATTCCTATTCAAGTTGCAAGTACATGTATTTGCAACAGATTATCATGTGTCCAACCAACCAAGTGAAAAAGGGTAAACATGATTAATGCCTTATCATAAATGGAGACCATCAACATCATTTGAGAAGAATAAGTGTAAGCTTAGCTTAATTGTTGGGGCAAAGACTGCTTCAAAAATGCAATTAACACCAGTAAATATGTTGACAGAAAGCCTGAACAGAATGCACGAAGTCCTACCCCAAACATCAGGCCATCATTAAAACTTTCAGGTATCCACTGAGGTAGTTCAACTTTTAAGATAACCGTATGAAAAATCCTCTAAATATCTCTCCAAAGAGAAAAAAACCAACTACAATTGAGTGAAAAATATATTAACCTCAATTGGTAAGATTTTTTACCTGAACTCAAGTACAACTTCCATGTGATCAGAAAATCCCTCACCACAGCAAAGTAGTCATACATGAAGATGTCCCCAGGGAGTTTGATATACTATATACAGTAGTCACTAAGATCAAGATTTAAGAATCAAAACGTATGCACATGACACTGAAGGCAATGTAACTCAAAAACAATTCAAATGAATTTTGGTGAGAGTAATTTACTCGTAGTTGGAAATTGTCTGGAAGATCAACGGCAGACAAGATGTCACCATTCCTAAAGCCTCCGTCCATTTCATTTTCAGCATGTAAAATTAGCCTCCACACACTTGAGGCCTTTCTGATTATGAATATAAGATTGCAAAATTCAGGGAGAGGGGGGAGGATGTATGGAAGAGAACGCCAGTTATGGTGCTAGGACTATTGCCACTGGGAAAACTGCCAATGGGAAATTTGCCATTGGGAAAATTGCCACTGGGAAAATTGCCCATCTAGGAATATTGCCACCAGGAATATTGCCACCCATTGACATACTTAAAAAACACATAAAATGTGATTGTAATCAATAATAGTTAAAAAAATATGGGTATATGGGTGACAAAAGAAAGCAAAATAAAAATATAATAGTTTATTTCAAAATAAACATGTTAAAAATGACACTGTAAAGAGCACAGTTTATAACGACAAGTAATAAATAAAAAAAAAAATAGAATGGGACTTGTTCATTAAAAAACAGGCTTTGATGTAGGAAAAACCTGATTTTGGTAGTCGCTGTTGATTCCTCAAGGAGTTACTCTCCATGCTCTGCCAGAGCTCCATGGGTGACCAAACTGATGTCAAAGAATTCTCTTACAGCTGGTCTTGTGGCCAGGTATTGTGCCATAGTGATAAACACTGTAACACTTGATGGAGTATATAATGGACTCAAAGATAAGGGGGCACTTTCCCAAATCTCTACAGCGAGGCTGTATACCCAGGTTCTTCCATCGCCAAAACCTGCTTAGAAGAGGAAATGATTAATGCGCATGTACAGTCTGCCACAGTGTCAACAACAGACCCGACGCGGAGACCAAGAAGCATTACTTTGTGTTGGTCAATGCAGGATGATCCCTTGCCCAAATCCCATGCTTTTTTGTCAGGGAAGTGGGAGAGTTTTGAGGACTCAACAGCAACTGCCAAAAATAGGGTTTTCCTATGTCAAAACCTGTTTTTTATAGCATAGTCGCTTGTTTCGTCCTCAAGGAGCTTTACAAAGAAACTGACAGGTGACGAAAAGGCTTAAGCTCTCAATTTTTAATCCTAACACCCCAAAGAAAAAACATTTCTGGTCTGAGGTCAAGCCACAAATTTCAAGCCACATTCTTTATTCTAAATACTCTTCAGGTTTTTGGTACCAAAGAACAAGAAACTATACACAAACTTATGTTTTAGGATGCAGTTCTACAGTGACTTACCTAAGCATGCTGGGTTTGGTTGCAGTACTGTCGCCCTTCTCCCAGCAATAGTTAGCATACTCACCGTCAATAAGACCCCTGGTTTTCTGCTGTAGCACCTCGGGGTTAGGACTAACCATGCCACCTACTGATACCCAGTGTAGTCGAATTTGTTCGAGCTTGTGGCAATAATGTTTTTTTAAAAATACTGCCTCTGATGACCACCCTGTACATTTAGAGACTTCTTCGAAAGAGACATTTCTGAAGAAGGCCACTGACGTACTTAGTTTCCTAATATCATGTGGCCTAGGAAAGGAGTGTGGATTTGCCTTTTCAATGAGAGACAGTACAACCATTCTCAGCCCTTGTAGAGAGAGAGAGAGAGAGAGAGAGAGAGAGTGGTTAGTCTGTGCTAAGGTGTAGGAGAATCGGACCTTCTGGGATGTTTGCCGTGACTTCTATGTTAACCTTAAATGCTGGAACCAGGCATAATGTCTTGCCTGCTAAATTGAGTTTTCTTATCAGAATAAGAGATTTCCTTCTAAAAGGATCCATATTCTTAGCCAGGAATAATGGGTCAGGGGACAATAATAATGGGTGGTCAGCTGTTTGCGTGATGTATCGTCCTCGTCTGAGAGAGCCCAGTTCACTAATACAAGCTCCTGATGCTAATGCAATCAAGAAGATCACCTTTTGTAGCATGTGAGTTGTGGTTGTATTGGGTCCGCTGAATTGAGGGGTTGAAAGAAGTCTAAGCACCTTGTTCAGGGACCAAGTAATTGGAAGCCTTTTGGGAGCAGGTCTTTGTAGAGCAAAAGACTGCAGAAGGGAAGTGGCAACTTCTATACTAAAGTCAATCCCAAATCCATAAAGCAAGGGTTCCATTAATACTGCCTTGTATGCCACGACTGTTGTAACTGCAAGGCATTTGTCTTAAAAAACGTACATAAGAAAATTTAAAAGTGTTTCCATAGAAATCTCAACTGGTATTGTTGGATAGATGATGTCCGTAACTTTTGTACTAGGTACCTAGCAATGTTGGGCGAGTAATTTTCATGGTAGGCAATATTTTAAAAATCCATACGTGAAGGTCTCGGCTCAGAAAGGAGGATGCTGTCTGAGATAGAACAGCAGACAGTAGTGGAACTGATCCCTTTGCCCATTGTTGAAATAATAGGAACCAATGCCTATTTGGTCAATTTAGGGCTATTAAGTAAGCTGTTCCTTTGGAGGTTAGAAGTTTGCTCAAAACCTTCGAAATCTGGGACAGTGGAGGAAAAAGATATATCCTCCATTTGTTCCAGTCTTGTAGGAAGGCATCTCTTGCTGTTGCTTGACTGTCCAAGTTCGGAGACACATACTGGAGTTTGTGATGGCGAACAGATCCACTTCTGATTGTGGAAGCATGTTGACTATTGTTTGAAGAGAGTGGATGTCCAACATCCACTCTGTTGAGGCTGTCGTTTTCCTTGGTAGAGAGTCTGCTATTACGCTGAGAGGCCCCCTGAGGTGAACTGCAGACAAGTACCACTTCCTTGCTTGCACCATCCAAAGGTTGGCTTGCTTTATCATACTGAAAGGAGGTGAATGTGATCCCAACCTCTTGATGCAGGACATTGCAATCATGCTGTCTAGACCCCATAAAATGTGTCTCTCTCCTGGAGGAGGTTTGTATTTCTTGAGAGACAAAATGACAGCCATCAGCTCCAGAAAACAGATATAACAATTCCTCAGAGTAACTGACCACCTCCCTGCCACCTGACGATCCTCCCAATGTCCTCCCAACGAGGCATCTGTGTGTAATGTCACATACAGATGGAAGATTCAGATTGACCTGTTTTGCAAAAGATTCCTTCCAGGTCCCAGGCCAAAGTCTCCCAAACTTTTTGAATCTTTTGATGAGGTCGACCTCGAATCTTTTTTCTTCCATGTGATAGCCAGAATTTGTTCACATTTTTTGTTGCAATCTGAGTATTGCATCTTTTACTGACGTGAGCTGCAGCAGGCCCATCATATGTTCTAATTACAGTCTGGAAACTCTGGGCTGTGCAAGGAAACTTTTGAGGACTTGCCTTATTCAGTTTCAAGTATGATGGGGAGAGACAACAGGCAGTGAAGAGTATCCAAACACAATCCAGTCCCAGCCACTGAAAACATTTGCTGCTGTGAGGCGGGATTTTTTTCCAATTTATTATAAAACCTTTTGACTGTACTCTGTTGACCACTGCTCTTAGGTTTTCTTAAGCATTCTTTTCTTGTGGGCCCCCCAATCAACCAGTTGTCTAAGTAGGCTATTTAGTTGTATTCCCTCTTGTTTGAGTTCTCAAACAATTACCACTGTTAAATCTGTAAAAAATTCTTGGGGCAATGTTTAGCCCAAAGGGCATGACTCTGAACCAGTACGCATCTTTCCCTATACGGAACCTTAGGAAGGGGCAGAAGGGAATGGCGATATGGACATACCAGTATGCATCTTTCAGATCTACAGAAACTGTCCAAGTCCCTTTTGGAATGACTGAACATATTTGGACAACGGTATTTATCTGAAACTTTTGGCAAACAATGTGCTTGTTCAATGCTGATTAGTCAAGAATCAATCTTCGTTCGGAGGAATCCTTTTTTGGGGACACTGAAGAGACGCGCTTGGTGGCGAATATACCCACGTTTCTCTATGGCTCCCATTAACAGGGCTTTTATGCCCGTAATCTTCCAGAGAGGGGGGGTCTGGTTTTTGGAAGAACCCCTTTAAAGGAGGTGGAATGATGAGGCTGCTTCCATTCATTGGACAGATGGGTATCGTTCTCAGCTAGCACTCTGCTAGCCCCGCATTCGATTCTCCGACCGGCCAATGAAGAATGAGAGGAATTTATTTCTGGTGATAGAAGTTCATTTCTCGCTATAATGTGGTTCGGATTCCACAATAAGCTGTAGGTCCCGTTGCTAGGTAACCAATTGGTTCTTAGCCACGTAAAATAAATCTAAGCCTTCGGGCCAGCCCTAGGAGAGCTGTTAATTGCCTATTCCTTGGCGGAATTTCCCAAAACTGGATGACCATGGCAAATGGTTTTAATTCTGCCATTGCCTTCGTTTTTTAGTCACTATAAAATTCTGAAAATCTACCTTCACATGATTAATAATTTTGAAAGTGAAGGGACAGAAGGCTGGGTCTTATTCAAAATGGAAGTAGAGACCCATTTTTCGTTGACCTGGTAAAGGGTGTCTTCTATAGCTTTTAATGCTTTAGGCACAGGTATGAGAACTGTTTCTGTTAGTGGTTTCTCCATGTCTGGTGAAGGTGTTACCAGGCGCCATTCCATGCTAGGGAATGCTGCCCTGTCTTTAAATTCTACATGTATAACTTCAATCATATTTTTCTCTCATTAACTACTTACCATCGGGAGAGTAAATGCATATTGAGGCATCTTGCCAAAGATTGTCAGTATCATCAGGGGTGAGTATTGGAGCCCTTATTATGTTTTGATCTGAAGTTTTTTATTCTGAACTGACCATTTTGTTGTTTCCAGTCAGAATTCTAATATTAGACCTTGTTTGGGCAGCATTTGTATCTACTCTCACTTTTCAGTTACAGGATGCAGTTCTTTTACACTTTGGGGTGTACATGACTGACTTAATTTCCTTTTTGGAATCATGCATCATGTACCTTATATATTGCCATTCTGTGGCAAGGACATCTTTGGTGTTACTCATAATTTCCATGCGGAATTGATCAAATGCCACATACTATGTATTTCTTTTGGGGGAGCTTGCACAATCTGACTAAGCTTCAACAACTAAACTGTAACTGCCATTTAACCAAGGGGCAGAAGTCTTGGGTGAGTTACTATACCCCTCCGAAAATGTAGTCATTTCAGTCAGAGTTAGGTGGATCCTAGTATCCCTTTTAGGGGAAAGATCCAGTTCAGCATCGATAGCTGCATGGGGAATAAAATTCCTTCTGGAAGGTTTCTCCCATGGTTAGCTGAAATTTGTGTCCCTGATCCTTCTGGGTTCAGCAGGGCCATTTCAATGCCAATGTCCACTTCATATTCCTTAATAAGAATGTCACCCTCGTGTAAAGATTCCTCTACTTCCTCCGTGGGGTTAACCTGGGGGGTAGGCTACTGGGGATTGATGTTACTGGGTTTTGGCCCAAACATAGGTCTTGTTCTGAGAAAGGGTTAAATAACTACTGCCAGAGTTCTGCCAGAAAGATATAATCTCCCCGTTCCTCACCCCTACTGAATCCTAGGACCATCAAGACAGCTTAAAACAAGCAGTTTCATCTTTAAAACTTGCTGCCAGGAGCATACTACAAATTTCACACATATCTGATGACCAAGTAAATTTTCTTTGTTTTTTACAAGGCCTATGCTCATGGCAGGTTGTGTGGGCCAACCCAAGCTACTTTTTTATATGGCTTGGGTTAATGCTTCTAATATAATCTATGTTAAGCTAAGAACAGAGGATTTCTTAGAGGGTTCTCACTTAACCTATTCTAGGCCACTGCCTATTTTAGGCTTATTTAAAACTTAAGGATATAAGCTATACAGAAAATAACCATCTTATAATCTGGTTTTCTGTTTTATGTGGCCAAGACTAACCTTTTTATCTGATATTCACCCACCGCTATTTAAGGTTATTAGTAAGATATTCCCCTAAAATGGGATTCCTATTAATCTGGTTAGGCTACTGCCTGTTCTAGGTTTATAACACCTTTAAGGATATAGGTTACATAAGACCCTACTAGTATGTATCCTCACGGATAGGCTACCAAGTCGTAAAAACTAGGTTATTTTATTCAGCCTAGCATACTGTTTACATATAATCCTAGTCTTATTTGTTCTTTCCTAGCTTAGTATAGGGTACTGCCTAATCCAGATTATTACAGATCACTCTTAATTGTATAGGCTATATAAAAACAGAAACTTACTAATATGTGAGCTTATCGTTATGCTACTATTTTTGTCTAACACAGGTTGTTGTTTATATCCAGTCCTAGGCTATTTGGTCTACTATATAACACAGTAATTCACTAATATGTAACCTTACAGCGAAGCTATCACTTACTCTAATCTAGGCTACTGCCTAATCTGGATTATTGAATTCACACTTAAGGTTATGGGTTACATAAAACACAGTTACCTTAGTATGTAGCCTTAAAGCTAGGCTACCATCTCATCCAGCACAGATTATTATTTCATCTAGGCCTATTCCTAGGTTACATGGTCTAGGCTAACAATTTAGTCCAATGATGGGATGTTTTGTAAAAAATTATCACTTAATATAAGGTACTGCCTAGTCCTGGATTATTTAGATCGTGCTTAAGTGTACAGGCTTATATACTGTAAAAGGAAAAAAAAATTACTAATATGTAGCCTTATAGATAGGCTACCAATTTATTTTGCCATGATATTATCTGATCCTAAGGTCCTAGGTCTAAGCTAGGCCACTTAAGGATACGTAATCCTAGGTTATAGGCTAGGCCACTTAAGGATACGTAATCCTACGTTATAAGCTAGGCTACTTAAGGATACATAATCCTAGGTTACAGGCTACAGACAACATCCACTATTAATCTAATCTAAATTATTCTCACTTACTGCCTAGATTATTGTAGACATTGTATAATCTGAAAAGATTTTCTATATTAATAATAAGTTGTGGAACAATTCTTTTAGTTAAAACATTTAGTTATAACGACAAATTCTTAAAAACAATTTGTGCTTTATGAACTAGCAATCAACAATGAGCAAGTGCAACCACTGATGGCAAGAAATGCCAGGTCCTGGCTTTTCACACAAATTAATTATTGATTCCAAAAGTTTAAAACTAAAATTTTACCTGGAACTTAATAATAAGAACTTATCTTGCTATTTTTGATATTTTCATGATCCTCACTAATGAAATCGCAGAAAAATTTCTAATTTTTTCAGAGTGCTGGTAATAATAAACCACTTCATTGACCGAAGAGAGAAATGGTTCTTTGTCTCCGCATCGGGCCTGTTGTTGACACTACGGCAGACTGTGCATGTGCATTAATCAGTTCCTCTTCTAATCAGGTTTTGATGATGGAAGAACCTGGGTATACAGCCTCACTGTAAAGATTTGGGAAAGTGGCCCCTTATCTTTGAGTTAATTATATAATCCATCAAGTGTTAAAGTGTTTATCACTATGACATAATACCCAGCCACAAGACCAGCTAAAAGAGAATTCTTTGACATTTGTTTGGTCACCCATGGAGCTCTGGTAGACCATGGAAGGTAACTCCTTGAGGACGAAACAAGCAACTACACTTTCAAAAAATATATGCATATTGTAAGCAATAGAACGTAAATACTTCATTTTATCATCACAGGTACTATAGTTTAGGACTATATTTTCTAGTCTGGCATTCAAGTCTTTGTACTTCTTTTCTGGAAGTGAATCACCTCGTTCAAATTGAATTAGCTTAACTGTTGCTAGGCATTCCACATCTTTGAGTGTGTCAATTAATCTCCAGATGTTGGGGTGGGAGTTATTTACAGATTTATTCAAGAAATTATGAAATGCTTCCACGTTGTTGTCAGCGCAGGCTAAAGAATTTACAATGTGGCTATAGAAGTGCCAAAAACTGATTGGAAACGTGGGTACAGCTCTTTGTCTGTTATTCCGCCTCCCTCTCTCAATTCCGATGTACGTAGATTCGAAATATGCTAAAAAATTCCAGTAGTATCATATCATCATCTGAGAGTTCTTCAAAAACCTCAATAACATCCTGGCTTGGCACAAAGGCAATGACAGAAAAATGGTACATTTTCAGAGAAAATTCACTGTTGTTGTGGTATTCTTGTCTAAACCCAAGGTCAACCATTTTCCTATACAATGATTGTGAAAAATGAAAGAAACACCCATTAGGAGAAAGACTGGGGAAAACAGTCATTACTCCATCGATAGAAGCCTTTTCAAAATCAGTTGTTTTATTTTCAGGTCCTTCTTCACTTTCAAGTTCACTAATTTTGTCATAATATTTTCTATACGTAATTCAGTCTTATTTGGTAAGAGCAAAGACACGGGATGCTCAGTTTATCTTTTTGCACGAATGGTAAGCTGATAATAAATTTCTGGAGCCACATTAAAAGTACCATCAATTGCCCGATTTTTTAACCGTTTCAAATCTTTTATACCAGCATCAGATGCAAATATTGAAATACGATCCTCATCGTTAATACCCAAATCGTATTGAGGAAAAGTTTTCCCAGAATCTATGGCCGTAAATTCTGGCAGTATTGCATATTCCGTCCCTCCAGATGGCATGGATGGAAAACCTGAAATCTTCTGTCTACACTTCCCAATATTCCTGCTGTTACTTGTACTAAGCATTTCTGAGAGAGTAGCTTCATCGAGAGATGCAGTAGCTTGAGATGCTGTTGCTAGGATGCGACTTGATTGTTGAGATGTTTTCACTTTGGATTTGAAAGATTCCTGGGCAACTTTTGCATCTACGCAAACTTTCGTTGATGAATATTTATGTTCGTTAACATTTCAGAGCTTCAAAGTCATCTACTGAAGTTTTTGTATGAAGTCTCTCCTTGCAGTTTATTCTTTTCCACTGGCTACACATCCAATATATAACTGTATCATTCTTTTTTGTACCATGTTTATGATACATATACTGTAGCTCGTCAATGAGTATGTCGTTGCCCCATTCACTCTTGATTATAGAACCCATTATGGGCTGAAGTCAGCAGAAATATAAAATTCTTTTAAATATTTAAAGTTGTTATTAACTCAATTAAATGATAGGTGATAGAAGAGCAGTTTGTAGAGATAATGAATTGTTATAATACTCACTAATTGGGAAATTGGTAATTTCTTTAATAACAGTGGTTTCAAAAATGCTTTAGCAATTTGGAGAGATAAACAGTTATTATAACAGTCATTAACATGAGAACATTTGGAGCAATACATGAAAAACTACTTTGAGTAGGGGAAAAAAAAAACTACTTTTCTTAACTCTTCAGGTCTGGTCTATTTTGTCTTTTTATTCATTGTTTTAGTTCAATTGTGCTCTATGGCAACACTAATAAGCTAAAATCTAGTAATCAACCAATGCACTTGTTAACAATCTGAGAAGTCATACAGTACAATTAGCAAACTTTTAAATTGTAGAGCAAGAAGATGCCACTCTGAATTAAGAGGCAAGAAGGTGTAATTGCTGTGCATATTTCTCTGGCTAAGCTATCTAATATAACACTATCTTACAGTGGATGTCATGGATAGAGTGAAAGTCCATTGATTATTTTGTTATTGAGTTTGGTGTTATTTTACTTTTGTAATATTAAAAGATCTCTCCAGTATTCTGCCATATTCATAACTCTAACAAGAGTAACAAAACATGTACCCTAGCAATTTCTTGTAAACCTTTTTTGTGCCAGCCCATATGAGTGTGTATTACTTTGATTCAATTTGATTTTCTATCTTTGCTAATCTCTCTCTCTCTCTCTCTCTCTCTCTCTCTCTCTCTCTCTCTCTCTCTCTCTCTCTCTCTCTCTCTCTCTCTTTCATAGAATAATAAAAAAAAATGCTGTTCTCTGAGAAAATGTGCAGTTACAATTAAAACTGATAATGATATGGAATCAAAATTAAAGTTTCTATAACATAACAGACTGGAATGACCTGTTTAATGATCTATACTCCCATTCTCGAGAAATGTTTTTACTGTGGAGGCAAAATGCATGGTTAATCAGGCAGGTAACAATGCAGTTCAAACTTGTTCTAAGGAACTATCGATTACATGATAAGCAGCTGCAATGTCTAGAAAGGTAAATTTTGGCAACTACCTTTGTCTCTGGAATGACATTCAGTCCCTAAATCTTATGACCAAGAAACTATCAGACTTGGTGAAGCCGTCAGGGACAAGGGTATTGCAAGAATGTGGGGCAATCATTTCAGCTCTCATCAATGACATAAATGGTCAGGCTCCCAAAGGGAGGGAGGTCACCTCCTTTCTGACAACTTTCGATTTAATTTTGGCAATTGCATTACATCAGGTAACATCAGCAATGCCATAAGAATTTACCTAACAAATTCTGCCACTCAGTAAGTTTCACTTCACTTGCTGAACTTTCTAATGCATCCATAATTCACCAATTTCTCCAAGAATTTCTGCCTTTGGTTCACTTGTTACCATTAATCAAAAATAACCTAAATGATGCAGCTGACCCAGGCAACTATTGCCCGACTGCTAACACTATAATCGCATCAATCTGTTCTTTTAGTGAGGCTTCTACCCTATCTAAACACTTAACAACCACTTCAGATTTCAAGCTAACAAGTCAACTGACACTTACATATATCTGAAAGAATTTCTGAACTATTACCTATCACCAGCTTGTCTGCTTGTGAATTGTTGATGTGAGAAAAGCACTTGACAGAGCAAACTATCTGAAACTTTCCCCAAAGCTTCACAGAAAGGGGTACACCCTTTATTCAACTGGTATATCATAATGCTAGTCTCCACACAACAACTGTGTGTCAAATGGGGTATTGTTGCACAACTTAAGCTCTTTAAACGGACTGTCTAGGTGCATTCTCTCCCCAAATCTATATAAAATATGCATACAGATGCCCTGAATGTCAAACTAAACTTACTCAATAATATGGTTCTAATCTTCGCACCTATACAATATTCAAGTTTTTCAGATTTCCTTAATGCAAAAATGGTAGTTGAACCTATTACTAAAATAAAAATATCCAAATTTTTATTAAGATTAACAGATTCTTTTTGTTCTCGATTCTCCACAAAAGTGTTCAAATCGATCTCACAATGCCAAATGGAATTCCCAGCTAAACAGTTCACTTTACAGTACTTACCGTTGATGGATCCCATGAATAAATCCCAGATATAACCTTAAAATATAATTGTTCAGAGAACTTATCTCCTTCACTGGCTCCCTGTTTCTGTCACTTATTTCTCCAACATGGCTAACTTCTTGGAGCTGGTCATACTAATTCCCCAAACTTGGGTAGGGGAAGTTAAAACTATTAGCTTTCAAGCGAATGGAGGGGACACTATACTGTGCCTGAAGGATCTGCTAAATCAAGAGATCAACTGTCTTCTCCCAGCAAGGCCAGAGCCAGGGCAGTCATAACCACCTCCCTCGCCCCTAGCTTGCCTACAGAGAACTAGTGGCAGTAGAGATGTGAAGAATTAAATGATTTTCAATTAAGTTACATTAAACAGTCTTGTCACTGGCAACCTAGTCTTCCTCCATGAACATACACTCAAGCATAATAGCATCTCAGTTCTATCTTTCTGCTTGTGAGAATCAATCCTTTGAAGAGCTAGTAAGAATCTTGTAAGAGCTATGGGAATTATTGATATGATTTGAAAAAGGGGTTGACACATGATTTCCAATTTGAAGACTGTCAATTTCAGCAGGAAAGGCCCTGAACTTAGAGGTAAGTTTTGATATGATTTGAAAAAGGGGTTGACACATGATTTCCAATTTGAAGACTGTCAATTTCAGCAAGAAAGGCCCTGAACTTAGAAGTAAGTTTTACCCATCATCTTCATAGTCAGGTTTAACCAAAGCATCTCTCCTTTAGGAATGGTCATAACTGAGCTCAGTGGCAAGTTGGAGCAGTAATAACTGTCTCACTCACAAGTAATCCTCATGGTCTTTGCAGTGCATCTAGACTGAAAAGACTGATGATGGCATAGTTCAACTGTGAAGGTATTTCACGGATGAATCTAAAGCCTTGAGTAATTTGGTTGGATGTTTTCCTGAATCAAAAGACTATTACTTTATTTGACAGTAGATTCCAAAAAGTTTTGGATCTCAACTGAGCTACTGTAGATGTTCCGCAACAGAAGCCAGTAGTAATCAAAATGCTACGTAGGTCCATAATGACTTCCTTTGCTGCCTTGGTCTAAGCAGGTCACGAAGACATTTACAAGATGTAGAAGAGTTAAAAATAAAATAAAAAAGAATACATTTACCTAAAATTTATCAAGTTCTACTCCCTCTTATGAGATATTCTGCTAATACACACATACAGCCACTGATGAAACCATGACCATCCTTCCAATACTTGTGATGAAACAATGACCAAACGCAATAAAAAGTGAAAGTTTATGACCGTTAAAAGAAAAAAGCATTTAATGCTGGAATACTAAGTACCAAATACTTATTATAAGAAATGAGATGATTTTGCTTGATCCCTAAAACCTTTCTCTCTCCAAGGCACCCTTTCAAGATTGGAATACTAAAAGAGAAAACTAAGAGCTAAGCTGAGAAAAATGGACCCTATGCTAGTTTAAAAAACATCACTTTATTCTTGAAGATTAATAATATTTTCAATGTAAATTCCTTATTGTTCAACCCTTTGAATACTGAAGTGAGGGCCTTAATAAAGCAACGCTTTGTGCTTCATGCAAAAGCACATTAGGTTCTCATAGGCAAGGGTTTACATTTTGTATGAATGCACATCATTTCATGAAATTGTTGTTACCTAACATGCTGATCTTGAGCATCTTTATTTTGCAGACAAATAAAAACCTTACCTGCCGGACAATGTGGAAGTTCAGCTTTGGGGATATTTGTTACACGCTGAAAGTCATCATGACAAGCATTACAAAAATGAGTTGTGCCAAAGCAGAAGAACACAGCTACAGAGCAGCAGTAACGACACTTGTACTCCAGGAAATCTGTACCATGTTTCGGGCACATCTGGGCCCGTGATACATCAGAGCATGCGCCACATACAAGCTCTCTTGGATCGTAATCATCACCAAGACCAGCTTCAACATCACATCGTGCCTCTCCACCGTAATATGCCTATAAAAAAAGATTTTTTAAAAAACAAATTTCATACCATACCACAAATGTATACAGGTACTCTAAAATGGCCTGAAAATGCCAAATTATAGTATTTTTTAGAGACTGTACTTACATCTTCAAAGTAATTTTTTCTCCCATAGATTTGCACTGTTTCTTTGATGAATTTGTTTTGCTATCTCACGAAGGTAAACTTTTAAACACGTTTGCCGAACAAGGTGCACAGTTTAGATGAATGTTATTGTAAAAATGTTTTCAAAGGCATATAGTGATAACAACAATATTTTTACTGTAATAAAAGTATTAATTAATCAATTTATGTAACCTGGTAACATATCTTTGCGCAAAGTCATCAACAAATTAAATATGCTTTTTTTGTGATAAACAACTAGAAAAGAGGAGAATCACCATATGAATGTCTACAGAAAAATCATGTAATTCACTGAAACTTTATGAAGACTACCACAATTTACATCAATAAATTGAATTAAAAATAATACAATCATAGCTTTTAAAAAAACCAGCTTCCTCAACAAATTTAAAAACACCACCAGATTTATGGACTCTAGAACACTGGAGGGTGGATAATTGCCCTCCTTATCTTGACACTCAAGAGAGGAAATGTATTTTTAAATCACTAACACACTAAACAGTTGCCATACAGTTAATGGTTTCAAGCAGTCACTGCAAAATGGCTGGAATTGCCTTGCCATTAAAAATCAGAGCATCACTACACCTTAGCAGAGGATCTGATTTTTGTGCCATTCAAGAGTGTACTTTTTCCCAGTCTACAGACCGTTTGACTCCTAGTTACTCTTAAGTATGTCAGTACTCAGCAGAACTTATTTTCTTGGCACCAATGGCTTATTTGAGAAAATCCATCCTAAAATGCCTCTGATTAATGGGTGCTTGAAACTATACCTTATTGCTCAGAGTACACTAAATGAATCACTGAAAATAACATCCCACTCTTCTCAGAATAAGACTTCCTTGAGCATCATTAAGATGGCATAAAGCTGTTGTGAAAATTGAAGAGCAACTGGGTACGGAACTACAGGTAAACATCTTGAAAACCCACAACTAAACTAATGACAGCATCAGATTTGAAGCCCAAAATATAAAGAAGTGTTATTTCTAGGCTGCAAAGCATGGAAACAAATATAAGGCCTATTTCTAAATCCATCCAGATAAAACAATGAAGTAATTCACTTCAAATGTAAATGGCTTTAGGAAACTTGGGTGCATTGGGTAATAAGCAAAAATTTTTGTTTCTAATCTCAACCCTGGTTAGTGAACCCAGCTTCAAACAAACAGATCCTTGAAATGAAGTTCACAACTTATCTCACCAGCATCCACTACCCTGCTCTTCACAGGAGATACAGTTGCTGTTACTATTCAATGAAAACTTGCACATGCCCAAACTTCACATGAATACAAAAACAATATGCTGGTTAAATTATATGAGTCATCATATAAAAACTGCCCCTATGGTCAGCTGCATACAAGAAAAAGTCTGAAATATTCCTAGGATGGAATTATGTCCCAAAAGGATTAGGCATCAATGTGCTGAAGCCCTTTCTTATACATTGACAATGTGTATTCAAATGATCTTTTATGGGTATTTCAGGGGTGAGAGGAACTGAACCTCTGGTCAATCTTGACAGTAGAAGTGCAATCAACTACCTGGGTGGTATGACACATAACATTAATTCATTTTAATTCTAGATTTCGAGCATTTACTTTCATATCAGCCAAAATTTTCCTCTCAAATACCATTTACAGAAATCTAGTATCTTTCCCTCACATAATTCTTAAGCCATTTGTAGCCAGAGCTGGATCAGGATGGACACACTTTGTATCCAGAAATTGAAAAATAATTTTCTTCTGCACTGTGTTAATACTCATTTGAAGACACTGATCTTCAACTGCAGGCACTCCTCTACTTACGAGTTACATTCGAATGGCTGTTCATATCTTGATTTGTTCATAAGTCCAACCTGATATATGCAGAGACGATATGTACAGTACTATTTATGTTTTTCATACTAAAACACAATACTAGTATTGTACTGTATTTTATAGAGTATTTTATTAATACGAAAGATATATGAAACCTAAATGCATTAAGCGAATTATGATACTACTACAGTAAAGTAAAGTTTTAATTTATGATCACGGTTGTTTGTATCTCTAAAAGTTCGTAAGGTGAAGTTCATGAGAAGACGAGTATCAGCCTTTGAGCACTGATAAGCAAGGTAAAGTTATCATCAAAACAACTTACTAGATTTAGCTTGTCAGACTTCATTTCTTACTGGAAATGTCTGAAGATCTCAGATGTCTGAAGACATAAAACTTGATTTCGTACTCAACAGAATAATAATCTCAATGATCCTATCTAAACCTGAAGGAGTGGGTTCCTTTTGTTGTCAGGGTAAGTGACCTCTCAATAATCCTATCTAAACCTGAAGGAGTGGGTTCCTTTGTTGTCAGGGTAAGTGACCCATCATGCCCTCCATGATGAGCCTTCTCCCATTCAGTCATTTCATTTTCTTTATGTTGCCTGTATCAAATATGGCTTGCACAACACTTAAAACTGTGCTCTTTTGTATCTGTGCTTTTAAATGCAAGTTTGTAGTGACGTTTCCACGTGCCTTTCATATTTTAAGATACAGCACAGTTACTGTACTACAGTGACAATTAATAAATTACTATATACAGAAACTCCTCAATTATCCTGATTGCCATTATCCAAAACTCTACATTATCTGACACGCCCGGACACCAGCGATCAAGGCCCCAAAGACAAAGGATATATATAAATATCAAGAAATTTGGAAAAACTGCCCTATGATGGTTGGCAATGCTGAATGGCCTCATGAAAATGTTGGTAACACTGCGAATACGTGGACTGACCGAGAAAGGGTTTTTTTTTTTGGGGGGGGCCTCAAGAAGTTTCCATGGTTGGGGGGGGTGTTGGATGACTTGGTGCCATTGGAGAGGAGGGGCAGTAAGGCAGGGTAGAGGAAGGTGTTGTTTTGGAAAGTGGGTGGAACTGGGGAGCAGTTTCTATGGCTGGGAGGGGGTGGGATGAAGTGTTGGATAGGTGAGGGTGAGGAGGGCTAGGTAGACTTGACATAACTTTTTTGGTTTAGTGTTTTTATGTTTATGATATAGTAATTCACATTTTATTAAAGGACATGTACAGTACTGAGAGAGAGAGAGAGAGAGAGAGAGAGAGAGAGAGAGAGAGAGAGAGAGAGAGAGAGAGAGAGAGAGAGAGAGAGAGAGAGAGAGAGAGAGAGAACAATGATTGGGGCATGTTTACATTTAAGTCCAAGTACAGTAACAACACAGTCATTCAATTTTGATTAATATTTTATGCTACAGTATTGTCGTTTATATTTTTACTGTATTTTCTCATTTTTTATTCTTTAAAATCAAAAGATAAAAGCCATTGTGTGTGTAGGGTAAGAGAGAGAGAGAGAGAGAGAGAGAGAGAGAGAGAGAGAGAGAGAGAGAGAGAGAGAGAGAGAGAGAGAGAGAGAGAGAGAGAGAGAGGAAATATCAACAGTGATAAAATATTCTTTTGTGCACTGTTATGATGTGTGATAATCTCTCACTTATAATCAACTATACTTGGGGTTGTTTATGGTTTATTCGGGCAACTGCGCAACAACCAACCAAATCCCTCTGCATAGGTAAGTAATTCGACCTAGACCCACCACGCGACCCCATTCTAGCACAGAATTCAAACTGTTAACATGGCGTCTTTGCATTCATCTCACATTCAATTTGCCGCTGCAAATCCGGTCACAATTATTGATTTGGTTAAATTATGTGACGATGAAAGTGAATTGCATTTGTTTCTGATGAAGAGTGGCCTTTTAGGCGATTTTAGTGGTCCGTTCTTATTCCGGTAACACTCAAAAATCACGGGACATCACGGTCCAAACGGAACAGCCAGTGCCCGCCGACCAACACAAAAGAAGAAGAATCAACTTGCCAAAATGGTCAGACAATTCCGATTTTGAATAGGACAATTCCAATTTTGAATAAGGTATGTGTGTTTTTTATATATATAATATAAGGGGGGTACCATAGGATTCTCTTGGTTAGGATAGTAAATCATCGATAACTAGAGGTTAGGGGTCAAATTTCGTCCCCTGTAACCCCTGTGGGAAGCGCATGCAGCGCGATATTACTGCTTGCCAGAACATACATGCTTGCCAGGAATCATTCAAAATGCTGATGAGGCGCGAAGTGCCGTTCCACCACGCTGGAACTGAAATCAGAAATGTGTAAAGAATGACCGCAAAAATTATGTGATAAATATTACTTTTCGTCTTGTCGCCATTTTTGTTGTGCGTACCTCCGCCAATTTTCTTGTCAGAGCTTACTGCCATCTAGTGGTAGGTTCTGACTAGAAAATTAGCTGAAGCCAGGGTTGCCCCAATAAACCGTAGCCACTCCTAAACTTGTAATGAAATAATATAGTAAATCTACCAGAAATGTGTAAAGAATGACCACTAAAATTTTGTGATAAATATTACTTTTCGTCTCGTCACCGTTTTTGTTGCGCGTACCTCCGCCAATTTTCTTGTCAGAGCTTACCACCATCTAGTGGTAGGTTCTGACTAGAAAACTGGCCAAAGCCAGGGTTGCCCCAATAAACAGTAGCCACTTCTAAACTTGTAATGAAATAGTACAGTAAATCTAGCAAAGCAAAAAAAAAAATTGGCAACACGTACATACGCATTAATTCCTTGGCAAGGGTAAACTTGCTGCAGCCTGTTTGGTTTTGTGTTGCCTGCATATGACATTCCCCTTTTAAATATTTTACGGTGATTATACATGAAACATCAACAGTGAAGAAATATTCTCTTGTGTGCTGTTATAATATGTGTGGTAATCATACTTAAGTCCACTAAACTTGTAATGTAATACGGTACAGTTCAGGCAAAGCAAAAAATATGACAACCCGTACCTACGTATGCACGCACTCATTCGATGGTGTCATGAACTTCCAGGAGTTTGTTTAGCTTCATGTTTTTATGTTTATGGTGAGCTGTAATTATAATTTTACAAAATAAAATAAAATAAATTATTACAAAAAACATGTATAACTTGGTAAAATTAGCATACTTTTAAGTGTGTCCTGTAAAAGAGGCCCCACACAGGGTTGTAAATAGTCACTTTCAACTTCCTGTGGAAGGTAGGGACAAATTTTTACATTTTCTTTATTGCATCATGTGCCTTTGCATATCTTCCTCTTTCCATTGATGTGTTTTTCTTAAATTATCCAACCTTAAAGTTTGCCTGGTCTGAGAGTGTGTTTAATATATATTTAGCCTGTCCCTTAAGGGTTAGGAGTGATCTAAAATAATCTGGATTAGGCAATACCCTATACTAGGCTAAAAGAGAATAATTTAGGAAACATCCTATTACAGTATTGATCTATGTGGTAGTCCTAGGCTTAATAAAATGATAACCTATTTTTATGACTTTGTAGCCTATCTGTAAGGCTACATATTAGTGGAGTTCTTATGTACCTATATCCTTAAAGGCAATATAAACCTAGACCAGGCAGTAGCCTAACCAGATTAAATAGGAACCCATTTTAAAGGAATACAGAATCCTACTATTAACCTAAAACAGCAGTGGCTGAATATCAGATAAAAGGGTAGTCTTGGCCAGATAAAACAGAAAACTAGGTTATAAGGGGGTTCTTTTCTGTATTCTAGGCTTATTTAAGTGTTTTAAATAAGCCTAGAATAGGCAGTGGCCTAGAAGAGGTAACACTCTAAGAAATCCTCTATTCTTAGCCTAACGTAGATTATGTCATATAAAACAGTAGCTTGGGTTAGTTAAACAAGTTAGTTTATAGCAGTTCGTCTGAATGGCATGACATTCAGAATTAAATTTCACATAGCCCTTGCAAAAGGACTAACAGTGTATATGTAATACAGCCATGTACTGGTGTGAAAACTAACCTATTCATAAAATATATTACAGCTACACACTTGTAATCAAATTAACCACCTGTAATATGGAATATACTATCTAGATGAGGGGCTACAGACACTAAATATTAACTAGTTTCTAATAACAACTTGTTTCATATCACTACAGGGCTGCCATTATACAGGACCTTCAGCTCAAGTGTTTCGCAGCAAAGTTGCACAGTTCATTTTTTGCCAGCGGGTACAGCCCATACCACTTGTCATGAGCATAATCCTTGTAAAAAAACAAGGAAAATTTGCCTGGTCGCCAGATGTGTGTGAAATTTGTAGTATGCTCCTGGCAGCAAGTTTTAAGGGTGAAACAGCTCGTTTTAAGCTATCTCAATGGTCCTAGAGTTCAGTATGGGTGAGGAAGGGGGAGACTGTATCTTTCTGGCAGAACTCCGGTAGCATATATTTAACCCTTTCTCAGAACAAGATCTGTGTTTGGGCCAAAACCCAGTAACATCAGTCCCCAGTACCTCCAAGGTTAACCCCATGGAGGAAGTAGATGAGTCTTTACATGGGGGTGACATTCTTACTAAGGAACATGAAATGGACACTGCCACTGAAATGGCCCTGCTGAACCAAGAAGGATCAGGGGGACAAATTTCAGCTAACCATGGGAGAAACCTTCCAGAAGGAATTCTATCCTCCCATGCAGCTATCAGATGCTGAACAGGATCTTTCTCCCAAAAGGGATGCTAGGATCCACCAAACCCCAACTGAAATTACTACATTTTTGAATGGGTATAGTAACTCACCCAGGACTTCTGCCCCCTGGGTAACGGGCAGTTACAGTACAGCTGTTGATGCTAACTCAGATTGCGCAAGCTTCCCCAAAAAGGATACACAGTTTGTGGCATTTGATCAATGCCACAGAACGGTAATATATAGTGGACATAATACACAATTCCAAACAGGATATTTAGGAGATTAAGTCAGTCATGTACACCCCAAAGTGTAAAAGTACTGCGTCATCTAACCGAAAAGTGAGAGTGGATACAAATTCTGCCCAAACAAGGTCTAATGTTAGAATTCTGACTGGTAACAACAAAATGGCCAATTTGGACTATAAAACTTCAGATCAAAACATAATAGGGACTCCAATGCTCACCCCTGATGATACTGATAATCCTTGGTGAGACATCTCAATGCGCATTTTCTCTCCTGATGCTAAGTATCTAATTAATGAGAGAAAACTATGATCAAAGTGGTATACTAAAACAAACGGTTCTCTTACCTGTGCCTCTAGCATTAAATGCTATAGAAACCATCCTTTACCAGGTTAACAGAAAATGGATCTCTACTTCCATTTTGAATAAAACCCAAGTTGCTCACCAAGTAACCCCATCCTTCTTTCCCTTCACTTTCAAAATAATTAATCATGCAAAGGCAGATTTTCAGAATTTTGTAGTGACTAGAAAACGAGAGCCATTGGCAGAATTAAAGCCATTTGCCATGGTCATCCTGGTTTAGAAAAATTCTACCAAGGCATAATGCTTCGACTCCCTTTTAAAATTGAAAAGCTCCTTTTAGATATAGCTACTCAGCAGTTTGGGACCCCTATGAGAAGAATCTCAGAGGGGACAGGCTCTGCAGAATTTCATGCTAGGATCCACCTCCTTAGTACTATAACCTCTACCATCTTGCTGGAAGTTGCCACAAAGGCTTCCAGAAGATTCCAGGATAATTTTTGCTGTTGTGGCCAAAAGTCTTATGAGAACCCTATGGGAAACACTCTATGACTTTCTAGAATGATGCATAAAAGCATGAATGGAAACACTGGAGGGCTCCAACGAGTCACTCCCCAATGTGACTTCATTATTACATTCTAACCCCTTCTGTAAGGACCTGTTTGAGGGGTCTGTTGTGGCCCAACCCAACGAGCAAGCCCGCTAACAGAATTGTACAGTGTACGCTCTTCTGGTGAAAGGGGAATTCAGGAAATAAAAAACCTGAAACTTCCCTTTACCCAACCCAATAAAGGCTTGCTTTGATCAAAAATCATATAAGCCTTCAGTCACCCCAAATGTTTTCCTCAAAAACAGATAGGTGGTCAGAATGGACAACTCCCTACAAAGGGACAACAACAACAACAACAGCAAGGACATCCTTTTCACAAGGTCCTAAAACCTTCTTATAGGGAAAAAGGAAAAGCAACACCTGGAATGCCTATCAAGGGCAAAGGCAGAGGAAGAGGTGGATACCAATAGGAATTGTATGGCTAGGGGTCAACTTCGATGACACCAAAGGCAATGGAAGTCTTCCCCTTGGGGGCACAGCATTATTTTCAACAGGCTGGGGTGGAAATGGTCTCATCCCCCCCCGGCTCCTTTAAAGGGGTTCTCCCAAAGACCAGACCCCTCTCTGGAAGATTACGTTCAGAGGGCCCTGTTAAAGGGAGCCATGGAGAAGCATGTGTATATCCACCACCAAACACGTCTCTTCAGTGTCTCCAAAATGGACTCCTCCAAATGAAGAGTGATCCTCCATCTATCAACATTGAACAAGCACATTGTTTGCCAAAAGTTTCGAATGACTACCGTTGCCTAAGTACGTTCAATCATTCCAAAAGGGACTTGAACAGCTTCTGTAGATCTGAAAGATTCATACACTGTTCCCTTCCACCCTTTCCTAGGGTTCTGGATAGGGAAAGTCACAATGTCATTTCACCTCTGTTTGCTGGGAACTAATGGGAAAATGATGCAGCAATATGATGGCAAAGATAAGAAGGCCACAAAAAAATAATAATTGTGGACTGACGTAACCATACTTGTGAACAAAGCTGCAACCTTGGTGTGAATTATCTATAATATGATTGTGAAATTATGTGGGACAATGGTTTTTGGTCATAAATTTGAGGAAAATTTTCTAGATAATTGCCTCATAGCATTTTGCTTTAAAGGTTCACTTACGTGCTAGGTAATTACAGTAGTCACACACAAGTTCCAAGCCACAGTTAACATCTAACTGTGGCTTTGAACTTACGTGTGATTATCGCCATAACCTTGCACATACATGAACCTTTAAAACAAAATGTTAAGAAGCAATTAGCTATAAACGTTTCTCCAAATTACAAGTAAAAATACTTCGCTTATGACAAATTAGTGACAATACCCAAGTGCAACCCTCTCACCAAGTATCTTATGTCCTCAAACTCATCTCTTTGTATAACTGTTTAAGTTTTGCACATCTGCAGAGCTTTTCCAGATGCCTTTGGTGCTAGAGTCTTGTTTTCCTGGTAAACTAAAGCCAACACTTTCACACACTGATCAAGTACAAGTCCTACTTGCTTCTGGTAGATCTGAGCATCATTCATTTTGGCACATACACTGCTTTGGGATTCATATCCAAATACTCTACAACAATTTATGTGTCAAGCATTGATGTGGCATTGTTGTAACCTAGGCTGTATCAGTTCTCTAGCTTAAGGCTATCTGCTTGAAACTTAAGACAAATCTGTTTGTAATGACATCAACTGATTTCCCATGTAACTGAACAGAGTCAATGAAAGACTACCAAACTGACTTCTGTTTCTTCAATGGTAATAATGCTAAAGGCATAATAAAAATCACTTTTGTACTGATCCACAGTTGTTTTGTTACTACAAACAGTAGCTTTGTATTATTATGGTGAAGTGCCACACTAAAAATTGTTATTATCCCTTTGAGAATTGGGGAGGGGTCAAAATCTGTCTACACCAGAACACTTACCCTTCACTGACTGAACAAAAATGCTTGCCAATAATTTTCTTTGATCACTCTTTTAATCATACTTCAAGCCATGTTAATGAATTTGGTGTCATTTTACAGCAAAAGAGTTGAACGCTATCAGATATGCTTTAAAAGGGCAAAAAAAAATTTTTTTAAACATTGATATCATGAGTTTGCCAAAACTAAGAAATTTACAGTACTTCTTTTTTTTTTTTAATTCATGATAATTGGAAAAAGAGATGTCCAATCTGTTTATCTATATATGTAAAAGTGAATGTTCGTATGTTTGTTTGGATACTATAGAAATCCGAACTGCTTGACAGACCCAGACAAAATTTTGCACACAGCCTCTATGTAACTCCAGAAAGGTTTATAACTCAAAATCAGACCCGTATTCCATGACAGATTTACAACAGACAAAACAAATTAAAATTTCGTTTTTACGTCACTTTTCCTTCAGTACTTTATGGGTTAATTCTCATTTTTCACCTGATGCTCCACCTTTTCCAGGCACTGTCAGACATGATTAACCTACAACAATAAATCCAAATCCCTCATAACATCAATTTTTATCAGATTTTACATGATTTTTATCATAATTTACGTGAATTGTTAATCACCTCGATAAAATCAACACTGAAACCATATGTCGGTTTAAATGTGGTTTACAATCCTCGCCATGGAAAAAGGTAGTAACAGCCCAAATGCTTCTGTGACAGACATACCCCCTCATTAAAAAAAATACTCGCGCAGAAATTACCACATATTTTTCCATGTTCATTCTAAGCCAAACGTATCTTAATCATACCCTGCTAATAAAACACAAATTCTTAAGTGCCCTGTGGTATTTCCATCATCATATCTAACTACTTAATCCACAAAATAAAAACTTCGTAGTTACGCCCACAACTTTGGAGATCAAGAACTAATTCATCGACGAGACAGAACAAATCCATCACCATCTGTGCATGCGTATTAGCAGACTAAATGCTTCTGTGACAAAACTAACCCCTCATCAAAAAATTACTCACAACAAAATTACCACATTTTTTTCAGTGTTCATCATACGCCAAACTTATCTTAATTATAGCTTGCCAATAAAATACGTAACTTGAGGCATTACCATCATCATGTCTAAAAATTTAATCCACTAAAAAATCACCACATATTAGTACAGCAGAACTTCAGAAAAGCATGCTTTGACATCATTATGAAGTTTTCTTGTGGATTCTTCATCTTTAGGCCAACCTGAATCAGAATCAGCCGGGTGCCAGCTTGGAACCCTTGAGGAATTTTTTTTGCAGGTAAAAAACAAAATGGCCACCAGCCTTTTCTGATAATTCCATTTTTGGTCATATCTTCACTTGTAGACCAATTAGAAATGCGATCTAGGTGTCTGAGCCCATGTCTTTAAGGTTAAGAAATCCAAATATGATGAAATAAAAAGTGTTTGAATGAAAATCAGCATCAAATCTCACTATCTCTTGAAGGTAAATGATAAATAGTTGTCAAAAGTTACGGAAATTTGGTTTTCAGCTACTTTCTCAATTAAGATCATAAGTTTTGTTTCTTTGTCCATGATTTATGGTCATTGAATCCAAATATGATGAGCTAAAGAGGTTTTGCATTATGAATGTTCACATAAATGAGAAAGTCACCTGTGATTTACGGAAAATGCGCTATCCAGCCAGGCCTCAACTTGAAGCACATAGTATCCTGATTCTGGTATCCAAAATTTAATTTTTTTACAGGAATTTCATTATGCTGTTTATTCTTCTTTTTTTATGTCAGTTATTACTATACTTCTATACTCTATATTGTAGACAACTGAGGTGTTAAATGAATCTGATATATATTTAGCAATAGTTTCTTTCTTCCAGGTGAAGTTGAAAAGTAGAAGTTTTTCATGATGGATTCATCTGATCTAGAGGAGAATAATTCTTGTTTCTTCAACTGTACTAATCCTTCCAACAAAGTAATTACTGCCACTAGAACTAGAATTGAAACAATTATTCGTAGTAGAGGTGATGGGCTGCATGAAAACCTCTCAGACACTCAATCAATTTTTTGTCATAAGAACTGTGTATCTACTTATACTGTACATCTGAACACAATATTAGAAGACATGAACAGGCCAAGCAAGAAGCCCCTCCATCCAAGAAGACAAGAAGTTCCAATACTGAATTTCACTTCCAAAAGCAATGCCTCTTCTGTGGTCATCTGCGTGAAAAGATAGATCCTCGCAATCCCCATCGATGGAGGAAAGTGGTGCAGTGCAAAACAGCAGATAGGGGCAAAGGCCAAACTTCCTTTAAAGGGAGGATTTTAGAGGTTTGTGACCAGCGCAATGATAAGTTAGCTGACGACATATCATCTTGATTGTTATAATCCTTCATGTCTCCAAGAGCTATTCAGTCTTCCGTCCGAAAGACAATGACAACAGAAGATGCTGACACAGCCCTTTAGAAGCTTTTTAAAGAGATGGAATGGAACAAGAATCACATCTGGAATTCAATAGAACTGCTCCAAATGTACAATTCCTTTGGTGGGGAAAAGCTGTCACGTCGTCATCTTGTACAACATGTTACAAAGCACTTTGAATCTCACATAATAAAGTTGTCTGGAAATGGATATGCTAGCTTACTTGTACTCAAAGGGCATGCACCAAACTTTCTACGCATAGTGGAAGACACAGGAGGAATATAAAGAAATGAATCACATTGCAAAGAGCATCATACAAGAGATAAAAAAACTAAAGGATGTCCTTTCGTATGAGTTGTCCCCTGTACCAACATCTTTATTTGATGAGAATGGTATGATGCGCACTCAGTCAAAAGCAGTCCTTAAAACCAAACTCCAGGTTGAACAATCAAGTAGAGTCCATGGTACACCAGATATTGTCATCATCGACGGATGTGCTCTGTTATGGACCATACACTGGCCCACAAATGGAACAGTCAAAGATTTTGTGACCAACTTTATGGGAACCATCAAATACCATCTAGCACATTGTGATGTTTACCTAGTGTTTGACAGGTACATCAAGAAAGAGCATGAAACAAGATGACTAGAGCACATCGCTCAAGTAATGATGCAAGCCGAAGGTATGAGTTGAAATTACGCACACCCTTATTATACCTGCACAGAAAGTGATACTCAATGTCACCTTCAACAAAATGCAACTCATTGATTTGATATGTCAGTATCTTCAGGACCACATACAGAGTAATCAGTCAAAACTGGTAATAACAGGAAAAGAGAAACTGCCACAATTTAAATATTCATGAACATGTATATTACACTTGTATGAAGCAATGTACATCACAACTATTGAATTACCTTTAATTCATAAGTAGATGTGAAATAAAGATTTTTATATCACGCAGTGATATTTCTTATTGATTTTAACCATCCGTTTTATAAACCCGTTTTGTTGTTTTTTTATTATTTTTACCACTTATTTGATAAAGCGATACCACTGCAAGGAACAAACAAGAATAACACAAAACTGAAAATAAGTTAGCCTTGACATACAGAAGAGTACCACTCTAACAACAACGGCACACCAGCCATATCACACACACTACAAAGAGGAGTAGGATTTGTAAGCGTGTGAGGAGACACACTGCCCAACATACTAACGGGGAAACATCAGCGAGCTTCTCTTCACTCAAAATTCTGTAAAAGCGTGGGACTGCACATAAATGGAAGGGAAAAACTCATTTTTAAGTTAAGTGAGAACTGTTTTCATTCAGGATCTAAAAAGTGTTACAATACTTATGCAATACATTGAAGAACATATCCATTATCAAAACATTTCTAGAGATAAACTGCGGAAACATAGAGTTACTTGAAAGATACGAACCAACATACTTAAATTTTTTCAAAATAAGTACAGCTTTAGTTGAATCTACAATGCAGTAAAACTCAATGTAAAATCTAAAACCCACACAAAAACTGACCTTGTTACACTTGAAGCACACATAGTATGCATAACGATCCATTGCATAAGCTGCTGGTTCATTGTAATAACGAGCACCAGGGGTCGAAATGGCTTCTGCTCGATGCAACCCTTCATATTCTAATCGCATGAGAGCTTTTCGTCGTACATCCTCAAATAATACAGCTATTGGGCCAAGCAGTTCAGTTAAAACCCAATGGGACATTCGTACCTAAAACAAGATATCAATATTATTTTCTAAAATATAAAATCAGCAGTGAATAAATACACATACTATACATATCCATACAAATATATATATATATATATATATATATATATATATATATATATATATATATATATATATATCCCACATTCCTACAGGTGTAAAAATAAAGAGAAAGGGTGTAGATTCTGAACAGCTTCGACTTCATTTCTATACCATTGACGAAGGACTGATACATAGTGTTAGAAATCACATATATATATATATATATATATATATATATATATATATATATATATATATATATATATATATATATATATATATATACTCCAGAGACAGTACTGACGAGCATGCACAACAGTTTGAGGCGACAGGTCCACCACTGACAGGTGTCAAAGGAGTGGCTTCAGAGTTCATTAAGAATAGTGGGAGAAATGACAATGATACTCTCAAGGGGCAGTACCACCGAACCTGCAGACAGCCGGAGGCTGCAAATCCACACCTGTCAGGTGTCGGGGAGGGCCAAGAAAACTCATTAGTACTACTGCCCCCGTACTGTGTTTACAAATAGGATAATCCTGTTTCCATACATCTCTACTGCCTTCTTTAAAAGTTAAACATTTTACAAATTTATTTTGAAAAAATGGGATCAAGTTTATACATGCTTTGACTGAAAGTCATATTATGGCCATGACTTTCTTTTATAAAGCTAGATTCAATGATACTCCTTCCAAGTGCGTTATTAGAGTGTGTTATCTTTTTCGCCTCTCCCAAGTTGACAGCATGATTGTTCTCACTAACATGTACAAAAATTACACTGTTCACCTGTGTGTATCTCCCACATCTTTTATACTGTTCTATTCCCTTTTCCAGTGCTTTACCTATTTAACTAATAATCTGTCACAAGACTTACATGGAATTTTATATACCTATTCCTTAGTACCGTGGGGAGAGTTCTTCATAAGTACGTTTCTTTGTTTCATTGTTCTTAAATATGACTTTTACACCAAAATTCTTAAGATGAGGGATTTCTTTCATATTATCAGTATATGGTAGTACAAGCAATTTTTTTGTGCTGCAAGCTTGTTATTTGTTTTGGTAGTCTTTTTTGTGCCGCTTCTAATGCGTTGCCTAATACGCTGTCAGGATATTTCAATTTCTTGCCTCTATTCCTAATCTTATCTATTCCATCACCAATGTATTCGGGGATACATGTACGTAATGCTCTTAAAAACACAGATGTGAACACTGATTTCTTCACCTTAATGCTTTGACACCACATCTCTTATTTTTTCACGTGTGGTAATGTGTGATAAATGAGTCATGTGTTAAAGTGATTATAATTATATATATATATATATATATATATATATATATATATATATATATATATATATATATATATATATATATATATATATATATTTAATTTGCTTTTTTAAATAAAAAAAAACAAGGCATACAGCTGCAGCCCCTTGCCCCAACCATTTGGTGGCACACTGCTCAACAGCAAGAATACTATTAATTCCCAGCATCCTACAAGATACTGTGACTGCCACTTTCCTCACATGAAGAGGGTCATCTACCACTAAGGAGGCATTTTCTTCAACATGGGGTCCAGAACCCTTAGAAAGGCACTCCTCTGCCTTGGGGTACATTACGATTGACCACCCAAACCACTGGTCCTCCAATGTGCAAACAGGCTTTAATGCTAAATACCAACCAGGAAACAACCCAAAAGTAGGCTGACATTACATATGTGGTTACCGTTTGCCTCAAGAGATTGACTCATTCATTATGTGGGAGGTGTTTCCTCCCTCATGGGTTTCACAGCTCTCTACTAGGAGAAGCTAGATGTTAAGGCCCTCAGCAAGACACGTGAAAAGGTAATGTGTGTGCAGGAATGAGGTGGACGAAGGGTGACTGCGTCTGAGTGAGCAAAGAGTACACTTGGTAAAGAGAAAATTGTGAGGAAGTGTTACAACATGTGGTAGTTCAGAGAAATTGAAAAAGTAAGCTGGTGGCTGTAATGGTGTGAAAAGGAGTGGTTGGAGGTATATGTGATCACTATTTGGTTGAAGCAAAATATTAAACTGGATCGAAGTTAAAGATGGGGGGAAAGGGTGAAAATATAACTGTGAGGTTAATCATGATAAGTAAGTTTGATAAAGTGGAAATATGGAGAGCATATAAGGAGAAAACAGATGGAAACAGGGTTACCGTTAAAGACACAACAGTTGAAGTACACTAAAAGTGTGTAAAATTCTAGGTTGGGGTTATGAAGTCAGCAGGAATTATTTGTAGTTTTGGAAGGTGGGAAGACGGAATACAAACAATGAGTAGTGGGATTAGGATATGAGATGTTTAGTGAAAGAAACACAGGACATTATTTAAGGTGCAACTGCAGGACAAAAGGGATGATTGTGTGCAGAGTACAGGGGATGAAAAAAATAAGTTGTCAAGAAGATGAGTATACAACAACAAAAATTAGATGAGAAACTATTTAATGAAGAATAAGAATTTTTCTTACAAATTGAATGCAGAGAGAAAGGTTAAAAGAGCAAAATTTAATAGCTCTTACAATAAAATGCAAAGGGTGAGATGCTGTCTACAGAGAAAGCAGTTCTGGGTCGCTGAGGTGAGTATCTAGAGGTGTAGAGGTAAGACACTAAACGAATGGAAGGGTTAACAGTAGGTTTGAGAATGCTTAAGAAAGTTACTTTTGAGAACGTAAGGAGAGCAATTATGCGACTGGAAGATGTCAAAGTTAATGAGATTTCAAACAAGAAGCTTGGATAAAAAAGTGAAATGCTAACCTGGCCTGTAAGACATGTATGAACAAGGAATAAGTTCCTCTGTATTAAGGTAGAAGTGATAAGTGGAGACTGTAAGAATTATAGGGGTGTTTACTGAATATAGCAGGGTAAGTGTACGGTTGACTTTTGATTGTGAAGGTAAGACGAATGACTGAGGGGTTGATGTTGGTGCTGGTTTAGACACAGAAGGTGTTCAGATCAAGTGTTTTTGTGACTGTGGTGTAAGAATTTTTAGAGTAAAGGGGGAACTGTGTGTGCAGAAGATTGAGATGGATCTTGAAGTGTCTATGGAAGTCAAGGTTGTAATTTAAGGAAGCAAAGAGTGGGTGTTAAATGCAAATGAAAGAACGTGGAAGCTGTAAAGATGAATTACTTACACTGTATTTGGGGTATCAGAGAAGTGAAAGTGTAAGAAATTTGGGGATACACAAATGATAAAAGGTTTAGCATGAGGGGAAGGATGAATCAGAGTATTTTAAGATGGTTCGTTTATGTGGAGAGACTTAACACTAATAGATTGGTGAAATTCAGACATGTTGGAAGGAAACCTTAGAAAAACATGGATATATGAGGGATAAGAGGTATTCAAAGCAAGACAGTATATGAAAAATAGAGATAAATGGAGCAGTGAGTGTAGAGGTGTTCGTCACGCCACTGGTGAGACCTCTGTGTAGGTATAAGGAGCAGCAAGTGTTGTGGAAGTTTTCAGCAGAGGTGGTTCACTGACCATTTGGCAGTTGGAGTGTGAAAGTGGCAGGTATTACTGTCCGCTCTTTTCTTGGAAGCATCCCCTATTAGGAAAAACAGCTAAATGTCCATAAAAATAAGTAAATACATATATATATATATATATATATATATATATATATATATATATATATATACATATACTCGTATATATATATATATATATATATATATATATATATATATATATATATATATATATATATATATATATATATATATATATATACACACATTAGCGTCAAGAGGAGCGAGAAGGCCTTTTCCAACTTCAAATCATAAATACTGAACAGTTGCTTTCCCAAATTCACTTTTCTGTACGTTGACTGTTAGTCCTGCTTCTTGTAATTTCTTGAACACTTTCCTTAAAATCCTTAGATGTTCTTCCCAGGTGTTAAAATAAATCACAATGTCATCAAGGTATACACCCACTCCTTCGATTGATCCTAGCAGCTGATCCATCACTCGTTGGAAAGTTGCAAGTGCATTCATCAGTCCAAATGGCAAGACAGTGCATTGATATAGTTCAAAAGGAGTAATGAAAGCTGACAGCAACTTGGCATCCTCATCTAAGGGAATGTGATAATATCCTTTTAACAAGTCTATTTTGGAAACAAACTTGGCTTGCCCAATATTATCAAGTAACTGATCAATAAGAGGTAAGGGATATTTGTCAGAGTGGCTGACAATTATGGAATTCAGTTTCCTATAATCAGCACACATCCTAAATGATCCATCTGGTTTCTTCACTAACACACAAGGAGAACTGTAATGACTTGAACTGGGTTCTGCCAATCCATGCTGCAATAAATATTCAAATTCCTTTTCCAAAACATCTTGATGAAAAGGTGATACACGTTAAGCTCTTTGACTAAATGGTCTGCCATCTTCTCTGATCTTTATCTCATGCTTTGTCAAGTCAGTACATTTAGGTACATCAGTAAAAATCTCATGGAAATTTTGAATCATCTCACTTAATTCTTTGCTCTGTTCAACACTCAGATGTTTTAATTTGTTCTCCAAATTTTCTAATATTGAAGAATTGTTCATCTTGTTTTCAGCTCCCAATTCGTAGCCATCATCGTCCTCTGTAGATGGAGTTGTTTGGGTTACAGACGCTATTTCAGTTCTAGTCTCTGAGAAGTGGGGTTTCAAAAGGTTTACATGTATCTTCCTCTGTCGCTTCCTTCTCCCTGGTGTTTCAATCACATAAGTTCGATCACTTACTTCTCCATTATCCTATAAGGACCTTGGAATTTATTTGTAAGGGGAAATCTTTTCACTGGTAAGAACACCAGAACTTGCCGTCCAACACTAAAATTTCTTAGCTTAGTCTTAGCATCATACTTCCTTTTCATTTTCTTTTGGCTCATCTTCAAATTTTCTAAAGAGAATTTTCTAATTTCTCTTAACATTTTCCTCAAGTTCTTCACATATTCTCCTTGGACTTCCTCTTGATTTTCTTCCCAATTCTCTGCAATAATTTTCAACAGACCTCTGACGTCTCGACCAAAAATCATTTCGTTCGGTGAACATCCCATGCTTTCTTGATAAGCATTCCTAACTTCAAATAACAGTAAAGGTAAACCACCATCCCATTCTCTTCCCGACTCATTACAGTACTTTGTTAACATACTTTTCAAAGTCTGGTGGAACCTTTCCAAGGCTCCTTGAGTCTCTGGATGGTAAGCGGTAGATAACTGTTGTTTCACTCCTAACAAGTTCATCGCATCCTGGAATAATTTTGAAGTAAAGTTCGTTCCTCTATCACTTGGTACAATTTCTGGAATTCCAAACTTGGAGAAAAATTCCATCAACTTCTCGGCAATTGCCTTTGCACTGATACTTCTTAAAAGAATCGCCTCAGGATACCTTGTTACTGGACACATTAATGTCAACAGATATTCATGTCCTTTCTTCGTTTTCGGAAGCGGTCCAACCACATCTATTATCACCTTGCTAAAGGGTTCTCCTCTAACTTCTATGGGTTGTAGGGGGGCTTTCTGAATAGTTTCATTCGGTTTTCCAGCTATCTGGCATATATGACACTCTGCAAAATCTGTTAACATTCCGGTGAAGTCCAGGCCAAAAAAATACTTCATAACCATCTCAGCTGTCTTCCTGATTCCCATATGTCCAGACTCGTGTGCTACTGCTACAACTTGCTTTCTCAGGGGATATGGAATCAAAATTTGATGATATTCCCCACATGCAGCATTTCCTGGAATATCTGCAGGTCGATGCTTCCTCATTAGCAATCCTTCCTTTAGGTAATAACAGGTAGGAGTTTGTTGCATCTCTTCTTGATCAACAACTCTGAAGAACAAATCCGCCAATGTTGTATCCTTCTTCTGCAGTTCTATTAACTTCTCTCTAGTCACTTGACCAACTTCAAGGGTTGAACTCTCAATATCCACCAACTCTGCTACTGTAGTGTTACTACTATCTTCAGGAACACTTTGACCATGCTGAGTCTCTTCAATAATAACAGGATCCTCTTCTTCTTGGATATTTTCTTCATTATTTACACTAGGGGAAACTTCACTTTCCTGAAACAGCTCTTCAAAGCTCAAAGACCCTTCACTTGATCCTTCCGGTACAAGCAAATCCTCAATTTCTTCACTCCTATATGTAGTTCTCTTCATACTCCTGGTAGTTACACAACTTGGAAACAGGTGGGGGTTCTTCTTCTCTATCCCTACCGTAGGACTAATCCTCAACGGTTTGTCTGTCACTATAGGACAAGGAATGAAGGGAACACCACCAACTTCATTACCCAGTAAAACATGCACACCCTCAACAGTTAGTGAGTCCTTTACAGCAAAATCAATATTTCCTGTCACCAATTCACATGACAAATGCAAGCAGCATATAGGAGTTACTTCCTCTCCTCCTATACCCTTTAAAATAACTGAATCTTCGGTAAGATTCTTCTCCAACTGTGGATGAGCACCACGAACTACTACACTATATGGTTACTTCC